>CM033691.1:8954257-9554257 GCA_019514585.1 Dendrobium officinale | reverse complement strand
AATCTATAAATATAACATGTTTATAGTCGAATCGAGTGGCTTAATGAGTCCAACGAGCCCAATATCACTTAATTATGACATCATTAAGGTATTTAAATGCTTAACGAAAGTTTTATAATTAAATGAATCAATATAGATCGTTTGATGGAACACTCCGACTTTGCACTAGATTTTCTCTATATTTATTGAGCACGCCACTCACAAAAATCTATAAATAGACTTTTATTCTTCACATGAGAGAGAGGGAGGAGGAGAAAGAGAGATATAAAGAGAACTCTCTTACATTTTCTAGGATGCCATCGGCGAGAACCACCATCTATCAACGCCGACAACCATCGTTGACACCAAGGACCTGCATCAGGAATCTCCACAATGTCTAGAATATTGACAATATCAAACATTGTTGTTGGGTATATTTGTCCTCCTATGAACATCCACTTTTTTATAATTCTTATTGGAAAAATTAAATCATGTTATTGGATATAGACTATCCCTCTGTAGTCACTTGATCATTGTACTCTCCATCTTCTTCAACAATGAAGAAAGAATGATCTTTATATCACTTGATACATAGTAGATTTTACAATGGGCCGGGCACCTGTAGTCTTTTCCTTTTCTAGATTTTCGAATTTGGTCTTACTATATTCATTTGTCCATTTTGAATCTTTGTACAACGCTGAGACGTGAAATACACACTCTACTGAATCTATTTTTCTAGCACACAATAGTATAAATTGCTTTAAGATGCTCGAAATGATAGTGTGTTCTGATATTGCAAAAGCTTGAAGAAAATACTCTTAAGACATTTATTTTCTAAGTGTTAGCTTTATGTTACAAGCAATGTCTTTTTTCACTTTCAAATGATTCTTCGCCTGTCATAAAGCTTCGCCGTGAGCACCTTCCATCAAATAGAGTGTAGTGTTCGTTTTTTTATTGTTATAAAAATTTGAATGCAATCATCTATGTATCAAGGTTATGATAGGAATGATTTATCCAAGAGAATTAGCTTAAAAAAAGAATAAACTTCAAATTTCATATTTAATGATCGATCGTAATTCAAATAAAGATTGAATTTTTATTTCAAACATATGATTCAACAATTATGTATGAATTAAATTTGTAATATTCATAAAATAATCGAAACATATTCAAAATATGTCTCAATAATATTAGTACCTCATTTGAACAAGCAACTATGTGGTTTCAACTTTCACCTTCATAATTTTTTTTAATTATAAAAATAAATTTTATTTGACTGAAATTATAAATAAATATTTAATAATATATATATATATATATATATATATATATATATATATATTTTTTTTTTTTTTTTTTTTTTTTTTTTTTTTTCAAAATCCAATTCCTATGATGTTCTATTGCGATGACCGCGGCATCTTTAACTGGAAGCTGATGGGGCCACTTCGAAAATGATGGTGCGATCTGACCTGTGGAAGTGACGCGGCTAGGTAGAGACAGCTCTTAGGCCAGCGCAGGCCAACCAACCGACTCGCCGCCGTACGCCGTCCGCCGTCCGCCGTCCGCCCTCCGCCGTCCGCCGTCCGCCCTCCGCCGCCTCCTCTGCTCCCTTCTCTTACCCAAGCAGAGAGAGAAGAGCCAAGGAGAATGCCGCTGGTGCGATTTGAGTTGAAGAATGAGTACGGCTTGGGGGATCCCAGGCTTTACCAGGGAGCTCCAAAGGAGGAGGAGGATCCCAGGAGCATTTTGGGCGGAGTCACTGTCTCCGGTCTCGTTGGGATCTTGCGGCAACTGGGAGATCTCGCAGAGTCAGTGATTGTTTTTTGCGTTGATAATGTCATATTCTTTTCCTTTCAGTTTGAAGCCATACACTTGCCCTAGGTTTGTTTTTTTTCCAATGGAAGTGACGATATTGCCCTGGATTATTTTAGGGACAATGGATTAAGAGTTTATTGTTTTGACTTTTGAGTTTTGACTTGGGCATGATTTTTGATGCGGTTGTTGAATTGCTGGGGCCGAAAGAGAGATTCTATGTTGTACTAATTTTATTCGTATATGGTGTTCCTTTCTGCTTGCATGGATGCTTTGATTCTGTTTTACGGAAGTAGGTGGTAGACCTTTGCAGGGGTTTGTTGCGAATTAGGGCTTTACACTGCTTGCAAAATTGACTTACATTATTGGACCATTGGTCATTTGCTGTTTAGTAATGTGGATACAAGTATTCAACTTCTAGAAGGACAAGGCTGCAAGTTTTGAAACATGGCTGGTGTTTTATATCAGTTCAGGTTTTATTTGGTAGGGAGTGTTAGGTTGCCTTTTGGTGACGTGGGTGATATGCATATGGAGAAAATTCACCTAATTTGAACCTTTTTCAGTTTTCTGTTACTTATAATATGCAAACATGTATGAACAGTTAATGTCAATAAAGTTCTTAAATTGCTTGAGATTGGCATGGGAGGTAGCCCTCATGGATGGAAAATAGTCAATTAGTCATGTTTAAGTACTTAAATTAACCTGAGTTGGATGATAAGGTTTGGACTCACATCATAATTATTAGCCTTATCCTGACTAATTGTGGTTAGCATTATGAATCCTTATTTTTCATTTGTTGCTTTTGAGTATTGTCTAAGATGATAAAATTCTTATTTGGAATTTATTTTGAACAACTTTTATTTATGTAATCTTAGATCTATTCTTTTCTCTTAATAATTCCCTGGCACTCATTTTATCAGCTCATCTAATATATATATTTTCTACTCTTCCTTGTACACTTCTAAACTACTTAAGTCTATTCCAATGATCTTACCTTCAATAGAAGTCATTCCAATATTTTTTTTTTGATATAATCATTATTTGATTTATCATCATTCTCATTTTGACCACACTTAACTTAGTTGTAAATGACTTTTGCACCGCCTTTCTTTCGAATCCATACAAAATTACTTGCCTAATTGGGATTTTATAAAGTTTGCCTTTAAGCTTCAAAATATCTTCTTATCACATAAAACCCTTAAGATAATTCTTTAGTTTAACATATCTTAACTAAAAAATTTACATACACATATATATCTCTATTTTGCAATATATAAAAAATTTACATCCAAGGAGAATGCCGCTGGTGCGATTTGAGTTGAAGAATGAGTACGGCTTGGGGGATCCCAGGCTTTACCAGGGAGCTCCAAAGGAAGAGGAGGATCCCAGGAGCATCTTGGGCAGCTTGGAGGATCTCCCAGTTGCCGCAAGATCCCAACGAGACCGGAGACAGTATATATATATATATATATATATATATATATATATATATATATATATATATATATATATATATATATATATATATATATATATATATATATATATATATATATATATATATATATATATAATGCTTAAGCATATGACTCATAGTATTATTAATATATTATTATTTAAAAAAAAAAAGCCTTTCTACTTAACCCACGACCCCATTCCCTCACATGTCTCCCATTCAACGACTTCCTGTCCATCTACCTACAAACTACAAGCACAGAAACTCCCCTTCTTCTTCACTTAACCGCCTGAACTCCTTTCTCTACTCACACCTTAACCAATTGTAAGACCCCGGAAGCCCCAATCTCTCACTCACGGCAACTCTCACATTCTCTCTCTCCCTCTCTCTCTCTCTTGGTGCTTCAGAAACCCAAGACTCCCTCTCACTTCGCTCCTATTTTCACGACAACTCTCACATTTGCTCATATTGAGATAGGTAAGCTTTGAAAGAGGAGCAACATAGTAATGGCAACCATAAGAAGGACAAGCTAGCAAATGCTAGTATTATTGTAGATTTGTTTGGTGCAAATTTATATGATACTGTTTTGGTGATTATTGGGGAAAGATGCCATGATGAATGGAGAATGGATTTAGCTTGTTCATACTCTATGCCTCAAGGAGTTATTTTTTCACCATGCGGTACACTAGTGACTATATTTATATAGAAAATAATGCAGAGTGTCCAAGACAATTTATTTTTTCATAATAAAATCTAAGATACATAATAGTATGATTAGGACATCAACTAGAGTTAAACATATATTAAATCTCAGGAAAAAAAAAAATTAAAAGTCTTTAATTTCTAGTAAAGCAGGATGCATGTTTGTAGGAGATGTTGAAGTCATTAAAGTTCATAAGGATGCATTGATTGTCATGAATGCAAAGAGAGTTGGTGTACGCTTTGTTATAGGGTGCAACTTTGATGTGATTTGCTTCTAATTTGTATTGGAGCTCCGTGATTTGAGGAAATAGAAAAATGTTAGCTTCTTTGTTGTAGGCTAGTTTCTAGAACAAATGATTGCACAAGTTGAGGAGAATATTATTATAGATTATTAAATGGATTGATCTCATGTTATACAACCATTTCAATATTAGGTTGCACAACTCATTCCAATATTAGCTTTATAGCATTTAAAGAGAGTAAACAACCACTTCAATGTATAAACATTTAGTGTTAGTTACTCTTTTGATGTTGATGGATTCATTTTGATGTCCAAAGGTCTCAGGAAGACGTTAACCTCAAGCACTATATGGGCTTATTGAGGTTGCAGCTCAACCATTTAAAGGCTTTGGGAGCTTGTTGAGCTAAATTTAGAGAGCAAGTTTCACATAGTAGATCCAAATTTTGCTATCACATTATTCAGTTAAAAAGGAGATTTGTTAAGGTTTTTAATTTGTTAACTTATTAAGATATGTGCAAATTTAAAATAGGTATTTTGTAGGATAAGATAAATTATCTTTTGTTTTTGGGATAAAATCAATGTTAAATATTTGTTATTAAAAATATATTCTGGATAGCTCTAAGTTTAAGTTTATATCTAATTATAATGTGAAATCAACCACCTTAAACTTACATAAATGGTGGACTGAAAGCCAGAACTGTGCATAGTCTTTTAGCTTAGTGAGAGGAGCAAGAATTTTAGACCGATAATGTGTGTGATTGCTCTTGAGGGCTAGAGAGGGCTCTGTCATGAGTTGTGGAGGATTTCAATTGATTATCTATAGTCTCATTGGAAGGATTAGAGGAGAAAGAAATGGCTTGAGTAAGAAATAGAGAAGTGTTGGTGCTAAAAAGAAGCGGAGAAAGTGAAAAGCCAAAGAAGAAAAAAGATTTTTGGATATGTAGAGTTCTATTTTTGTGCAGTAAAAGCTTGGTGGTGCCAAAAAGATTATGATAATTTTATAGATATGTGGGAAGGCATCATTTTGAGGAATTTTAAGTACATAATTTATGCTATTCATTATTATTTTTTATTATTTATCTTGTATAATTCTATATAAAGTTTGACTTTGAGATATTTTGGTCATCTCTTTTGTAGTAAGATTAGGTGTAGGGTTTGGGAAGAGTATTTTGTTGTGCATCATTTATTTTTTATATCTATGTGGTTTCATTATTCTGGATTGGATTCTTTCTCATCTCCCATGGACATAGGCTTATTTTAGCAGAGTCATGTAAATCTTGGAGCTTTTTTGTGGCGTTTAGTCTTTTGTTACTTCTTTGTGTTCATTATATTTGCTCATGATACTCTTATGACTAAAAGTTTGGTGTTTCTTTTATAAGGAACATGCATTAAGGGTTAATTTTTTTTTTTTTTTTTTTTTTTTATGTAGCTTAGCGGAAATTTGTAACCATTTTAGGTTGTAATATATGAGCTTTCTCATTTTTGTTTTGAAAGGTAGGTCTTGTCAAATTCTCTATCAGTGGAGGGTCCATAGCTATGTAACCAAAGTTTTGTTCGTTGCCATTTGCCCATGCCATTTCCTTCTCTCATTTAACCGCTAAATTGTTGTTGTTTTTTTTCTAATTTGTACTTCTTTGAATGAAACCAACACTAACTAATTTGGCGGTTGCATAGGTTGGCGGCGGTTGTTTTCCATGATGTACATCAACTAGTGATGACCACAGCAGCCAGAGGACATAAAGTGTTGAATCGAATACAGAAGATTGAAGCCACACTTCCACGATTTGAGAAGGCTGTTCATGAACAAAATAGTCACATCCATTTTGCTTATATAGCAGGTAGTCCTTAAATTGAATTGTCATTTATTTTAATTATTAATTAATATTATTTGCATAATTTATTCATAGCAAAAGCAGAACATTTCTTTCATACATTAATTGATGCTAAATTCCTTGTCTATATCATGGTCTGGCCTTTGAAGATGGGCAAAGCTACCTTAATGTATTTGTCAGTCTCTCATGCCAAGCAGGTCCCCAGTTTGTACAACAACGACAACATCAAGCCTTTGTCCCACTATGTGGAGTCGGCTACATGAATCCTTTTTCGCCATTTTTTCATGTTAAAAATCAAATTCTCATTTAAATCTAATAAAGAAAGATCATTTCTAATATTTTCTAGCCAAGTATTTTTAGGTCTACCTCTACCTTTCTTAACATAAGTCAAATCTAATACCTCAATTTTCCTAACCGGGTCATCCGAAGGCCTTTGTTTAATGTGACCAAATCATCTAAGGCGACTCTCTCTAATCTTATCTTTCCCTGGAGCTAATCCAACCTTTTCACGTATATGCTCATTTCATATCCTATCTCTAAGGGTAAAGTCACTCATCCACCTAAGCATCCTCATCTCTGCAACACTTAACTTAGTATTATGCTTCTCTTTTAATGGCCTACATTTGGCACCATAAAGCATTGCAGGTCTCACCACCATCTTATAGAATTTTCTCTTAAGTTTGAGAGGGAGTGAGGGACTGTTCTATCGCACAATAGTTTGTGCTTAAGTTTGATTAAAACTCATGATAATGTATCTAGGACATTGATCGAGATGAGATGTTTACTTGATGTGAGAATCAATTTTGTATCTTTGAGTGATGTATGATGCATGTTTTCTAGGAATTTTGAAATTCTCAAGATTTGTAGGAGTTCATCGGTTATCATGAGGGCTGAAAGAGTCAGAGGATTTTATATGTTACATGTGCACAGGCTCTTCAATTATTTCTTTGCCTGCAATGGAGCATCATATTTTAGGGCAGTGAAGAAGAGTTGGCTTTTAAGCTATGGGAGAAGTTTTGCAACAAGATTAGGCATGAGATGATGAGAAGACTTTTAGGTGATCAAGTGAATTAGGTTTTTGTTGTACTGCCTGTCTAGGTGTTGGCTTGCACTTCTTCTCTAGACTTTGGGTTGTACTATTATGGAGGGTGTGCGTCCAAGTTTTGCATTACCACTTTATAGTGGAACATTTTTTTGCGGAGGTCTTGTAGGTTTTTAGATCATGTGGCATTTAATCTTGATGAAATTCCATGATGTTGAGACATTCAAGTTTTTAGAAGCTTAGGAAGGAGTCATAGAGGTGATCCAGTTTTGCTTCCATAGCATTGAGTTAAGGGAAAGAATCGTTAATCATCTCGATGATAATTTAAGAATATTCTGATATATACTTGTGGAGTGATAAGGAGCGGTATTACCATTAGAAAATCCACTAGAGAGAATGTATTTATATATATTATGATATATAGTTGTGGTGTGTATATATATATATATATATATATATATATATATATATATATATATATATATATATATATATATATATATATATATATATATATATATATATATATATATATATGTATAACTTATTTATACAAAAGAAATCTAATTAAGGGTGGTCGACACAATTAAGTTGTCATTTTGCACTATTAATTTCATGTGGATCCACCCGAGCATATAGATCACAGCTGTGACCTTTTAAATGTGCGTTATCTATAGTGAGTCTCATTACAGTGTAAGACACATGCTTCAATAAATATGACATTTATATACAAGTATGGAGAACAAGTGAAAAAAATACTATTTAGGAAGACATTTGGCATGGGTATCTTTCTTCATAGTACACATCTTACATATATTTAACTCATCCCTACAGCGTATATCCTTCCCTCCCTCCTATATACTCTTTGAGACAAGAACACTCGTGCAATAATTCTTATTTTTCCAAAAAAAAAATCACCTTATCTCTCTATCTCACACACACACTCTCTCTCTCTCTCATATGCGCGCGCACACACTCTTATTTAAAACTTATTGTTCAAAGAGTTCCTCCACACTATTCTCTCTTCTTCTAATCTAAAGAACTTCAGCATATAAGTACTTTTTTTTACAGGCTTCATTTGAACGTGAATCTCTTTCCTTATTTGTTATCTATTTAGAGACAGGTTTACTCCCTTCAAAAATAATTTCTATTTCAGGATGTGGATGGCATTCCAAAATCCAGACTGGCCAAAGCCATATTTTTTTAAATGATTTACCAGAATTTATGTCAGATTCTTATGAAGAGTGTCGTGGCCCACCACGCCTCCACTTGCTTGATAAGTATGATGCAACTTTGTTATTTTATAGTATTCGGTATCTTCAATTTCTTTTTCTGCTTATCTAGTCTATTTTGGCTACAGATTTGATAGTGCTGGTGCCGGAGCTTGTCTGAAGAGATATTCTGATCCCTCTTATTTTCGGATGTTTATGGCTAGTTCAGATTCAGTAATGGCTGAGAAAGCAAACATTGGAATGAAGGTTCAAAGAAAGAAGGTTTGCATTTCATATTAAATTGATGAAAATAATTTATGGGGGTTGAAAATTTTGAGTATATATGCATTTAGAGTTGGATGCCATAAGTATGGTGGATGCCAATAAGATTAATTGTTGAAAGATCATGTGACTCACAAATTAATCAATCTTGGTAGAGATTTTTAAGCACACAGATTATGGGTTCCATTCGTTGGATCAATTCTCTTATACCTATGCCTTCTCTTCCTATTATAGCCTCTAGCCTCTCTTTGGGATATTTTTCCTTTTTTATAAATAGCTTTGATATATTTCCATTATAAGTCTTTTGGAGAAGTTCATGAATACTTCCACATATTGTACATAATCAAGCAAGAAAATTCATAGGTTTTTTCTACTTTTTTGAATTAACTAAATACATTCTCATATTTTTTGTTAATAGATATATATTTTGCATGTGTGTTTAAATGACTAAAGTGGTAATAAATTAAAGAAGTTTAATAAAAAAATGTGCTTTTTTTTGCCTTTTTTGTTACAAAATTTAATCAATATTAATTTGTCTCCTTTTTTTGCAAGACCAGTGGAAGGTTTTCAAATGCTTTCTTCAAATAAGGTTTTGTTGTATTTGAAAAAAATTGTAACTTTTCATCAAGATTAGGCACTTTCTCAAGAAATTGTTTTCCACGTGCTTAAAATAAATTATCTTAATAAAGTCTTCGATGGTAGTTTAAGTCAAAAAACTTTGGAACATTGGTTGTTTAGAGTTTGTTTGGAGCTGCTGCAATTTTTTATAAAGATAATTATAGAGTTGTTGGGGGGGGGGGGGGGGGGGGGGGGAATTATTTTTTTTAAGAGGGGGGGGGGGGGGTTATTTTTTTTTAAGAGCTGCATGGGTATGTATATAACAATTCTCTCATAACTATCACACTCTAAGCAAATCTGGTACTCAAAAGCAACTTTCAACCACAAAATTTCTTAAAAATCAAATGGATGTGTAATAATGGTTTGAAAAGCAAAACAGTGAGAACACCAAACAAACCCTTATGCCATATTGAACCACAAATCAACCAATTGTATTTCATGTGTATGGGATCAACAAATTGTTTATTCAATATACATCACTTATAAATATATAATAACATAATCATTCTCTTAATAACTCATCAAAATAATAATAATTAAAAAAGTTAATTACTTACTAGTATTAGATTTGTCATTAAAACTATCACTACTATTATTAATGCAACTTATAACTTTTACATCATCATACATTATGGTCACTAAATGCTTTTCTAATTATTAGTTGGGATGATGAAGATGATTAAATTTTATGGTTTTGAAACTGAAATTGAAGCTGCATTTTCAAGTAAGTCATATTGAAGTTTATGGTGCACAATTCGCAAAGACAAACCTAAGATGACATGCATAAAGGCACACTCCAAAGAATAAAACCTGTAGTCCACTAACTCCTAGTTAGGTATAAAAATTAATCTTTTGATACAAAGAAAAAAAAAACACAAAACTTTAAATAATAATTTAAAGATCATCCTATATCTAAAGTTTTTCAAGAAAATATAGGCAAAATAAAATCATGTAACCATTAGGATTCACAGAACAAATGAAAAATCAGATTTTAGCAGACTTGATTAAAGCCCAATAACCCAAGTATATATTAGAAAACGTTTAATGATAGAACTCGCCGAAGAAAATTAAATCATCTTGCTGATTAAAGGAGCAGGTTCTCCTAGAATTTGTTGTCGAGACTTGCTGCTCTTTTGATGTTCGCATCCAACCTACACACAAAATTTAAAATGTTATTGAACCATTGAATGAATTTTATATAATTGGTGGTATCAGATAATCCCAGAAAACAACAATTCAACAACTCTTGATTCCCATCTAACACAAATCATTTTTTTTTCTCTTCAACTACAATGCAGAATGAGAATAGGAACAAGGGATTCAAATCCCAGCCATACTGAAGAGATACAAGAATAGAAGGAAACCATTAAATTGAAGTCCTCTATAGGAAAATAGCTATTGCCAACATATCATGAGTAGAAGAAAATTGATAACAGGATGTTGGTGAAAATTGCAATATATGTGAAACAAATCTCTCTAGTTATAGCAGTATATGGTGATAGAAAAACATTAACATTAGAAAAAAAAAAAGCTGCAATCAATGCAATCAACTACAACTCCAGTAATCAAATCCAAGAAATTTCATAATTTCTGCATCAATTTTCCTAGATTAAGAAAATTTGGGCTTTGAGGAATTCAGATTTGATATTCATCAAGTAAATTTAGGTATAAATGCTAAATTTCTTATGATAATTCATGAATACTCACGAGCACATTTATCACACTAATGCACCATATTCTTTGATTTCTACTATCGGTACTTGACACTGCCATCACTAAGAATAGCCTTTGTAGGAAGATGAATTAAATTTGTCATATTTGGATAAGAATTCACAAAGAGATAGAATGGTAACATTCACTAGATAAAGTTAAATCATATGCACTTAAGACTAGACCAATAATATAGCTTCTTAAAAATTTCAAATTATAAGACCTTGTTCCTATGCGATACATAAAGCTTATATGATCACATCTTTCATGCATTAAATTTCTTATTGGTCTCTCTAAGAAACCTTGTTGGATTCAAACATACCATCATCTTATCACTTGATTTGAATTCCACATATTTCTTGTTCCTAACAATACTATTTAATAGCTAATTTCCTATGAATATTGCTTTGCAAATATTACACATCATGAAAATAATGTGAACTGAGATAAAATACTAAATTACCAACATGCATCCTAATAGATGCTAATAATGATTTATAACATATTCCTAATGATAAGATGATTAAAAAATTGAAAGCTGATAAATCACACAAATATTTTATTTTTATATGTACAAACGACCTTTTAAAAGAAGACTAATAAAAATGGCTTAAATTTCAATTGTGATTAGTCATGCACTTTTAAAATTGACCTGAGAGATGGAGTTTTAAATTTCAAAGTTCTGTTAAGGCATTTATCACTAGCAAGTTTGTTGGAATTTTGACCTAAATTTACTTTTCTTCAGGTTTTGTTTATAGATTTGCAAGTAAAAAAAGCCTAGAACCGTACAAAATCGATTTAGCTTGATTTGCAAAACTAAATCTATTTGGAGCTTTCTTAGGAGTTAAATCAACGTGTTCAATTGACTCATCAACTATTGTAGGCATGATTTGCTCACTCACATCTAAGGATGGATTCAATTTCGATTAAAATTTTAGGTTTATATTCAAAACATATTTTGTTTCCATCAAAAGTTCATATTCACACTCACGACTAGATCTCCGTATTCTGATTGCAATTTAGGTCTCAAAAATCCCAAAAAAAAATTTGCATATTAGGTTATAAGATAATTGTAGGTTCAATCTTAATTTCAAGTTGAGTTTTATATATAGGATTTCTCTCATACTCAAATTCTAACCTTTAGATATAAATTCACTATCTCTCTGAGGTTTATGTTCTGATATGATATCATGCTCAATTACAATCTTAGACTTTTTTTTTTCACTCTTCTTCATGTACATTTCTTGTTCATGAATAGGCTCTAGTATAGGTGCAGATTAAGACTCAATAACCTCAAATGATAGACTCATATTATACTTACAATTCATCTTCCACATGTAAGTCATCCTAGAAAGGATATTCATTAATTATAATTTATTTAATAAAATTAGATTTGATCATGCATGATTTTTGTGTCAATATATGTTTGTGTCAAGATTTATAGGACAGGATAATGATTTCTTGTTACGGACATTAAACACAAATATAGTAGTCCAAATAAAATAACTGTAATATATCTCAATAGTCAAAGCTATGGATAAAATTTCACATAATTGTTTTGGTGAACTTAAGTTTTTTTTTTTTTTTAATTTCTAGCCCGAGTCCTTCTATAAAAAAATAAAGGTAATATAATACTCCCAAGGATTGCTATCTTATGTCCTTTGATTTTTAGTTACAAAATTCATATAAACCTATTATAATATTCAAATGCACCATATTCATTTTGTTTGCAATGTTTATGTTATCCATGCATGTGATTCCTATAGTCATCGAATGACAGATGCTGCTCTTTAACTTTATGTTTTAGGTTAGCCCTTGAAGGTTTAGTTTCTCTTGCAGCACTTTGCCCAAATGATTAAATATGTCCCACCTATTTTAATTCAACAATTTCGACTTTTTGGAATAACATAAATGATTAGTTTTAAAGAATTTGTCTAAATTATCAATTCAGTTTGAAAATTCTTTAAGATTGTACCTCTTGTCGAAAATAAAAATATAGATTTAAATATAATAATCATATTATTATTGCATAGAATCATATCATACATGGTTTTGTTTATATTGCAATTTTTGTTATATCATTGATTGACCCAATTATTATAGTCTGCATCTAGTTGACATGATGATGCTATTATAAGCTTTGATACCAAATATGATGCAGAATGTCTTAAGTTATATTGTTCTCTTATTCAAACTTAGGATGAGATGCATAAAAGCTCGCACAGATGGTCATAATGTGCATTCCACCGGCTTTTAGTTTATGTAAGGTTTAGTCTCTTTTGATGCACATTAAATGTACGTATAACTCACTCCAAGATCTGAAATTTCACTAGAGAATGTTAGAACAAAATAAATAATGCAACAACTAGGGTTCACACTAAAAAAACAAATTATAGTAGATTTGGCAAGACCTCAATTACAAAATTGTAGATGAAATAAAAAAAAAAGAAGTCGCCAAAAGCGATCTGACTTATCCTTAATATTAGAAGAAGCTTCGCTAGACTTCACACAGAATTTGCATCCTACTTTGAGAGAATCTAAAGTTTTATTTAAGCATTGAAAAATTTTACATTCCTAGAGGCCTATTTATAATAAAAATTAATCCCATAATTAAAGTTCCACAGAATTCAAAAAAAGCGAAAACAATAATTCAACAATTTCGCTGATCCTACATAAAACAAAATCTTCCATCTCCAGCTGCACCATAGAATGGGAAATGAAAGAGGGAATATGGTCATAGAAGGAAACCACCGAACCAAAGCCTTCTAGAGGAGAATATCCGATATAGAAGGAAAGAGCCAGCCACATATGCTTTAGTTCACATACCGTTATTAGAGTTGTACCTTTAGTTTATTCTTTTATGCACAGAAGTATTACTTCTGTTATGCATCACTCAGTAACTAACATTTTTACTTATGCACAGATAAATAAATCTTTGGTTTTCTTGCCTTTTTCATCATGAGTTATGATTTCAATTTATATCCTGTCCTGACTAAATCTAGAATTTTTAAACTATTGTATGCTTATTGCAACTCAACTCAGCCATGGCCATCGTGTAAAACATTTGCGTTTTGGTCAAAACTTTTCTTGTAGATGAGATACTTTCTTCTCATCTTATTAATTGATTCCGCGTGAGTAGGACTGAGTTGCTTAGCTGTATTGTGTGCATGAAAACAAGTATGTTGGAAATGTGATAGATACTTGGTTCAAAGTAAGATTTTTTTTTTAGCAGAAGCCAAGATCAAAAGGAAGAAATGGATTAGCTCATCATTCTTTAAATGTGACCCTGCATGGTAGGAGGTAAGAAATCTCTCCTTGCATTCAGAGTGAAGTAATATTTGATTAACTTGTTCTAGTTTCTGTTTTAATGTTTTCTTTCTGCTTAATTTTTGAATGTGCAATTTGAACAGCAACATGCAGTTTGCATCACTTGCCACAGATGAGCTAAGCTTTTCAGTTGATGATGCATCTGCTTCAGATACATTATCAATCTCTGGTTTTACAACCGAGCACACGCATTTTAGTTCAAACAAAAGATCAGGTTGTCTAGAAGTGCAAAGTACGCCTGCATCAATGTCAAAAGAACTGTTTGATATACCTGCCACACAAGTAGAGGCCACGCAGAAAGTTGATAGCATTTTCAATGATGACAATAAAGTTACTACCAGTGATTATGTAATACAAAATTCATTGCACCAAAAAAAGAATCCTTCATCATCTTCCATCGATTGTGATGAAAAGCCTGAAATGGTTAGGTCTGTAACCCAGATGCTATCTCATGACCTACCTGAAGACGGGCTAAATCCAAAAGCTGCAGGACATAGCAGCTTATTATCAAATGGGAATCATTTAATTGATGGCCGCGGAATACAAGGGGAACAAATTTCCAGATCATTGACATGGGATGAAAGTTCAAATGATAGCCTGGGTGCATGCGTAAAAACTGTCTCCATCTTGCCTTATTTTGTATCAAACGAAAATGCAACCGGTGATCTTGAAATTCCAGACAAAATTGTTTACAGCACATGTTCTGCTGCATTGGATGAAGAGGCTGAAATTATAGATTCTGCAAGTTCTAAAATTCCTGATGGCTTCATTCCTTCTAGGCATCTAGATTCAGATCTGTTGTTTGTAACCCTTGAAATGTCAAATCGACAGAGTGAAATGAATTATACTGAAATGCATAATCAAGAAAATGTCTTGCCCGATACCGTAAAGGCGGCTGTGCCTTTTACTGCTGGAGGCCAGATTGGTGTACTAACAAGTCAGTTGGACAAATGCATGGATGCCACTAATGCCTTGGACTCTAAGGATCAAACAAATTTTGAGTATTGTGGACAAGAAATGATATTATCACCTCATTTAAATTATAATGGCATGGAATGTGAAATTAATAAGATTCTGGCAGTCACCATCCCTTCGTTAGATGATATAGATAGTGAAATTGTGCATGAACCTCGTAGTTCATTGAAGAAAAATTTCTCTCAAGTTATTCCGCTTACAGAGGCTGTGGTCATTGATAGGATTCCACCAGAAGGTTCCTTGACTCGGGATTCTTTTGATGATAATTATGCTAAAACTGTTAGTGAAAATGAGATACTATGTGAACACCGAACTAAACAGGAAATGGAGTCAAAAGCTGATTCAAATAGTTCAGGTAAAAAATTTGAACTTAGTTCGGAAAAGGTGATTGCTGCTTCAAAATTGGATTGCCCGGACTATGAATCTCTAATAGCATCATGTAGCAGTTCTCCTTGTCCTGGGTTTATCATTCCTAGTACACAAGCTGTGGTCATTGATGGGGTTCCGCCTCCAGAATCGTTATCTCAAGTTTATTTCAGTGGTACTTCTGCTAAAACTTCTAGTGAAAAACAGATATTTTGTGAATGCCAAACTAAACAGGAAACAGAGTCAACAGATGACTCAAAGTGTCAGGGGAACGAATATCAAAGCAATATCGAAAAGGTAATTGCTGCTGCAAAATTGGATGACTCTGATTCTAATACAAAAGCTATGGTCAGTGATGGGATTCCTCCTGAAGAATCCTTGTCTCAGGATTCCTTCGTTGATATTTCTGCCAAAATTGCTACTGAAAATGAGGTGCTTTGTGAACACCAAACTAAACAGGGAACAGAGTCAATGAGTAAATCAAATTGTCAAGGGACTGAATATCAAATCATTACAGAAAAGGTGATCACTGCTTCAAAATTTGATGGCCCCAGTTCTGAAACTCATGTAGCTTCTCGTGGTGCCTCAGATGCTTATGCTTCCCCAATATTATGTGATTCGTCTATTTCTAGTAGTGTGGAAAGCAATAGTTCTTCAACCCTTAGTTCTGATGTCACTTTGTCTGGAAGTCTTATGAACATCATTTCTCCAAGAAATGATTTTGAAGATCCTCGTGGTAATATGTCTGCTCAGTTAACTAATAAGTCAGTGATCTTACCTTCCGATGTTACTGCAGCCACAACTGTAGTGTCTCAAGTTTTTCCAGTTGAGTCTCTTAGAAAATCCTCAATAAATATATGGACCAATGGAGGGCTTTTGGGACTTGAACCTTCAAAACCTCCAGATATTAGTGTTCCAAATGCTTGTGGTAATGATGATATTTATGATGACAGATTAGCTGCAAACTCACAAGCACGTGTGCTAGGCAGTGGAAACGAATCAAGAAAATTGTTTTTTGAGGAAGATAAATTGAATCGAATATCCTTCCCTGAACAAGATAACGCCATGGGTAAAATATCTGATAACCAAAGTGAGTCTATGTTCTCAAAGAAATGTCCTAAAAGCTCCATTCAAGCTTCATTTTGTGAGATTGGCAAAGCTCAAAATGCATACTTAAGTGGTGCAACTTCAGAAATTGATAGTGTTCAGGGAAAAGAAGGTAGTTCTGTTTCTTATGAAGCTTCTATATATTACAAAAACAGGCCAGAATCCACTGTATCACGGCGAAACAATATCGCTATGTCAGTTGGTTTTTCAAGTCTTGCACGTAGATTTCTTGTAAGTAGTCTTCAAAGGAAATCATCAATGACTGGTATTGCTCCGTTATCTGAACTGATGAAGAATGATATCCACAAATTACTTGGTACCAAAATTCATAGTAAGGATAAAGAAGGGCCCAAACAAACAATATCTTCAGCACCATTACGATAAATTGGGAGACAAAGAAGATTTGGCGCATGAATTTTCAGAGAAGCTTGTTTCTTCTAGTTTGGATTCTTCAGGATATCAATCTCCTCCTCTGGAACATATGAAAGTTTCTTTCAATCCAATGATTGACTCAGACGTCTCCAAGCTGAATCTGGAATTTTTTAGTAGTCAGCAACAAGGAAACATCATGTTTCCTTCATTTCAATTACTCCCTGCATCATTTCAACCTTTGTTGGATGGTGTTTTGGAATCTGATGATGACACCTTTTGCAGATCTTGTCCTTATTCTTCTGATGATCTTCTAACCTTACATTCAGAGTCGGATGATGAGATATGGGGAGAGGATGAAATAGATATTTCATACAGAATTGAGGCAACTGATTCCATTTCAAGCTCCATTGAATTAAATGATTGTAATGCTTGCACAGTAAGTCAGGTCAGTGATGATGAGAATCTAGAACGTGGAAGTGATGAGCTATCCTTTAACTCAGGCGACATAATAGATCTTCCCAATATATAGTGAAGTATAAACTTATTTACTCTGTTGATAGTTTGCCAGCTGAAAGATTTGCCTTTTGTCAGTTAAAAAACCAGGATCATGATGCACTAGGGGTAAATTGACCGTTTAGTTTTTGTTGTCTTTACTTGTCTTTAAATTAAAATAAGTTGCATGGAAATATGTAATAGTTTCTTATGTCATAACTCATAACCCTGCTTTACGTGCTGCAGAATGTTCGGTAGTACCTTGAATCGACTTGTAGAATCATCTCATGCATGGAATGATTGTAAGCTAGATTGAAAGATAAGGCTTGCCGCAGCATCATGAAGACAAGGTTGGTTTTCTTTAACCCTTTTGACTGCAGCAGGAACGTGATTGAATTGCTTCATATTGCTATTCCTTACAAGATGTTTATATTTCATCAACATATGAAATATAATTGGTTTCTTAAGCGTTAACTTAATGTTGGCGATACTTGCAAGGGAATGGTAAGCTCAATACACCAGATTGTTTTGAATATTAGTGACGGTGTTTTCCATGAAAATTTGGACTAGTGCTCATCATGGAATACAGTAAAACTAATATTGTGGCTTTAGTTGAAAATATTTAGAAATATCCCTTCTTTCTAGTACGTATCAAGAGGTACAAAATTTGTGACTTATTAAATTGAGAACCCCACCATAAATAACATACAACAACAACAACAATATCAAGCCTTTATCCCACTACGTGGGGTCGGATACATGAATCCTTTTTCTCTTTTGTGTCCTATTAAAAGTCATGCTCATAAATAACATAGCGATGAATAAAATGTTCTAGGAAACCTCAAACTAAAACTATATTACAAATCATGTATGGCATGCTTTTCTAAATCATTAGAGTGCTTCATTAATATTTTTCTTTATATATATATATATATATATATATATATATATACTGAAGAGGTTCCAAAGCTGTGGTTCACTTTTCAGCAAGTTGTTTTGAACGTGGAATATGAGTAATGATCTTGGCTAATACAACATCTCAGATGAAGTCGCAATCAACTTTAATATGTTTTATTCTTTTGTAGAATATTTTACTTTTGGCAATGAAAGTGACAATTTAGTTACGGCAATTTAATATTATAGATTTGTACTAGATAGATCATATCTCATGAGGATCTTTTCCCACATCATTTCATACGTATAATAGGTTATGAATCTATGCTTGGCCTCTAGATTTTGATCTAATGATTAAGATTTATTTTTTGCTTTTCAATGTAACTATGTGGGCTCCGAAAATTCGGCCTCGGCCTCCACTCGCTTTTCTTATTCGGCGAGGGAGTTTTAACGAACTAAGTTCCGAGGTAAATTTTGAAAGACAGATGGGTTTGTAGATAAGACACTACCCAGAGATTTAGCCCTCATTTTGCGAGGACTTTATGATCTGAGTTCTGGTTTCCTATAGGCGCAAGCCCCTATAGTTAATTACCTCTCCCGATCACGAGAGAGAACTTTCGATTAAGGCTAGTCGTCGATCAGATACGTAGGATATACGTGTTATCTGGCATATAGTAGCAGCATGGATTTGGAATTGGAGAATTGGAAAGGTTTTGAAGGATTTGATATTTAAAGTAGAAATTTCACCATCTAGCACTTAAAGCGGATGGTGGGGGAATGGATGATGGGCCCGATCAAGATCCCATGGTTCCGTCATCCCGGGCCATCGTGATCCCTGGTCTACTTAGTCAGAGGAGATAGTCGACCCAACCTGACAGAAGGATCCTTGTCGGCAGCCATGGGTTGCTTCGTTCAAGGGGACCTTGTAGACCGGGGTTGAATGTTTGTCTAAGGGGACAAATTTGAATCCACCTTAACTAACAGAGGGCTTTGTGCCCTATCGATCATATCCTATTGATTCATATCTCAAAGATTTGATGCCAACAAGGAACGTATTGGCTCTGGCCATAACCGATATTTCGTGGTGCCATTTGGCGGCAAAACCACTCGGTTCAGAGGGCCCCGGGTCATAACCGTTTATCCTGCGGTGCCATTTGGTGGCAAAACCCGCCGGTTAGAGGACACGTACCATGTTTTTATCGGCAGGAGATTGTTTGAGAATGAATCCTAGTGATATTTTTTACTAGGCATTTGGCTCTTTGTGAACTGAAGTTATATTTAAATTTGTCCACCCCGACAAACTGTTGCGAAGGGTGGATGAAGTTTTCTTTAAGTGTTTTGATGATTGATTTCAAATTTAAATATCTTAGAGCTTGATGATTTTTTTTTTTAGATTTTTGTGGAATTTGGATTTTATAGAAATTTTGGGACATTTTGAAATATATGAGAGATTAACCCCTCCGGTTGAGATTCACATTCAACACGGCCATCATCGGGGTATTTGGGGTCATTTCTATTTATTTGATTGAACCTTGGTCAACTCGGCCAAGCTGTTGATCGAGGATCGGGTTTCTTGTAGACTTTGTGCCATTGATAGTGAATTCTCATTGTTATAGGCTTTGAAAGCCTGGTATGAATGTATTAAAATAAATACACTAGTCCCTACAACTGTGTATTTATTTAATGATCTGAATCCTGTCGACTTCTATTGATCCGTATAGAAGGATCGGATTCGGACTTGAATTCACTTGTTGACCCGCGCAGCATCCCTAGGCGTCATGTGTGTACCAATAACACGCTCGCCGCGGCCCATGCGGGTCGAGATTGTATTTTCCCCTTTAGTGTACCTATGTGTATACAAACTACGGTGTAGGTTCAGGGAGATTTTGAAATATGTTAGTTGTGCAAGTAATTGTAATTTGAATGCACACAATATTTCATTTGAGAGATTATGTACGCCTTTTGTCCGCTAGTACGAGTATTGCGGATCCGGTGGCGTGTTGTAGCAGCTCCTGAATTGACTTGTTCGCTGCTTTGTACAGGTAGACTGTCGTGCACTATTTGTTGCTTTCTGTATGTGAATCGTAGTGCACTAACGAATCTCCTGCCTTGGGTCGTAGGGGACAAACTTTCAGTGGTGATGTGCCTACTTTAATTAAAGGTCGTACAACCCGTGACACATAAAAGTGCGTTATTTTGTTTCTTTTTGAAGACATATGATTACGGGCTGTACGAGGTGCGCACACCACTTAGAGTGCCCGTGACTTGCAATACGATGGACACATTTACTACAAGGGGTTCAATCAAAAAAATTACCGGGGATGTGCGAGAATTCCTACGTGTTTACAATGAGCACAAAAGTATTTTGTAGGAAAGGTAAATTTTCTTTTTACTTTTACTGCCCCCCTTTCTTTTAAGATAATTACCCGCCGTATTCACTTGTATTTAAACCCGTATTTACTTTCGTATTTACGCACGTATTTCACCTACTAGTGAATACTGTAGGAATCCAATGCCAGAGCCTCGAAATGGCATCTTAGGATCCTAAGTGGATGGGGCCCGCAGGTGTACCTTCTCTGTCCTTTAGCGAAGGATCCTAGTCTGGTGGAGCCCGCGAATGATTCAAAATCAATGTTATAAATAGGAGGGGATTTCAACTCATTTCTTCCCATTCTATTTCTATGAGGAGATTTTGGTGAGGGATTTAGGAGTGTACGAGTCAGGTGCTAGGAGGAAGAGGCTTGAATCCTACCTACTGGCGACTAACTAATTCCCTCGAAGACTCACTGTATATTGCATTTCACATTGATTTAAATTTTTTTTGTATTTGTTTTTCAGTGTCGGGAGCCTAGGGTGTCGTATATTTTATTTTTGGTTAACTTAAAACATTTAAGTGGATTTTGAATCTTTTTAAATTTTCTAAGTTATAGGCTTTTTGCTGAAAATTTTGGCAGCACTCCGGCGTCGTCCCCGCGTAGGGGGGCTGCCTCGGAGTGTGTAAGGCCTTCCCGCCTGTCAAGAAAGGCAGTCACGGTAGGTGTCGAGTGACACCGCGGCCGCAGTTTTAATCCCCGCTCGCTAAGAAAGCGGTCACGGGGTCTTTGAGCGCAGATTTAAAATATAGCATTTTTCCCCGCCTAAAAGCAGTGACGGGTACTTAATTAAACAATTTTTTTTACAAATAACAAATTTCTCCGCCTGCTAAGAAAAGCAGTCACGGGTACTTATATTTTCATGCATACGAATTTCCCCGCTCGCTCAGTGCGTAACGGGTACTTAAGTTTTTTTTTTCCTCGCCCGCTAAGAAAAGCGGTCACAAGTACTTATTTCATGCATAGAAATGTAAATGCTAATTTTTACCTTGGGTATGCAGCAATCGAGGCGCGACGGCGGATGACGGCGACGTAGGAACCTTGCACTTGGAGGAAGAAGAGGGAGCCGGCGGTGGAAACCGAGAGAGAGGCGTGAGGGGCGGCTTGGAGTCGTGAGAATGGCGTGAGTGGGGAGAGGGATCGGTTGGGAGAGTGTATGAGGGAGTTATGAGGGTTATTTTAGGGTTTTTTTTATATTTTTTTTTATTTAGAAAAAGTATTTTCTTATTTAAAAATCTCTCTCTCCCTTTTTCTAATTTTTTTTAATTATATTGCACAAAAATAAAAATAAATTTTTAATATTGCATCGAGTTGGTCGTCGCGTCGCCACTCGCACAAGTCGTCGTCTCGATTCGCGCGCCCAAAATTTAATTTTTCGCCGACCGACGACCCCTACCAATATGGGTGTCGATCTTAGCTGTTTCCGTTGCTCCGGACGCATCGGCGCTGTCCGTTTTGCAAACAGAGGTCGTCTCGACGATTTTGGAGTTTCGGGTCGACACGCGTCGGGTGAGATTTTGTGCGATTTCGAGCTCTTTTGCTTTTCAAACTCATCTCACGCGGTCGACTCGACCCGACACTAGTATTAGGGTCAACAAATGCCCCCCAACAAATATGGTGCGCGCTTAAAGCGGACCATGTTTGTTGTACACAGTTGACATTGCGGATCTCCAAGAATTTTCTTCCCCTCCTTTTTCTTTGGATGTCGACGCAAGATAGGAGCGAAATATATAAAGTATTTTTTATGCTCCATTCCTTCTATCAACTTGCATGCTTTCTTATGATTCTTTTGTCAGGAAAGATGTTCAACTGGAGTAGACCGGAGGGAATGTCGCGAAATGAGCCTAGTGAGAGGCCATTTGGGAATTGATTGACAAGAACGATCCTCGCGGGACTACTAATATGGCTGATAGGCTGGAGCAACACGAGGAGATGCTGAGGGGCCGCAGTATTTATGGCGAATTCTTCGTACGCTCGCCGCTTCTGCCACACTCTGAGCTTGCTCCCTCAGTATATGAAGATCCTGCTAAGTGGGTGACCACCATCAGGTTGAAATGCGGGGACTACAACCCCTTGGAGAGTACCATTGCTCAAGTGAGCTCTGGTATGTGCGATATTCTGGAGCCAGCCGCCGATATTATTGAGAAAGTTGGGCAATCGAAACTATTGAGTCACCGACAATTACAACCAGCTGCACATGAGTGGCCTAGAGATTCTCCAGTTGGGCAACTTTCTAGACCTGCACGTGGGTATGTATCTTGGGCAAGGTATGTCTTAAGAGCCCATAAAACTATTTTGAAAAGGGCAGGTATATACGAAGCTATATATGCTTCAATGTTCAGCTTCGAGAATATTCCCCACTATTGGATAAAGGGGGTGATAGAATTTTGGACCCGACGACTAACACTTGCTGGATGGGCTCCGAGGAGTTGACAATGTCGCTGTGGGAGCTGCAGGCAGTCTCTGGTCTGCCGATCTTTGGACGTCGGTATGAAGAATGCATTCCTCCAGATGAGGAGCTATTCCGTAGGCGACTTTCCTCTAGCAGGAATAGGAGGGGAGAATTAATTTTACCCACAGTATTTCCTGCTGCACTGAGCCATTATCGGCGGTTTTGTAAAGAAGCCAAGCTATCGAGGCGTTCTCGGGCCACTATCCCTTTAGACATCTGGATTCGCAGTTTCATTAGGGAGGAGGAACTCAATCAAATCACCGCTCATATACAAGATCCTTTTGAACTAGGCGTGGAGTACGCCGATGCTTTATTAGAAGACCTTGCCGAACCCTCCACTGACGTAGGGTACATGTCTCCCGCTCTTTCAGGTATGAGCGAAGAGTTATTTCTCGTCGGATTTTTAGTTTGCTGGCTGTGCACATTTTTCCTCCCTGCTAAGGGAGGCGCTATTCGGTGCAATGCTTTACTGGCGGCCAGTCTCTTGTCACATGGAGAGCGTATTTCTCTTGCCCCCGTAGTTCTCAATAAAATTTTTAGAACATTCAGAGCTATTTCAGAGAACCCTGCACCCGATGGGCATGATACAACCCTTCCTTGGCAATATATTTACGCTTGGGTTCACATTCACATTCAGGGAGCATTTAGCTGTCTGGAATATCCCTCTTACTTCTCATATAAGGGGTACCCAATCATCATGCAACTTTTGAAGGCTTCATCCACACTGGAGCAGGAGCGCGTACGATTATTCTTTTTCGCACCACACCTTGTTGCAGACCGTTTCTGCTTAGTACATCAGCCAGAGCTTGGCAACCTACCCAGTAATTTGATAGGAACAGACATCGTCGATGACACTGATTGCCACGGCAGGTATACCTTGCTTTTTAAAGGGCGCTCTTTAATTGTTGCTGAATATTTCATTAGCACGCGACCTGGATGGTTGTGCTATCGTTACGGGCAATCGGTGATTTTGGAAAGATATCAATCCAATAGAACTGCCAGACAATTCGGCCTTTCACAAGCTACAACATATGATGGTTTGCCGCGTCTTCCTGGTGTTACGGATATTAGCGGGTTGAATACAGTACCCGCGGAAACCCGTATGTACGTCGCTTCACTGATGTGGATTCATTTGCTTAGGCTTGGCACATATAGCAGATTTCGTATAGCACCCTCCGACAGCCTTACCGGAGTCAGCTACACTCGATTGACTTGGGTGAAATTATCATATGCACCCTTTATGGAGCATGGAGCCCGTACATACGAACGATGAGTGCGATCATTAGGAGCTCCTCGGGGTCAAAGGCCTCGAAGAGGCTCAGCACATGAGGGAACCAATGAAGGTATATGCACTTTTTATCATCTTCATTTTTTCTTCTTTTTTTTCTTTTTACACATCTTTCCACTTTTAATTTGAGTGCAGGCGGACAGGGTGATCAACATACCACCGAGGGAATTACATCTTCCCCATCACGAGTGCGAGCAAGGGAACCCTCTCCAAGCTATGCCAATGTCCCTTCATCGGGACGTCGTCGTGTACGTTCTTGTCCTATGGAGTCTCCGCGTGCTTCAGCTGATTGGACAGCGAGCCCTTTACCACAACAGTTGTTCCCCCATGACGAAGTACCTTTTGACTCTTATCGAATGTCTGTGGATGCCAGACACATTCCTTCTGATGATTATGAAGGGGGCTTTTCCAGCATGCGCATACCCTCCCCTATACCTGAAGCGGGGTCTTCTTTCGTGGAGACACTCTTTCCAACAGCCTCCTTCTCGTCATATTGGCCTGGAGAAACATCTGCAGCAAGGGAGTCACCACCTGCTGGAGGGTCTAGTGCGCCAGAGTACACTCCGACTTTTTTCGAGCTGGCTCCAGTGGTTGAAGTCCCTTTCATTGACAACCCACCAGCACACTTTGTGGAATCTAGCACAGGTATGAACATTCTTTTTTTTTTTGTTATGTCATCTATGTTCGCCTCTTCTTTTTTTTTTTCTTTTTTTTTTAGAAATTTCTTCCATCACCCTTTTATAGTGCCAGAAGGAGCAGATTACCAATCAGAAATATTCCGTCACATTCCATGATTCCCCGATATAAGGAATATGGACATGCGCGATCAAAGCATGCAATTCCTACGTGAAGTGATTGCCAGACTGAACCCAGGCTCGCCTGAATCATTGGATCAATTTACGAACACTGCCAACACTACCTTAAATGTTTTATCACAGATTGGAATGGAAGAAGATGAAATGATGTTCTGGGAAGGGTTGTGCCGTGAGGCTGAGTTTTATGTCCGACGATTGAAGTCTCTGTCAATCATACGAATCAGGGTCCCATTACATGATCTTCGCGAGAAGGTTAGAATTTGCCGAGAAATTGCCGATACTGCCCATGATAACTTCACAAGGACTGCTGATGTTATGAGACGATATAACGAGAAATCTGACAGTACTTCAATTGACGTGGACAAACTTTCTTCAAAGATAAAGAATCTCTGGAGGGGAATCAAAGATTCAATGTCCCGTAAGGTTGACCTCCAGGAAAAACAAAAAGTGCAAGCACGAGTAATCGAGAGGGAGCGTGATCGTTATCAGATTTTCCACCGCGCTGTGCAAGATGCTGAGGTTGCACTTACTCGGGCTGTAGAAGAATTGCATGTCGCTGAGACCGAACATCAGACTCTTGCCGAAGTGATGTCACAGCTTCAAGATCTACAAAATCGATTACTCTAATCGTAATTTCATATTGCTCTTTGTTGAAGACTATGTAGTCATCTTTATGTATTCTTATTCTCTTTCTTGTACTCTTTTCGCATATATGTTTGTATATTGACTTAAGTGTCAAGTTTGCAATTGCTTTTGGCTCGGCTATAATAGCTTATTGAACCAGTTGGAATTGTTATCAGTCTGACGCTTTGTGCTAATGGACTTAATGATGACGAATCCCATTTAACATTTGAGAATTTGCTTCCTTCTGTCCTGTGCTTTCTGCGGCGGACTTGATGAAGAGTTACCTGATTTGTCCTCATTGACTTGTCAGGAAATTTGCATTCCATCTGCCCTTTGCATTATGCTTTGACGGGCTTGATGAAGGAGTGCATGTTGATAACCCAGCCCTCGGGGCTTGCATTAGGTTAATGATTAGAGAGTCATCGGTCCAGAGCTTTGTGGATAACGGACTTGTTGATGACGAAATCCTCTTAGTTCAGCCATAGGCTTTTGATGAACTTTAAGATAACTTTCTTCGGTCCTCTGCTTTGTGCTTTGGCGGACTTGTTGAAGAAGAATTCTTTCTATCATCGCTTTGTGCTTTACGGATTTGTTGAAGGATTTATAAGTTTTGGATTTGGTCGATACTATCAAATGTAGGTAGTATCTTAATCCTCAACCATTTGAGGAGACTTTAATCTGAGTCATTTGAGTTCATCAGATCAGGAGAGCTAGAATTTGATAGCCCTTCGTCCTTTGGTTGCTGAGATGGGGGTTCCTCTACTACGGCCTTTCTTATGGCGTGTTGAGTAGATGGAGCTGCCAGCGATCCGGCCACATTTGGACGTGTTGGATCCGACCTTTTACACCCATTCGGGCTTCAGACTTGAGCTATGAGAAATGTGCTTCCCAATGCTGATTTCACTGGAGTTGGTAGATTTAGAGTTCTCCTTTGTGTTTGAGGATTTTGGAGTCTACGAACATTTGATAGTTGCTCAAGACTCAGCTTTCCATTAGAATTTTGATTCTCCGGTCAATTAGGAGAATTTAACGGACTACAACCACTTGAACTTGTTGAATCAAATTGGCCTTCGTTCTTCCTACAGTCTTTACTAACGGGTTGACGAAGTGAGGGTTCCGCTACTACGGCCGTTCTTATGGCGTATTGAGTAGACAGAACTGCCAGCGATCCGGCCATATTTGGGCATGTTGGATCCGACCTTTTACACCCATTCGGGCTTCAGACTTGAGCCATGAGAAATGTTCTTTCCAATGCCGATTTCACTGGAGTTGGTAGATTTAGAGTTCTCCTTTGTGTTTGAGAATTTTGGAGTCTACGAACATTTGATACTTGCTCAAGACTCAGCTTTCCATTGGAACTTTGATTCTCCGGTCAATTAGGAGAATTTAGCGGACTACAACCACTTGAATTTGTTGAATCAAATTGGCCTTCGTTCTTCCTACAGTCCTTACTAACGGGTTGACGAAGTGAGGGTTCCGCTACTACGGCCGTTCTTATGGCGTATTGAGTAGACAGAACTGCCAACGATCCGGCCATATTTGGGCATGTTGGATCCGACCTTTTACACCCATTCGAACCTTAAGCTTTAGGCTGTCGAAAGATTTCAAGTTTTTCTGACTCAATTTGTTAGAGTGTGTAGTTACAAAAATCTCTTTCCTGACTTTTGAACCTTGGTACATTGGAGAAGATGGAGTCTTAAGCTTCTTGAAGATGACCTGTACATACTTTGAAGAGAATTCATTGTATCTTTCTTAAGAGAATATTTGCATTGATAATTTTAAATATTTATTCGGGGATTTCGGCATGCAGCGCGATGTCGACCCGAATAAATATTTAAAATGCCTCCAGTCTTATGGGGGATTTCATATAAATCTTGTATTTAGAGATTTTAAATATTTATTCGGGGATTTCGGCATGCGGCACGATGTCGACCCGAATAAATATTTAAAATGCCCTCAGTCTTATGGGGGATTTTTATGAGTTCTTTGAAATGCATTCTTGTGACACAAGAGAATTTCAAAATGTAAAGCATATACGCTAGTAAGCATGTATAAAATACACAGTGCATTAAATAAAATATTTTCTTGGGCAATTTTACGCGTAATACTTCTTTAGGTATCGACCATTGATCGGCGGCATGGGCCTTTGACCGTGCAGATCGATAAGTTGATAGGCTCCTCCTTGGTACACCTTTTCGATGACGAAGGGGCCTTCCCAATTGGATACGAATTTGCCACCGATTTTTCGATGTGGGATGATTGGTCTTCTCAGCACCAGAACCAATTCTTCTTCTTGAAATGCTCGATGGCGCACCATCCGATCAAATGATTTCACCATCCTTGCTTGATAGATCTTTAAGTTCTGTTGAGCTTGCAGTCTAATCTCATCGAGTGCATCAAGTTCCTCCATTCTTAGGCGAGCATTTTGTTCCTGGGTTAGATCGTGCTGAATTGCCACTCAAAGTGATGGCAGTTCAATCCCTAGTGGCAACACTGCTTCAACTCCGAATACGAGTGAATAATGAGTGGCTTTGGTTGGCATTTTGCAAGTTGTACGATAGGCCCATAGCGCTTCTGCCATCTTCGTGTGCCACTCCTTTTTGTTTTTTGTGAGAATCTTCTTCAACAGTTTCACCAGCGTCTTGTTAAAGGCTTCTGCCAAGCCATTTGCTCTTGGATTGTATATTGATGAATATCGTCAATCGATCTTGTGTCGATCTACAAACTTGTAAATTTTGGTGCTTTTGAATGCAGTACCGTTGTCTGAGATTATGCGGCGTGGTACACCAAATCTGTAGACAACATTGTGGGTAAAGAAGTTGATCACATGCTCGGATGTGACCTCTCTGAATGGAGCTGCTTCTGCCCACTTAGAGAAGTAGTCTGTAGCTGCCAAAATAAAGCGGTGCCCGGCTGATGATGGCGGATATATCGGTCCGATTATATCTGTGCCCCAGCATTCGAATGACAAGAATGCTATTGTTGGGTGCAGAGGATTTGGAGGTTGATGTATAACATCACCGTGGATTTGACACTCGTGACACTTCTTAGCGTGGTCGATACTGTCCCTCACCATTGTTGGCCAATAATAACCCATTCTTTTAATTTTAGCTGCCATTTTGGGACCTGACTGATGTGCACCACAAAGTCCTTCGTGAACTTCTGTTACCACTCTATCAGCTTCCTTGGTCCCTAGGCATCTTAGCCACATTTGATCAAAAGCTCGTCGATACAACGTATCGTTAACAAATGCATACCGCAATGCTCTCTTCCTAATTTGTGTGGCAAGAGATTTATCTATTGGGAGTTTGCTTTCTTTGAAATACTCGATGAAGGGTTGCCTCCAATCATTTTCTACTTCAACATCTAAGCAATGCAGCCATGATTCTGAAGCTTGACTAGCTTTACGTCTCTTGGCTACATGATATCATTCTGGATAATTTTCCATAATAATCTGGTGAAGAGGTTTGAGGGTCACTCGGAATTGTATCTCGTTTGCTTGAATCTGATACTTCTTCTGCTCGCGGGAATTGCAATAGGGCGGGTTCCAACACCCGACGGTTATAAACTCCGATATATATAGGTCTCTCCTCGTTAGTATTCGCCATTTCCTTGGCCAATTTGGCCAAGCAATCTTCTTTGGCATTTTGTCATTGGGGAACTTGAACTATTTTAACATTTGGCACCTGCTTCAGGAGCTCAAGGGTCTGCCGGTGATAATGAGCCAGCTCAACCTTACAAATCTTATAAGTGTCCAAGACTTGATTTATCACCAGTTGAGAGTCGCCGAAGATTTGAAGATTTTGAATTTTGATATCGATTGCAATCTCCAGCCCTGCTATTAGAGCTTCATATTCGGCTTCATTGTTGGTCCGAGGTTCAGTCAAACTGATCGAAAATCTCATTATGCATCCCTCAGGTGCTACGAAAATGAGACCGATGCCGGCTCGGGCTCTTGCAATATTTGGTGGCCGGGCAGGCTTAATCGATGATGCCCCATCGAAATACATCTCCCAGAATGGTAACTTTTCGCTTTCCTCGACCCGCATGATTTGCTCGTCAGGCAAATCATCATTAAGCGGGGAGTCTGCCAGGATAGGATGCGCAGCGAGAAAATCTGTCAAGGCTTGTCCCTTTACTGCTTTCTGTGGCATGTACGTGATATCAAATTGTAGTAATATCACTGCCCACCTGGCTAAACGACCTGTCAACACTGGTCTTGTCATTAAGAACTTCAGCGGATCGATCTTTGATATCAAGGTAATCTTGTGGGAAAGCATATAGTGGCGGAGCTTTTGAACTGCAAAGATCAATGCCAAACAATGCTTCTCAATTGGGGAATAGCGAATTTCTGCTCCAATCAATCTCCGACTGATGTAGTATAGTGCATTCTCCTTTCCTTATTCGTTATGTTGGGCCAATAATGCTCCGAGGGACTTTTCTAATGCTGTCGTATACAGTATAAGAGGTTTCATTGGAATTGGTGCCGCAAGAATAGGAGAGTTCAATAAGTATCTCTTGATACTATCAAATGCTTCTTGGCATTCATCATCCCATTTAAAGCGGACATCTTTCTTCATCAACTTTGAAAATGGCTGGCACCTACCCGACAGATTCGATATGAATCGTCGAATGAAAGCTAGTTGCCCTTGTAACGAGCGAAGTTGACGAAGGTTTCTGGGAGGTGGCATCTCCATAATTGCCCTGATCTTATTGTGGTCAACTTCGATGCCTCGGTGTCGAACAACGTACCCCAGAAATTTGCTGGAAGAGACTCCAAAAGCACACTTGAGAAGATTCATCTTCAGATCATACTTTCTGATTCTTTCAAATAACATCCTTAAGTCATTCAAATGGTCTCTTCGATCCACGCTTTTGACAACAAGGTCGTCCACATAGCACTCGACCTTTTGATGTATTAACTCATCAAATATACACGTCATTGCTCGTTGATAAGTGGCACCAGCGTTCTTAAGGCCAAAAGGCATAACTGTGTAACAGAAAATACTAATGAGCATTCTAAATGATGTGTGTTTTTCATCCTCAGTTGACATCTTAATTTGATTGTAACCCGACGATCCGTCCATAAAAAAGAACATATCATAGTTAGACGTGTTATCCACTAGTAGTTCTGATACTGGGAGCAGAAAGTCGTCTTTTGGACAAGCCTTATTGAGGTCCCGAAAATCGATACATATACGAATCTGACCGTTCTTCTTCTTAACAGGGACAATATTGACAATCCAATCAGCATATTTCTCTTCGCGGATAAAGCCCGCTTCTATAAGCTTCTTTGTCTCTGTAATCACCTATTATTCGATCTTCAATCTCATTCTCCTTGGAGCTTGCTTTACAGGAACTGCATCGTGCTTGATGGCTAACCTGTGAACTGCTACATCAGGGGATAAGCCGGGCATTTCGGCATATGTCCAGGCAAAGCAATCCCTGAATTCACAGAGAAGCTCTTTCATTTCTTCCGCTTGGTCTTCTGATAAAAGGGAGCTAATGAAAGTTGGGCGAGGGTCTTTATCAGTCCCCAAGTTGACTTCTTTTAGCTCATCCATAGTAGCCGTCTGTCCACTATCTTCTAATTCTTCAGGTGCAGGCTTGGCCTCTACGGGCTGATCATCATAAGTATCAACTTCATATATTTTCTCATCATCGCTATCATCTAATTTGACTTCCACGCATGTGATTGCTTGGCAAGTCTCCTTTTGGGGATATTTTTGCACGATGAATCCGAGACCTCTCCTTGCAGCAATATCTTTCTTTCGTAATGGACGTGGATGTCTTCCATACCAAATGCTCAGGCAAAAGCGAAGTTGTTGTTTAGAGGTAGGAATGTTGATTTGCTTTCGCAACATTTTCCGAATATTTTTAGTATTAAACCTAGGCATTCTCGTAGGTATTAGCTCTCCAGAATCAACGAGCCTACAAAACCAGTCGCGATTTGCTTCTTCTTCGTGCTCTCCACCTTTATAGAATAAACTTTCTGGCCCGCCCCTTTTTCTATGAGGTGGCACGTAGAATGTTACAAGTTCTTCGATATTATGTACCTCCCGGGGAATAATTTCCTTGAAATGTTGCATGGGAATGCGCGTGATTACGAATACACTGTCCGAGATTGACAAGTTACCCATTCTTCTTGAGAATACACACTGCACATTGCTCATGTAGGTAGACTCATAATCATAGTCAGAATCTGAGTATTCAGCCTTCTTTTTCCCTTTGACAATTGACTGACATGCCTTCCAAGATTTTGTAGGGGTGACCTCATCTTCATCTGTGTCGCTCCCTAGGTGAGGTACATGTTTTTTTTCTTTAGTAGCGATCGCTATTTTGGGAAGAGTTGACGTTGCCTTCTTTCTCCCAACCTGCTTCTTTTCACCTTCTTGTTTTGGTCACTTTGTAGTTTTAGTACTTGATGCCTGGACCTCAAGAGAGTTCGATGGCTTCTGCTTCTTTGGAATGAAATATTTGGCATCCTCATAGATTGTAGCTTCGTGCACTGCAAAAGGTTGGATGTCACCAGAGGTCCTGAACTCTTCTCCATCCTTAAGGTACTTCATGCACTGATGTAGTGTTGATGGGACAATGCCATACTCATGCAACCAAGGACGACCCAGGAGCGTCTTGAATGAAGTATCTGCATCAATCACATGAAATTTGGCTTCTGTATGAAGCTCCCCAAATGTTAGGGAGAGCATGAATGATCCTAGGGTCTTCTGCACTTTCTCGTTGAAATCATGCACCATTAGCTTATCCGACCCGAGATGTTGCACGTCGAGGCATAACGATCTCAGCGCTTTCAAGCTTATAAGGTTGATGGAGGACCCAGGGTCGATCAGAATTCGGCTGATTATCATTTCGTCGCTCTCTGCAGTAACGTACAGAGGGCGGTTATGATCTGCCGTCCCAAGCATCATGTCTTCTTCGGAGAAGGTAATGAACGGGTCGTTACGGGCTTGCAGAACTTCCGTCATGTTACGTTCAGCAAAATATGCCTCGTACCTTTCGGGATCTTTGAGAGCCTGAATCAAAGTCTCCCGAAGATCCTTAGACATTATCAGAGCATCGTACATGCTAAGCTGTGCCGGGATTTTCCTCAGGTGAGACAAGATATTGTAATCTATCCCATTGACTGGAGTGTCTTTCTTTCTAGAGTCCTTAGGGATGATATCTTCATTGACAACTATTTCTTTCCCCTTGTCTTTATTAGAAATTTTCTTCTTTGACGGAGTTGGCAGCACCTTACCGCTTCTTAATTGCACTTGCATTATTTCATCTGGCACAAGCTCATTTGATGGAGCATCTTCCTCAGAGTTGGGCATCATAAAATTCAAAGACTCATTTTCTAATTCAGAATCACCCTCCAATCTCAGATGCCCCATTTGTGACGCTATATCCTGCTCGGACTCATTCTCATTTGGAAAAAACAGATCTTCTTCCGAACTATAGTCCATTGATGATGCCACAAGACAAGTTTTAGAAGTTGCTTCTTCGACGTATTTTTCTTTTGTTGGAGTCACTGGTGTTACTGAAATAACTCGGCAAGTTTCCACATGAAGAGAATCTTCACCCGCTTCTTCTGCTTCAGCCACTTTAAGCTTTGATATAAAGTCAGCGAGCTTAATGGGATGTCTAACAGTTTGGTAATATTCATCCAAACTGTCGATGACCATTTGAGTTGTTGTTTTCTTCTCCTTAAGCTTCTTTAGTTTGGTCCTTCTTTTGGACGACTGTACTTTTTCGGATTTTAAATAACCGGCTCGGTTGGGATATTGCTTAGAAGTTGATGCTCGTGCCACAGGCATCCCTTTCAAATCCAGCACCGGGTGGGTAGGAGATTTCCACTTCACACCTGGAACTCCTTCGAGTTGTTTTAACATTTTTACTGTCTTCTTGGAGACCGCAGTCTCCCACTTCCCTTCTTGGGCTGATTATTTTTTGTTTCTTTCTTCTTTAGTCGGGGGTACGGAAAAGGACGTAATCATTCGAGTCGACTCTTTTCTGGGGTGTGCCAACACATTATCCGACAATGTGACTTCCCCCTTCTGATATTTTCTTTCCAACTAATCCTTAAAGATGTAGCAATCTTCAATAGGATGACTAAGTACTCGGTGGTATGGGCAATAGTTCGGGTCACCAGTATGTTTCGATTCTTCGGGCCTCTTGCACTCTGGCAGTTCTAGGCCAGCTTTTAACGCTTGTCGAAATAATTTGGCAACACTCTCTCTCTTAAATGAATATTCTTTATTCATTCTTTCCTTGAGGGACGGGAATGTTCGATCACCATTTTCCGTTATTTGCCTTGGGCGTTCTCCTCCACCCTGAAACATTCGTGGTTTGTCATTTCCCCCAAGTGTCAACTTTGGTTGGGGGTTAGGGTTATAGACTTGTTTCGGCTTATCTTCATACTGTATCGGTTGTTTGCCTTTATCTACATTGTAAGCCACTTGTTTTCCTTTATCAACTCTGGAGAAAAATGTAGAGTCGGCATCACCCTTTCTGGCACCCGAGGCTTTAGCCTTCTTAAGCTTATCAGAGTGATTTTCTGATTTTGATAAGTTCAGTTTTTCGAACTTCGCCACTCTGTCCAACAAGTCCTGAAATGTGGTGATGGTGGCCATACATAAAAATGGTTGCATCTTATCATCGATATTTCCCATTAACAATTGCACGGCATGTTCTTCTTCTAATTGCTGCTCACATTTCATGCTCAAATTGCGCCAGCGAGTTATATATTTTGTCACTGACTCATCCCTCCTTCATTTATCTAATGCGAGATCAGCAATGATTATCTTTTCGGTCGCGCTGGCGAACCTTTTCACAAACATGGCTTCTAACTCTGCAAATGTTCTCACAGAGTCATTCGGCAATTCAGCATACCATTCGAACGCAGTCGAGGTTAAACTACTGACAAATTTTCTGAAGAGTAAAGCGTCAACACCTCCCTTATTACCACATGTGGCTTTAAACTGAGCCAAATGCTGTTTGGGGTTACTATTACCATTGAATGTGTTAAACTTCGGGACAGAATACCCCTTTGGGTATGGCACCTGGTCAAATTTAGCAGGATATGGACGGCCTTTGCTCACCAGTTTTTCTGCCTGATCCAAAGCTATGACAGCTTTAATCTTCTCATTGATGATTGTCTCCAACTGTGCCACTGTCACAGGCTCGGATGTGCTTGCTACATTTTGAGGAGTAGGTTGGCGAACCAAACGATCATTCTCAATTTCTCCTTCATGTGAACCTCGTACTCCCGACACTTGGGGTGCAGGATGAGCTGGCGGATTAGCGAGACCACTACTTATCGCCTGATGATTGGTTTGTTGAGCAGGTGTAGGATTAGCAGTGATATTTCTTTGCATCATTTGCATCATCATAGTCATTTGCGTCATCATCTCAGTCATTTTGGCATTTAACTGAGCAATTTCTTTATCCTTTGCCTTCATCTGACAATGCATCTGCCTTTGTGCCTCCGCTAGTGTGGTAGCATCAGGGAACAAAGGATTTTCTTCGAATTCCTCCTCTTCTTTATTCTCCGAAGTGTCAGCACCTCTACCGGCAGTGGATCCAGCCCCATATTGCTGCTGGTATACCCGCAAAGGCGGTCGCTCATCATCATGTTCCACCATATAAACCACTTCAACTCCCATGGTCTCTTCATCATCTTCATCATCATCTTCTTGTGTACGGATCTCCGAGCGGCGTCTCCACTGAATCTCCGGTTCATTACTTGGCACAAAAAACTCTTCGATCCTTGGGCTGCGATCGAAGCTAGTTTCCTCTTGGGATGATGCAGTTGGTTGATGATGGGATCCCCTGGAGGATTCTCCGGGGTTTCGACCATCAAAGGAATGATCAATTGGGACTTTCTTAGGGACCCATTTTTGATGATTTCTATTAATGGGGGCGGATCTCTGGGAGGCTGCACCAGATGTCACACCCGTACTTGTTTGTTTGTCAAGTGCTCTTTTGTCATATGGTCTTGACCTCCAAACTTGTTTGTCCTTTCGCTGGGCCCTTTCGACGGCGGATTCTTGGACATGTGGTCCAAGTGTCACACCCCGATGTGCTTCCTGCGAACTTGACTTAAATTTTTCTCGAGTCACCAAAGGTGGCAACTCTCTTGGTGGAGATCTTCTGGCCTCAATCACCACCGGCCTTTGGTATTTCTTTTTCATCAAACCCTTTTATTTCACTGTTTTCAGGACCCTGTGCACTTTGGCGGACAAAGTCTCGAGCTCTTTCTTCTTTTGAGGAGCAAGGGCTTGGAGTTGTTGCTCCCAAAATGATTGTTTAAGTTCACCAGTACAGCTGTTTCGTTTTACCCATTTCAAATTTTTAAACTTATTCTGGGTAGGAACACTCGCTTCCGGTTCTTGAGCCAACAGTGTGGACGGGTGGACTTGTAGCAACTGTTGAGCTCGCAGCTCAGCGTTCATCCTTCTCCTCTGCCTTCTTGACGGCCTTCCTCCAGATGAGGAGGCCTCAGCATCATTCCTTCCAGGCATAGATATCCCAGTCGGCAGAGTGGTGGTAGCAGCAGGAATCACAGAAATTTGTTTACCGGCCATGACCCTTCTTGTTGTCGGGATTTCAGAATTCGACAGCCTTTTGAAGACTGAGACCCTCTTCTGGGGGAACTCATTAGCAGTAACAACCCGGGCTGGTTGTGATCGTTGCGGCACTGGAAGCATACGACGAGCAGCAACATCAACAGTAAAAGGCCTCCTGACAGGCTTTTCAGTGTTAATGTCTTATACTGGAACGGCAGCAGCGCTTGCAGTAGCTGCGGAGAATTGTAGCCCACCAAATTGAATGGTGGCTCCGAAGTTTCCCGTATTAATGATAGCATTTGCTAGTTGGATGTTGGCACCACTTCCTAGTTGAACGGTGAAAGGAGTGTTCTGGAGGTCCATTCTGCACAAAATGAAAGATGTGGATTAGTAATCAAGATTTGATATATTCCCCCATACTTTCAAAGCGCAAGGACTCGACAGAACGAAATGATAAATATATAATCCTTATAATTTCAAAATACTTTTTAGAGAATTTTTAATGAGTTCATTAAAAAGACATTTAAATCTTAACTCGTCAAATTTTGCTGCTACTATAGCTAAATATACTAGCCAAAGATGGAAAGAGAAACCAATCCCCAGCGGAGTCGCCAGAAATCTGTGGGCTCCGAAAATTCGGCCTCGGCCTCCACTCGCTTTTCTTATTCGGCGAGGGAGTTTTAACGAACTAAGTTCCGAGGTAAATTTTGGAAGGTAGATGGGTTTGTAGATAAGACACTACCCAGAGATTTCGCCCTCATTTTGCGAGGACTTTATGATCTGAGTTCTGGTTTCCTATAGGCGCAAGCCCCTATAGTTAATTACCTCTCCCGATCACGAGAGAGAACTTTCGATTAAGGCTAGTCGTCGATCAGATACGTAGGATATACGTGTTATCTGGCATATAGTAGCAGCATGGATTTGGAATTGGAGAATTGGAAAGGTTTTGAAGGATTTGATATTTAAAGTAGAAATTTCACCATCTAGCACTTAAAGCGGATGGTGGGGGAATGGATGATGGGCCCGATCAAGATCCCATGGTTCCGTCATCCCGGGCCATCGTGGTCCCTGGTCTACTTAGTCAGAGGAGGTAGTCGACCCAACCTGACATAAGGATCCTTGTCGGCAGCCATGGGTTGCTTCGTCCAAGGGGACCTTGTAGACCGGGGTTGAATGTTTGTCTAAGGGGACAAATTTGAATCCACCTTAACTAACAGAGGGCTTTGTGCCCTATCGATCATATCCTATTGATTCATATCTTAAAGATTTGATGCCAACAAGGAATGTATTGGCTCTGGCCATAACCGGTATTTCGTGGTGCCATTTGGCGGCAAAACCACTCGGTTCAGAGGGCCCCGGGTCATAACCGTTTATCCTGCGGTGCCATTTGGCGGCAAAACCCGCCGGTTAGAGGACACGTACCACGTTTTTATCGGCAGGAGATTGTTTGAGAATGAATCCTAGTGATATTTTTGATTAGGTATTTGGCTCTTTGTGAGCTGAAGTTATATTTAAATTTGTCCACCCCGACAAACTGTTGCGGAGGGTGGATGAAGTTTGCTTTAAGTGTTTTGATGATTGATTTCAATTTTAAATATCTTAGAGCTTGATGATTTTTTTTTTAGATTTTTGTGGAATTTGGATTTTATAGAAATTTTGGGACATTTTGAAATATATGAGAGATTAACCCCTCCGGTTGAGATTCACATTCAACACGGCCATCATCGGGGTATTTGGGGTCATTTCTATTTATTTGATTGAACCTTGTCAACTCGGCCAAGCTGTTGATCGAGGATCGGGTTTCTTGTAGACTTTGTGCCCTTGATAGTGAATTCTCATTGTTATACGCTTTGAAAGCCTGATATGAATGTATTAAAATAAATACACTGGTCCCTACAACTGTGTATTTATTTAATGATCTGAATCCTGTCGACTTCTATTGATCCGTATAGAAGGATCGGATTCGGACTTGAATTCACTTGTTGACCCGCGCAGCATCCCTAGGCGTCACGTGCGTACCAATAACACGCTCGCCGGGGCCCATGCGGGTCGAGATTGTATTTTCCCCTTTAGTGTACCTATGTGTATACAAACTACGGTTTAGGTGCAGGGAGATTTTGAAATATGTTAGTAGTGCAAGTAATTATAATTTGAATGCACACAATATTTCATTTGAGAGATTATGTACGCCTTCTGTCCGCTAGTACGAGTATTGCGGATCCGGTGGCGTGTTGTAGCAGCTCCTGAATTGACTTGTTCGCTGCTTTGTACATGTAGACTGTCGTGCACTATTTGTTGCTTTCTGTATGTGAATCGTAGTGCATTAATGAATCTCATGCCTTGGGTCGTAGGGGACAAACTTTTAGTGGTTATGTGCCTACTTTAATTAAGGGTCGTACAACCCGTGACACATAAAAGTGCGTTATTTTGTTTCTTTTTGAAGACATATGATCACGGGCTGTACGAGCTGCCTAACTTTAACAGCTGGTGCGCACACCACTTAGAGTGCCTGTGACTTGCAATACGATGGACACATTTACTACAACAGGTTCAATCAAAAAAATTACCGGGGATGTGCGAGAATTCCTACGTGTTTACATTGAGCACAAAAGTATTTTGTAGAAAAGGTAAATTTTCTTTTTACTTTTACTTTTTACTTTTACCGCCCCCCTTTCTTTTAAGATAATTACCCGCCGTATTCACTTGTATTTAAACCCGTATTTACTTTCGTATTTACGCACGTATTTCACCTACTAGTGAATACTGTAGGAATCCAATAACAGAGCCTCGAAATGGCATCTTAGGATCCTAAGTGGATGGGGCCCGCAGGTGTACCTTCTCTGTCCTTTAGCGAAGGATCCTAGGCTGGTGGAGCCCGCGAATGATTCAAAATCAATGTTATAAATAGGAGGGGATTTGAACTCATTTCTTCCCATCCTATTTCTGTGAGGAGATTTTGGTGAGGGACTTAGGGGCGTACGAGTCAGGTGCTAGGAGGAAGAGGCTTTAATCCTACCTACTGGCGACTAACTAATTCCCTCGAAGACTCACTATATGTTGCATTTCACATTGATTTAAATTTTTTTTATATTTGTTTTTCAGTGTCGGGAGCCTAGGGTGTCGTATATTTTATTTTTGGTTAACTTAAAACATTTAAGTGGATTTTGAATCTTTTTAAATTTTCTAAGTTATAGGCTTTTTGCTGAAAATTTTGGCAACACTCCGGCGTCGTCCCCGCGTAGGGGGGCTGCCTCGGAGTGTGTAAGGCCTTCCCGCCTGTCAAGAAAGGCAGTCACGGTAGGTGTCGAGTGACACCGCGGCCGCAGTTTTAATCCCCGCTCGCTAAGAAAAGCGGTCACGGGGTCTTTGAGCGCAGATTTAAAATATAGCATTTTTCCCCACCTAAAAGCAGTGACGGGTACTTAATTAAACAATTTTTTTTACAAATAACAAATTTCTCCGCCTGCTAAGAAAAGCAGTCACGGGTACTTATATTTTCATGCATACGAATTTCCCCGCTCGCTCGGTGCGTCACGGGTACTTAAGTTTTTTTTTTCCTCGCCCGTTAAGAAAAGCGGTCACGAGTACTTATTTCATGCATAGAAATGTAAATGCTAATTTTTACCTTGGGTATGCAGCAATCGAGGCGGCGACGGCGGATGACGGCGACGTAGGAACCTTGCACTTGGAGGAAGAAGAGGGAGCCGGCGGTGGAAACCGAGAGAGAGGCGTGAGGGGCGGCTTGGAGTCGTGAGAATGACGTGAGTGGGGAGAGGGATCGGTTAGGAGAGTGTATGAGGGAGTTATGAGGGTTATTTTAGGGATTTTTTTTATTTTTTTTTATTTAGAAAAAGTATTTTCTTATTTAAAAATCTCTCTTTCTCTCCCTTTTTCTATTTTTTTTTTAATTATATTGCACAAAAATAAAAATAAATTTTTAATATTGCATCGAGTTGGTCGTCGCGTCGCCGCTCGCACAAGTCGTCGTCTTGATTCGCGCGCCCAAAATTTAATTTTTCACCGACCGACGACCCCTACCAATATGGGTGTCGATCTTAGCTGTTTTCATTGCTCCGGACGCATCGGCGCTGTCCGTTTCGCAAACGGAGGTCGTCTCGACGATTTTGGATTCTCGGGTCGACACGCAACGGGTGAGATTTTGCGCGATTTCGAGCTCTTTTGCTTTTCAAACTCATCTCGCGCGGTCGACTCGACCCGACACTAGTATTAGGGTCAACAAACTAATTTGCCTCCTACAATAATTCAGTATCTATTCATAGATTTTCTATCACCAATAAATTTATCATAATCAACATAGGAAGGGGTTTTTTTATAAAGGTGCCATTTTTGTTGCATGGTAACTTTTTTCCTAGGACTAATTTCCTCCTTCATGTGACTTGTTTTCCTCTTACAAAAATGCAATATCTAGTAGTGGATTTCCTATCATTAATAGATTCATCATAATCAACTTTAGAGAAGGATTTTATATGTAGATGCCACATTTATGTTATATAGTAGTTTTGATCGGATTTCTTGATATATTTATGGATATGAAAATGCCTTCCCTATCACAACCTGGCCTCAGAGTACTGAGGTGGGAATAGATGGTCGAATGGAATTTTTAAGTTATATCTACTAACATCAAGTCATCAACTTATATCATAATAATTATTTGTACATATTCATAATAATGATCTTCAACATATCAAAAGAGCTACTGCAACATCAAGCCCTTATCTCATTATGTGGAGTCGGCTGCATGAATCCATTTTCTCCATTGTGTCCTATTAAAAGTCAAATTCTCGTTTAAATCTAATAAAGAAAGATCATATTGAAAGAGCTACTAAATCATCAAAATTAATTTTAAAATAACGATTAATATAATATAGTTATTTCAACATCCAAAATGTTAAATATCTATTTCTTTAAGCTCCACGCCATCATTACACAGTTTCTCTTCTTATACTTATACAGTTCTCAAGATCTTTTCCTGAGTTATTAATTCAAAATAATGGTGAATTATTAATATAACTTAAAACATTGTCATTGCCAGATTCCAAGTTCTGAATGAGAAAAGTGAGAAGTTGTGTTAGGTAGTCGACAACCAGCGTAAAATTTGTCGAATAATCGTGACATGAATCATTTAATACATTGTGTTAATGCTAGGGCTTTCCCTGAAAGCGACCTGATGTATGACCTGAATACAGTGACAAGCATGCAATGGTTGTTGCATCGATATCCGGGGGCAGTATTAAGTAGGCAAGGGTTTCAACATCATAGATGGATGTGGACAAAGAAGCTATTACATGAAACTAAAATTAAGATAGAAACTTGGAATGTATGTTCCCTTATAGGCAAATTAATATATATTATGATATATAAAAAGATAAATATTTTATGCAATCAGGAAACTAAATGGGTTGGAGAGAAGGTAAGGAGATTGATAGTTTAGGATTTAAACTTTGATATTCTAGTAAGAGCCGTACTAGAAATGATGTAGATATGATTATATATAAGAGTTTAAAGGATAATGTTGTAAAAATTAATAAAATTTGAGATAGAATTATAGTTTTAAAGATTGTAATTGATGCTAAGATTATTAATATTATAAGCTCTTATGCTCCTTAAATAGGTTTGGATATGAGTTCAAAATTAAAAATTTAGAATAACTTAGAATAATTAATATAAAAGATACCTCATTGAAAAACAATTTATTATAGGAGATTTAAATGCACATGGTGGTAGAGAGGTAGATGACTTTAAAAACATTCATGGTGGTTATGAGTTTGGAGCAACTAATGAAGGTGGTAAGATTATATTTGATTTTTCTTTAAGTTATGATTTTGTAATTGCTAGTTCCTTATTTAAGAAAATAGATGAGCATCTCATCACTTATAATAATGTATATAGTAAAACTTAGATTTATTATTTCTTATTATAAAATATATAATTTAGATTACAAATATCGTAAAGTTATTTCGAGTGAAAGATTACGTTTTCAACGTCACTTATTAGTTTTAGACTTTAAGATGAAAGTGCATAAAATAAAAAAATAAAGTAAAACACAAGGCTTTTAAAATCGGACCGATCAATGAACTGGAAGGAGGAGGGGTTAGAGGTTTGATGGTTCGACCGGGGTCGAACCGGAGTCGAACCGGATGACGTAATAAATATTTATTATATTTAACTATTATAATAATGACATAATTATTTATAAATATATAACAAAAATTGAAAAAAAGTATAATACTTTTACTTATATAATAGTGAAATGTTAGTCAAATAAATTCAAACATTTAAATCTAAAGGATATAAACTATATTACCATAGATAATACTAAACCCAATATAATAGCATTTGATAATAATTAAGCATGTAACAGCAAAAAACTTGAATTAACTAAAAGAATATCAATAACAAGGCATGCATATATGATAAACTAAATAATCCACATGAATAACTTTGGCTTGAATAGGATGAAAAAAATCAAAATGAAAATATCCATACCATGGACATAAAAAGCTGCCCAAAAAGTTCAGAAGGTGGAATGTCCTCCAAGGTGGCTAATATGCTTTCACTGCATGATCAAAGCAAGTTGGGATTATATTAAAATCAAAAGAAGATGAAAAAGGTAACAAAAAACTTCTTACACGGCTAAAACTTCAATAAATTACCTGTGATAGATGCAACCCAATGACAACGCTATAGAACCAATATAGTTTGAATCAGTTGGTGATACTAGTTCCCCAAGCAGACTCTTTGCCTGATGAACATAAATAAATGCCTAAACTTAGATGAATCGTTAAAGAACCTGATTAATGCAAAATCATCTTGAATTATACCCAACATGTTACAGTTAAATTAGGTAGATTGGTGCACAAGAGAAATTATAAGAGGTTCAAATAACTGATAGATAATCATTTTATAGACATGCTAAAATTAAAAACCAGAATTCTGACACTGCGAAAGCATGCAAATTTGGTACCAAATCTTCAGAAATTCCTTGTTAAAAGTGCACTAATATTAATCAAGAAACAATGAGAACTATGGCACTACAAAAATGTATGTGAACAGACCATCCTAGCTGTGAAGATGTCACCCCCAAGGCGAGCTAACAGACCAAGTCCTTCTGCACATGCTCTCCGCTGGGCTGAAGTGATCTCACCTTTTGCCAAAATGTCCTTTTCAGAGACAAAGAGATAAGAAACAGAAACCAACCATGATTAGCATCACAACACATATTATATATAAATAGAGACAAATGAAGACACAAAAATACGCTCTTATATCATCATTGTATTTGAATACCTATATGGACATCCATATACTTCTGTTTGTGGATGAAATACGCTTCTTTCGGGATAACAAGGCTTCCTTGTTTAATTTACAAGGCTTATGGCCTTGGGAAAAAAATCAAGACCAAGCATCATGTAAGCTGATAAAAAAAAAACTTTGCTTTGTTATTTTCACTTACAACTTGCATGTTCATAACACTTGTACATGTCTTTCTTAATTAGATAAGATAGATAATAAACGCGTGGTTATGATGCCTCTTGCACAACTAGCTCTAGGGGTCCCACAGTTGAAGCTGAAGTCTGATTACTAGATTCTTCAATTCTAATTTGGTTTACTAAATAAACTCACTCTATCCCACCTGTGGACACAATAAGATAGATAAAAGGGAGAATATGACATTTTTGAATAAAATAGAAAGTTAACGTGATATAGAGATTTAGGCAGTACTTATTATATCAAAGTTAATACGACCCTAAACAATTTATGATATTTCTTTGTTTTTCCTACTTAGATATTCCTCTCCAATTAAAGATGCAACTATATCTTGTGTTTTCCTACTTAGTTCTTTAATAAAAAAGTATTTTTTGGGTGTTCTTCCCAATTTGTTTGAGCCGTTCTATGATCTTGCTGAAATTGCATCCATTTCCTAACACTACAAGTAACTTACCATTGTTATGAAACCATGGAGAAGCTTTATGTTATTAGATCGTTTAATTTACATACTTCTCGCAAAAATTAAAAAAGTAGTAACCATCTCAACTCAACCCATGGGGTGGACAACTAAAGCATGAGGTAACATGGGAAAAAAAGCCCTTTGAATTGCCCAAGCAACCAGAAATGCGTGCCCATCAACAAGCGGGATATCTACAATTTCAAAAGCTTAGAAAAAAAATGAACAAACACCTTAAAGACTATCTCTCCCTTTCCAATTTTCCACGCAAATGTGTTCCAAAAAATTAAGTGCAATGGCTGACAAAAGCCAGTAGCCCACATTTAGCCAACTATATGCTTTTTTCATCCACAACAATGCAATTAAAACCAGAGAAATTTAGGGCAGATTAGTCATCCATGCACAACAACAATAAGTTCAGAAATTTTATTCACCAAATCTGCAACACAAAAAAAAAGGAAAATCCACCCAAAAACATTAAAAAAAGGAGAAGCATGTGAAGAAAATAGAGACATTGTTGCTCCACAAATCTCATGCATTTGCTGATGTAGAGAACACTAAAGATTTTGAAATTGCAAAATTATTTCGCATTTTGTTGGATATTCCCGAATGCTAGGAGAAGATCGGTTGGCCTAATACCGAATGCAACGAGAAGGAGAATCATGTGAAGAACTCACAGTGGGTTAGAGAAGATAACTTGAGGACGAGAGCTTCAATTCCTGATCGGATTCGCGAGAGGGAGACGAGGTTCGCGAAAGGGAGCTGGGGCCGAAATTCCAAACGAATGAGTAGGGTTTTTTTTTTTTTTTCATAGCAGCTTAAGTCATCCAAACCGAAGGATCAAATCCAACGGCTGAAAATACGCATAATCGAACCGGCCGGTTATTCAAAACCGGAGCCGGTTTTCCGGTTCGACCGGTCCGAGGCCGGTTCGATGCGAAAACGGTTCTTTGAAGACCCGTAACCGGCCGGCTGGTTCGCGGTTCAACCGGTTGAACCGGCCGATCCGGTCCGGTTTTAAAAGCCTTGGTAAAACGTTGTTTTAAGATTAGACGGTGGCTTTTAGAAAATATTTATAGAAAGTTTTTTTTAACAATAAGATAGTATATATCAAGATTTTGTCTGTGCATGAAGATTTTAATATTATGTGGGAAAAAGTAGTTAGTGATATTAAAAATGTTGCAAAAGATGTGATTGGAGTATTAAAGGGAAAAACTCATAATAGTAAAAATAGTTGATTGTGGAATCAAATTGTGCAAGAAAAGATTAAAATTAAAAAGATTTGTTATAAAAAATTGGTTAAATGTAAAAATTCTTATAATTAGAAAAGATATAAAGAGAACCGTAAGGAGTCTAAGAAAATAATTTGCGATATAAAAATTTTAGCTTTTAATGATTTATATAATATATTATATACTGAGGGAAAAAATACATATATAAGTTAGTCAAACAAAGAGATAAAAGTAGTAAAGATTTAGTTCAAGTAAAGTGTGTTAAGGATGAAGATCAAAACGTGTTTTTATTAGAAGAGGATATTCAACAAAAGTGGAGATATTTTTTTAAAATTTTCAATGAAGATTATAAGAATATAATTGATTTTAGTGACCTTAGCATCCTAAACAATGTTTAAAATTGCGTATTCGGGTATTGAGGCGTTTTTCATTCGTGAGGCGAGGCGTAAGTCTCAATGCGTTTTGAGGCGTAAGCCTCAAAATAAAAAATTGCGTAAACATAAAATGATAAATTTTTTATATACTAATGAGTGAATAATATAAAACATAAAAAAGCATAAGATATGAAGTGAAATCAAAATATCTCAATAATAAGACAACATAAAATATAGTTCAACTCAAAATTATATCTTTCCCAAATCCCAGTATTCTTTTCAGTAACATATAATTCCAATTTCCAAAAATAAATAGCAATGACATATCTCATAAGAACTCATACTTATCAACACTGTCACCACTAAGGGGTTCTTCATTTGAATCATCATTATGGTGAACTGCTCTCTCCCATTCCTCCTCTCCTATAGAGTCCAATATCGGCCATTTACTTCAAGATTTATGTAAGTTTTAATATATATAGCGTGAGGCGTAAGCCTCATGCAAGTGAGGCGAGGCGGGCCTCAAGGCGGGCCTCAACCAAGTTGAGGCGTAAGCCTCATAAAAAAACTCGAGGCGTAAGCATCGAGGCGTTTTTTATTGGAATTGCGCAAAGGCGGGCCTCAAGGCGAGCCTCATATTGCGCAATTTTAAACCATGATCCTAAATGAAAATAAAGTTTTTTGTTTTTATCGGTTTATTAGTAAAATCGAAGTTAAAGATGTATTAAAGAATATGATAGGTGGAAAAGCTGTTGGACCTTATGATATTCCAATAATTGTGTGGAAATACTTAGGAGATGAATGAATTTCATAGCTTACTAAACCTTTTAATATTATTTTGAAGACTAAAAAGATGCCAAATGAGTGGAGAATGAGTGTGTTGATTCCTTTTTTTAAGAATAAAGGTGATGCACAAGATTGTACAAATTATAGATGAATTAAATTAAAGTCTCATACTTTAAAACTATGAGAGAGAGTTATGGAGCATATGTTGCGGCATGATACTAATATTTCTCAAAATCAATTTAGTTTCATGATGGGTAGGCCTATTATTGAAACTATATATTTATTGAGAGGTTTAATGGAAAAGTATAGAGAGAATAAAGATGATCTATATATGATATTTATTGATTTAGAGAAAGCATATGCTAAAGTTCAAAGAGAAGTGTTATGGAGAGTTCTATAAAAGAAAGGGGTTAATAATGTTTATATTAAAGTCATTAAGGATATGTATACATGAGTTATTAGTTGTGTTCAGACGCAAGGTGGTTTGACCAAGTATATTCCTATTTCAGTTGGATTACATTAAGGATCAGCCTTAATCCCATTTCTTTTTGCTTTACTCATGGTGTTCTCACTAGACATTTGCAAGTTGTACCTTGGTGTATGCTTTTTGCTGATAATATTCTTCTTGTTGATAAGACTAGAGAGGAAGTTGGAATGCTTTATGGTGCAGAATGTTGGTTATTAAAAGAGAAGCATAATATTAAGTTAAGTGTTGCAGAGATGAGGATGCTCAGGTGGATGAGTGGCTTTACTCTTAGAGACATGATACAAAATGAGCATATACGTGAAAAGATTGAAGTAGCTCCAGTGGAAGATAAGATTTTGAGTGTCGCCTTAGATGGTTTGGTCACATAAAACGGCGGCCTTCCAATGACCCAGTTAGGAAAAGTAGATGTATTAGATTTGACTTATGTTAAAAAAGATAGAGGTATATCTAAAAAGACTTGGTTAGAAAATATTAGAAATGACATTTCTTTATTAGATTTAAATGAGAATTTAACTTTTAACATGACACAATGGAGGAAAATGATTCATGTAGCCGACCCCATATAGTGAGATAAAGGCTTGATGTTGTTGTCGTTGTTGTTGTCAATATAACTTAGTAGGTTAATTATAGTTCAAAATCATAATAATTCAAAAGACAAAAGAAGAACATTCATGCTTGTCATTATGGGAAATCATAAACAATGCTTATTATTTGGATATCAACTATGAACATAAATTTTTCTTAACATTTAAAATGGTGTACATAGATGGTCGATACTTTTCCTGTAGGCACGACGTAGCGTAGAATAGGTTCACTATTGTATGAGGTGGAAGATACCAACTTACCTTTAGCTAATATCTTTGTTGTCAGCACAACGGGGCGTAGGTCTTATTTCTATAATTGTTTGAGGTGAAAGGCAAGATCATTAATTCATAGCTACATTAACGTTCCCTGTTAATACCATAATGAGATGAACTTCATTTGTTAGCATGCACATATATTCATCTATATTTAACAATTTTCTTACATTCATTTGACCATGTGTTTAGTAATTTTTGAATATATTTCATGTAATATTCTTATTAACTTGAAATACGAGTAATTCTAAATGACATTCAATTTCATATGAGGATTTCATGTATGAGAATGAGATAATCAATCTTGACAACTTTTCAATAATGATATTGTACTAATAAGAACATTTTTCAATACATGCGGGAGGCTATAATAATTAATGCAATAAGTTTTGAGAATGTAATTCATTATTATAAAATAGAGGTGAAATTATCCACCTTAAGTAGATTTGGTTTTCACTTTTATCCTTGGCCCACATCCGTTAATTTGACGCTTACGATAATGTATAGACATTCATATTAATTTACTTATATACCTATATTTCCATTTAATCAAGAGTTTGTCATTTAGATAATTTGATGACATCATCACGAGATAGAGGAGAAGCATCCATATGGCTGGGTTTGTCATGAGAAATGAGAAGAAATAAAAAAAAAAAAAACCTTTTGGTTTCATTAACTGTTGTACCAATGATGGAAGAGGATTTTGAGTAAGGGATAAAAGTTTGAGCGACCATGGCATGTGGAGTGTAGGTTAGATGTATTAGGGTGGATTAAAAACATTTTAAGCCATGCCACGACAAGGGTAGCAAGAGAACAAGACTTGATTATTAAATATCATGGGACAAACAAGTACTACAAATGATTGAGGAAAGACCCATGTATTTGGTACGGGTAGAGGCACTACCCGACTAGTGCGAGCAAGATGGAGTGGGTGTCATTGATTTTGGTGGAGGATAAGGAATTGATTGTTGTTGCAAGTGGCGCATGTGATGGGTATGCTAGAGGAGAGCCTTAGTGGCATGGTGGGACAAGATTAGGATTAGCCCACACTTTCTGTGGGGATCGTAATCCGGAATGAGATTGGGATTGGGAGGTGTGAGTGAAAATCATTGGTATGAGGGGGTTAGAGGGAGTTGGCGATGCGATCGGAGATGATGAGAGTTAGCTTGCTCAAGCGGAGATTGTGAGGCAGTGGTCTCTTTCATGAGGGTTGGATGACTGAAAGAAAGGGTTTTCATGCCTACGTATTTAGAGATGGCTACAGTCGCTAACCCCGTTCTGATGCCTATATTTAGGCCTCGTTTGGTAGCAGATGGAGTTTTGGTGGGAAACGGTAGTTCGAAACCTGCCTTTTATAGACAGAAAAGCAAAAAAAAAAAGCTTCGCAAATCGGTACGATAACGGAGGTTTCAAAAATACAGTTTTGTAAAAAGTATGCATCCAAACAACAACCGACATCTTTTTTTCACGTTTCAGAACGGAAACGACACTAATCATGCCCAACCAAACCAAGCCTCAGAAGGATAATATTTATATTTTATTTAATGGAAAAATCTCTTATATATGATAAGAGGATGAATACAATGTTCCAGGGAACCTCATACTACTTCTAAAATATCTAATATGATGGGGACATCAGATCATCATGGAAAGTTTACCAGCGACGTGGCCGCCGATCTACGGCCACGATCGAGTTTTTATATTTTTGAGTCGATGTATTTTATTTTCATGCATTTTATTATTTGCTTATGTGTGTTTTATTATTTCCCGTTGTACCCTTTTTTTATGGGAGTTGTCATGTGTAAGCCTAAGGGCATTTGTATCATTTTATTTGGAGTCTTTTGTATGAGGCTATTTAAAGCCCCCCTTTGTTTTATTTTCAAGACAATGAATGAATGAATGATTATTGAGATTTCTTCCTGCGCTTGTGTTTTGAGAGCCTTTGAGAGTTCTTGGAGAGCTTTGGAGAGATCCCTTGGAGAGGGAGATTGGCGCATCACCCACCAACCTTGGAGACGGCCGGATTCATGGTTTTCCTCGTTATCTTTTCATCTTCCTCTCGTCGAACGCCTCCCCACCTCACCTGACCCCTCCACCTTCCCCAAGCCCCACGGCCTCACTTGATCCAAGCTCCTTTTCCCCACAAAACCGCCGGCCACCACTTCAAAACTGCCGGCCACCTTCACTCCATGCTCCCCTTGAAGTTTCCTAATTTATGATTGGTCAAATTTGGGAGGAATTTGAAATTCAAATTCACTTGATTTGAAATTCAAATAAACTTTCCTTATTCACAAATTCTATGTTAGGAAACTTTTGAATTCATGCCTAATTAAAATTTAATTAAGAAAGGATTGAATTAAATCTTTCCAATCTTATGAATTTAAATTAGGAAGTTTCTTAATTCTCCAAATTTTCCCTCCCATCACCCATGATGCCGCCTGCCCCTATCTCCTAGTTCATGAGTATTTGCAAATTACTTACTAAAACCAAATCCATCTTTAGGAAATAATTTCATATATTTTAATATTCCCCCCAGCCGAAAATTTCAAAAGGATTCAAGCATTAAATATTTCCCTGAAATACGGGATTGTATTCAGGATTTTAACCCACCTCCACATCCCTATCCCGCCGCTCCCCCTTTCCCTTGATTGCTGGATGTTTGAAAGCTTTCCATAAGTTGAGTAAATCGCTTTGGAAAGATTGCCTGTTGCTCTCTCCTGCTGGCCGAAAACCCCCACGGCTCATGTGCTAATTTCCCTCCACAAATCTCCACCCAAATTCACTCAGATGTTGGACTTTTCTGCCGTCTAAAGTTGCAACCAGAGCATTCCAGCAACTGGCATTGTTCTCACAGCCACTTGAAGTCTCACAGCTTCTGTTTTGCAAGATCAACCTGCTGTCCAACCATTTCCACTAGTCTGAAGCGCCATACAATCGTTGGAGAGGATTTCCCTTGCTGATCAATACCTCGCCAATCCCAAAACAGCCAGGTATTACAGGGATAACCGATCCCAACACTGATTACGGGATCGTCTATCGACAACGCTTTGATGGCATTAAAGTGGAAGATCTCCACGTCTCCTTGAGCAAAGGTTTCTCTTCCACTTACATCTTATTTCTTTTAAATCTAAATTCTCATTGGTGTGATTGTAGTTGCGAAAGTCTCCTCCAAGTGCTCTTGCTAAGCTTTGTAATTCATAGGAATTGAGCGTGCTTTCTTTGCATCCTAAATCTCGTTGTTAGATTAGGGATTAACTTGAAGACTACTATTATGTATTGTCTTATTTTCTTAATTATCTTGATTGTTCAAAGCTTGGAGCATGTGGTTTAGCCTTTGCAAACTAACCCCTTAATTGTTTTACTCGTCGTTGGAAATTACTAGTAATTTTTATTTCAAAATTATTCTAATCTAAGAGTTGTGCAATGCCTAAATGAATCCATAAACATTTCATCTAAGTAGTCCTGCATCATAATATCATTAACCGTATAGATTTAAATGAGAATTTGACTTATAACCGGACACAATGACGAAAAAGGATTCATGTAGCCGACCCCACATAGTGGGACAAAGGCTTGATGTTGTTGTAGTCCTATGCCAACACTATATGTCAATAAGACCATAGAGTAATCATTTTAAAATGCGATCCATTTCTTTCATAAAATGAAAATGTCACATGGTGTTCTCAGTGTGTAATCTCAGGATACTCATCATAAAAAACTCGACCTTACTTCAAATTGTCACAAAAGGGGATTAGAACCTCCAATAGACTAACTAAAGGCTGTTTTGAGCTTTTATTTTGTTGTCATTTTGGCCTGCAGGTACTTTTTTGCATGGCAAATTCAAAACCAGACTGTCCTGTAAACATTATCACCTGAGGCGAATAGGCGATTATCATCAGGTGATACTCGACCAATACAGAAGAAATTACCATGTCCAGGCTTACTTCCAGTGTTTATGATGTGCATATTGTGTTGTCTTCTGCTTTTATTATTTTTTGGAGTTCTTTTTATTTTATTTTTTTTGCTTTTTAATACGAGTTTTTTATGCTGTAAAGTACAACCCAGAAAATAGAATAATTTGATTCCTTATTTTCTTGAGTATGGATAACTACTTGGCATGTTTTGCATTTTTTTTTCAAGTACAATTTGTTGATCAGAATGGCTGGCATTTTCACCCTCTGGAGATCTTTGGAGGCTTTTCTGATCCTGCAACTACTTAGATTGGCAAACTCCAACTCGAGCAACCCTAAGGGGCTGTTCGGTAGCAGGATTTATGCCGGATTTGAGTGAAATCCAGCCAAACAGTCTAAAATGCAAAACCAAACTTCACGACAAATGAAAGCCGCTGTAGACTAAAAATTCCGCCTTTTCCTGCTAAATCCGGGATTTCTGAAATCTTGTTTTTTGCCAGATTTATGAAATCAATTGGCTGTCCGCTCGTTAAATTCGCTCTACATCCAAAATCTCACACCGGATTGAATAGGATTTATCATGAATGTTACCAAATAATTTTCAGGATTTAGGACCCTCAGGATTTCTAAAATCCATATTTGAGGAATTATGAAATTCTACTTAAATCAAATCATGGGTGCTACGAAACAGCTCTTAAAAGTGATGACTTTGTTTGGGTTGAAGGTAGTGATTGTAGCTGATAATTTCAACATTTTAAAGCATCTCAAGGTATTTCTTCATAATTCCAAGTGTCTTAGATTTTATACATACTCGCAAACCTTTCAAGTAACTCAACAGAGAAGTGAGCATCTTCTGCTTCAACGTTTGGATATCATGGGTAAAATTGCCAAATGTAAGCTGCTTAGAAATTATTAAATTCGGACGTCATGCATAGAGCTATTTGCGTTGTGTATTTGTTGCGTATTTAGAGTTTAATTGTATGTAAGAAGTACACATTGTGTATGTACTGCGTATAAAAAAAAACTTGTAAGACAGTCTTGCACTCCGATAATCTCAAAATTGTATGATCGGTATGAATATCAAGATAATATTTAAAATGAAATTTTTCAAAACTAAATTCGTAGTCCTATGAATATTGATTTCAATAAACTTATAGTTGAATTAAACATCTTGATGAGATGAATCTATTGATATTATAAATGATTTGATCCAACTTTAATGAGCACAAATCAAGCATTTGAATTTTGTTAGAAAATGTAAAAGCATAAATGGATGGATCAAATGATTTCCAAACAGAGTATTCTTATTCGAAATTTAAAATTTTGATGAGATGCATCTAACAAGTATAAGATCACTTGATTCTGCCATTATAACTACTCTCATTTTTTAATTTGTTAGATAAAGAGGATTATTATATTTTCTACTCTGCAATGAAATATTGCAACTGTGTTAGATCATGTGGTCTTTCTTCTTTCTGTGTTTTTCACATAAAAATTTTATGATCACTTATAAGTTTTATCTATTACTACTTGTGAAAAATGAGGCATCTTATATATTATGGCCACATAATATCCTACTAATTTATTGAAGAATTTCTTTATTGAAAATTTTTTAAAAATGGAAAATTTTAATGAGCATTGATTTAAAACAACTTATTTTCACTAGTTTAATTTATTATCCTATTAATTTATATCTTATTGAGAACCTAATAAAAGATTTTCTATTTTATTATCGTAGTATTATATAAAAAATCATTAATTTTATATAATAAAAATTTGAAGTCATAGGACAGAATATGCTTTGTTTCTGCTACCTTAAGCCTTTAAGAGAAAAATGAAGGACACTTTGACTAACTAAATCTGCGGGAAATGAGTTTTATAATTATTGAAATTATTTTAAGTTGATTATAATATAAATATTTATTGCGTAACTAAATAATAAGGGGTTGTTTGATTGGCTGAGAAAGAAATGCATTGTAAGATTTGAAATACTTTGAATATGTGTAAAATAAATATATGCGATTATTTTTTATTTAACTTGAAGTAAAATAGATGGAGATTGAAGTACAAAGATGATGGTGGTCAATAGCCGATTGTGGTGGTGGCTGGTCGCGGTGGTCATGAGTGGTGGGTGGTCGCCGGTGATAAGCATGCCTGATGGTTGTGGTGACGGGCAGCGGGTGGCTACAACTTCAATAGATGGAGATTGAAGTAAAAAGACAATAGTGATCAATAGCCAATTGTGGTGGTGGCTGGTCGCGGTGGCCATGAGTGGTGGGTGGTCGTCGGTGATAGGCATGCCCGATGGTGGTGGGGACGGGTAGCGAGTGGCTACAGACGACTAGTGGTGACGATGACAATGACAATTGTAGGCGGTGGCAAGGGACGTTGCTATAATTAGTGGCAATAATGATGATGGATTTATGGTGTATTTAAAAATCATTCAAATCAGACCAATTACAAATACATTTGATTTACACAAAAGGATGTATTCTAAATACCATAAAATTGTACCATGCATTTATTTCACTTTAAAATAAACATTAATATTTTCAAAAACACTGCATTTAGAATCACTTTCATCCATTTCACTTCAAAACCAAATATACCCTAATAAAAATAATAATAGATAAAAGAAAAAAATTTCAAAGTTAATCCTAATTAAATTTTAATTAGCTAATCATTTTTAATGAGATTTATAAATGATATATGGCATGTGAATATCATGTACCATCTTTCATAAAAGCTAAGAAAAATATTTTAAATTATATTTTAGATGCATTATCCTGTACTTTTTCAAAAAAAAAAAATATATAAGAAATATACTTCAACGCCAATATTTTACCATCTATGCCATCCCTTTGATTGCAAATCACCACCAAAATAGCATTTATGTTAAAAGGAAAATAAAAAGATTAAGCTGAATTTTATTTCTTCACTTTGTTTCTTTTCAATTAGAGTGAAACTCTCCTAAAAAAAAAATATGGCTGGGTGGTGGTAGCCGAAGGGCATAAACAAGCGAGAGTGATTGGAGAATCATAATTGGGTGGCGGTGATTCAAAATTTGTAGTTGAGCGATAATGATCAGAAAGATGTGGTCAGGTAATAGATTTGAGGACTATAGTAAGCTGTGGTGGTTAGATGGTGCTGGTGGCAATCGAGCGATGGTCCAATGTTGTTGGAGATCTACTCTAATAATGATGGTATGATTGTCGTCATATGAGGTGGTCTGATAATGCCTTCACATCTATCATTTCAAAAATTAAAACAAGAAATTTTTTAAAGCAATATGTTGAAAATTTTAATAAGCAAAATAGAAAACGTTAAAATTTAATTTGCTATACCACGCCAATCGTTACCTTTGTTAATGACTTGCTTGCCAATTGTTGTTCCCTTCCACTGTGGTAGTTGTGCGGGTTGGGTTTAGCCGTCGGGTATATGAGTTGAGCTGGCTTGAGCTCAATTCGTTTATCTGCTCGCGAGCCGAGCTTAGCAAGCTCATGAGTCGATCTCAAGCTCAAACTCAAGCACATTTAGTTAACGTGCTCGAGTTCGAGCTAGATGAGACTAGGGTAGGGGGATTACTGTGTCGGCAGCGTGGCTGGTGGGTAGGGGACAAGGTAGGAATGGGGTGAGGGATTGTTGCATCGGCCTAGTGGTGGGATATGGAGATCAGCTGACTTGCATAGGGAGATGAGGTCACATGCATTGGGAAAATATAGGTCCGGATATTCAATTAAAATTTGTCACGTGACTATGCTTTGACTGCGCTTTACCTACGCTTTTGGCGTGCTTGACTTAAAATTCCGCGGACACGTGTACATTGCACATGTCAATATTTCATTGGACAGCGGGCGTATCTCTACGTCCGGTGTCCAGACCGGCCTGCACGATAAAATTCGACATATGAGGGTAGGAGTTGATTCATCCACCGGACGTATCTCTACGTCCAGTGTCCGGACCGGCCTGCACGATAAAATTCGACATATGAGGGTAGGAGTTGATTCATCCACATAATTTTCTTTCTCTTAATTAAATTATCTTTTCAGACTGATTTCCCTTTCACTTTTGTCTCTTGTACAACAGTTGTGTTAAGTGTTATTCGGGCTTCTCTGCTCTTCAACCTGCCGCAACGATGATCAGATCTCCCATCACTTATACACTTTGTTCTCTTTGTCATCTTTATTTTTTTCTTACATGCCCTCTCTTTGGATAATAACGAAATTATTGTGTTCAGAAATTTAATTGCAGATGTTTTTTTTTTTTAAGTTCAATGAGAAATTATATATAATATTTTAGAACTATAATGAATTTGTTGTTTGAGTTTTTTTTTTTTCTTGCCTATAAAAAGGTTGAATTTGCTATTTGTTGCATTTACAGTAGGGGTGTCAATTTCGGGTCACGGGTCGGGTTCGGGTCGAACCCGAACTGACCCGGGTGCGAAACAGGTCGACCCTAACCCGACCCGGGTAGAGAAACAGGTCGAAAAACCGAACCCGGACCCGACCCGGCGGGTTGCCGGGTTGACACGACCCGACCCGGTTTGGGTGGCCGGCGCCGAAATGGCGGCGGCCGACGGCGGCGGACGGCGAGCGCGGCGGGCGGACGCGAGTGGGACAGCGGGCGAGGTCGGGCGCGGGCACGTGGGCGAGCGGCGGGCGCGGTCGGGCGCGGGCACGCGGGGGCACTGGGGGGCGCGCAGCGGCGCGGTCGGGCGCGGGGCACGCGGGCAGCGCTGGCAGGCGCTGGGCGATCGCGCGGGCGGCGGGCAGGCGCGCGGCGGGCAGCGCGGGCGGGCAGCGGGCAGAGGCGGGATTCGAAATTTTTCGAATTAAACGGGTTGGCGGGTTGACCCGGCAACTCGCCGGGTCAACCTGAACCCGACCCGTTTTTGAAACGGGTCTATTTCTGGAACCCGAACCCGACCCGTTTTGAAATCGGGTCGGGTTCAACCCGGATTTTCCGGGTCGGGTCCAGGTCGGGTTTTCGTGTCGTGTCAAATATTGACACCCCTAATTTACAGGTATCTATATGTATTAATATCAAATTAAATTTGCATCGCATGCTTGAATTAACGTTAAAACGTAAAATATAAGAATTTATAAATTGTTATGCAGTACACGATATTTTGACTTGAGTTATGTGAGAATTAGGGCTGTCAAAATCGGGTCACCGGTCGGGTTCGGGTTCAATCTGAAATTGACCCGACACTGTTCAACCCGACCCATTTTTGCAAACTGGTCAGTTTTCTAAACCCGAACCCGACCCGGTTTTACAAACGGGTCGAAATCCCTAGCCCGAACCTAACCTGGTTCGGGTTCGGGTTGACCCGAACCTGAAATTTTCGGGTCGGGTCAAATACAAAAACCGTAGTTATAAGAATTATGATTGTTCTTATTCTATGTTAGTTAGTTTACTTATAATTTTTGTTCATAGTTTTGAAATTCAAATGAGTTGTAAGAATTATATAAGTACTTATTATATGCTCTTCTTAATCTCAGCCATGTCTCCATGCTGCACAATGATAATTATATTATATTAGGTAGTAAGGATGTTAGGTTATTTTAGTTATGTATGATAGTATAGTTTGAGTGTCTTTCTTTAATTAATAATGTATGTCTACATAAATAGTTTGAAATAGGTTAGTAGATGATCAGTAACTTGTTAGTTTGAATAATTTCGAATTATTTTAAGGCCGATCTGATAACATAGTATGAATTCATCTATCATGAATTTAGAACATGCATTTTTGTAAAAATATATTAATTATTATGACAAAACTTAATTACGTTAGCATTGCAGGATGAACTCAACCGTTGTTATGTTGATGTTAATATATGAGAGTCAGTTTTATGTCATTTCCAATATGAGGGTCACCTCTTATTGATTATGAGGTGTGTTTTATTGTTCTACATCATTGCCAATATGCAATTTGTGGTAACTTATGTTGAAATTGAGAGTTCTGGTATTGCACTATCAAAGATGAGTGTATTGACAACCACCCTAGTGGATCAATGTAATTCATTAAGCCATGCTGAAATGCTGATTTGTAGTCCAACAATGAATGTAGATGATCTTCTTAATACCCTATAAATTTGACCTTATTAACCTATTATTATTAATTTATAAGTTTGATGATAGTGACTTAGTGTAAAGGTTTTATTATGATTGCACTAATATTTAGTTTCTCAGTGGACACGTTGTTTTGATGTTGGAGGGCCCTAGTTACGATATTCACCCAGTAATGAGCCCCGAGCTTTTGTTAGAGAATCTAAACTTGTCAATGAAGGGTACGAAATAATGAACAATGAGTCAATTGACGGGTCTTCTAATTCAGATGAAAGAAGTGAAGGAGAGTTCTGAGAGGTGCAGATTTTACTACAGGATTATTGGGGAGCAACTAGTGACACTATAGTTCTAATGGTTAGCACAAATAACTTTGTGAGGAGGTGCCAGAATGCAAAGGAATGTGATAGCAGTCTTGTCTTTGATGTTGCTATAGATAGTGAGATTGTTACACATGAACAATATATTCCCGAGAAAATTATTGAGGGCATGTGTTTTGAAACGAAGAGAGGGTTGTAGTTTGCCCTTTATAGTTTGTTAATCATGAACAATATTGAGTTTTAAGTCATTTTATCAATTATAAAGAAATATACAATATGTTGTTTGCATTACAAAACTATGAATAGGCCTGACAAGTAGCATCATTTTGTCAGTTCATACAAGTGCTTAGGTGGCACATGGAAGGTATCATATGCTGGGTATGATCACACTTGCACCAATCCCATTCGTCTTGCAGGACACAAAGAGTGTAAGTCAAGATTCATAAGCTATTTCATCTAACCAATTGTTCGATAAAAAATTGATATAAAGGCCCATGAAATAATTGGTAGGATTGAGTGAAAGTTTAATAGTAGGGTGTCTTACATGAAGGCTTGGGATGCCAAAAGAAATGTTATTAAATCTATTTTTTGTAGTTGGAAAGTTTCATTCTGTACTCTTAATTTTTTTTATGGAAACAATGATCTCTTCCATTCCTTGAATAGTGTATAGGTTACATTGGACAAACAGACACATATTTGAAAGGCTTTTTGGGCATTTGGTCCTTGCATCTCCAGTTGGGCTTACTGCCAACTAGTCCTTAACCTTGATTGTACTTTCTTACTTGGAAAGTATTGTGGTACTTTGCTCACTATTGTTGGAACTAATGCGAATAATGGTCTATTTCATTTGACTTTTGATGTAGTTGAGTTATAGTCTACTTCATCTTGGACATGGTTTCTCCAATGCTTATCTGAACTACTCAGAAATATAGACTCCATAAAAGAACTAAGCATTATATCAGATGGGCATGCTTGTTTTATTCGTGGGTGTAGGGATATATTTCACATGGTGGCACATCATACATGTTAAAGATATTTATGCAAGAACTTCAAGAAGGCAACAGGGTGTATGGAGGTTCTGGATGTTGAATTTTTATGCCAAAAGATGTATTTTGATGGCAATATGAACGACTTATGGATATTTCAACGTCACATGAGGGATATAAAAAATATGAAGGTTGAGGCCTATTAATGGTTGCTCGATCGTGACTTTATGTGGTGGGCATTGACACATAATGGTGGCTATTAATTTGGAATAATGACCACAAATGCTTCTGAACCGTTCGATGGAGTGCAGAAGTGTGCTAGAGGGTTGCCAATATATGCCCTTATATTAGCTATACTATATAATGTTGTTGGGATATTCATGATATGACTACAGCCCGTTGGATCTGAATTAGTTGAGTCTCACAATATTGTGTTCATGGGAAAGGTTGAAGCTGGCTTACAAATATTTGAACAAGAAGCTAGAAGGCTGGTGGAACCAACCATGATCAATTTACTTGAATTTCAAGTACTCGACATGACCAACATATCATACAAGGTCGGGTTTAAGGAGAATTGTGTTTGTATTTGCAGTTGTGGATGCCCTACAATTTATCACTTTCCATGTCCACATGTTATAAGTTATTTATCAACAATGCGACAAAATCACTACGAATACATCTCATACTACTACATTATTCACAACTACATACATACCTACTTAGTGATAAGGCTGATTGGCCACCACATGACCCAAGAATGGGTTTGATCCCAACCATGCCTCATACTTGTAGGAGACATTCAAGAAGGCCTCACACTAAAAACTTTAAAAATATAATGGATGAGTGTATACGCAGTGGCTGAAGGATGTGCAACCTATGCAAAAGATGTAGTCACAACAAAAGTACTTGTCCCCTTAACAGGTATGAACTATTATCACATCTTCCAAACCATCAAAACTCTTAAGTTTGTTACTAATGTTGGGTTCAATGTTTATAAAACACAATCAATGTTGGGGCGGACGACACGTCGAAGACGTTATATTCCCATTAAATCTAGTTTTCGTAGAGCCTGAATTCTATTTAAATTTCTCAATGTATTGGTAGTTCACTTTTTATATGAGCATTCTAATCATGTTGTTCCTACTAGAAATTTTCAAACAGGTTAAATTGTTGTTGGAGCCAACTTTTCTTTATTAAACTCAACCATACTTCATAATTTTCATGATTTTCAAATAAATTTATTTCAAATATTTGAGTTATTACACACAGCATGAATCCAAATTGATTTTGAGAAACATTAGTATCATGATGCAACCTATGTTTCATAACTCTCTCACATAATTTTAAAGTATGACACATCAACTTAATTCTTCTATAATTCACACAATTTTATGCATCACCATTATTATTAAAAATACGAATCAACACACTTATTCTCCACTCATTTGACATCTTTTTAGTCTTCAGAATAAAATTAAAATGTTTAGTAAGCCAAGAAATTCTTTCATCTCCTAAGCATTTCCAAACCTCTATTGGAATATCATCAGGTCCAACAGCTTTTCTACACTTAATTTTTTTTAAAGCCACTATAACTTCGATTTTGCTAATACGCCGATAAAAACAAAAATTTTTTATTTTCATTTAAGATGCTAAGGTCACTAAGTAATCACATTCTCATAATGTTCAGTAAAGTGTTTATAAAAATATATCATCATCCATTTTTTGTTGAATATCCTCTTCTAATAAAAGCACTTTTTGATCTTCATCCTTAATACACTTCACTTGAACTAAATCCTTACTACTCTTATCTCAATGTTTGACTAACTTATTCATATATTTTTCTCTCTCATTAGCATCTAATATATTATATAAATCATTAAAATCTAAAATCTTTGCATCCTATATTACTGTCTTAGACTCCTCACGGGTCTCTTTATATATTTATCAATTATCAGATTTTTTACATCTAAATCAATTTTTATAATAAATTTACTTATTTTTTTTATTTTTTTTTTGCACAGTTTGATTTTACCACCAATTATTTTTACTATTATGAGCTTTTTTCTTTGATACTAAAAGTACATCTTTTATAATATTCTTAATATCACTAGTCATTTTTTCTCACATAACATAAGCTTCCTCATACACAAACAAAAATTTAAGATCTAGTATCTTACTCTCAAAAAATAGAACTCATACATCATTTCAAAAAAATTCTACAATTTATAATTCTCTAAATAAATTGATTTAGGTTTATGATTTAATGTTTAAACATCAATTATGTTGAGCAAATGTGATAACAAAATAATATATCAATAGTCAAATGTATCTTTATCACTTGCTTCATATTTAATTAATAAAATAATAGAATGAAATATTCAAATATCAAATTAATTTAGTTTGTCCAAAGTAAAATTCTTGATTAATATAGTAATTAGATGACAATCAGAATTTTTTAACAAATATAGCATAAATTTATTTTATTTTAATTATATTTAAAGTTTTTTAATATTATGCAAAATTTAGGTTATGCAACATTATTTATCATTTTTTGATAAATATATAATGTAAATATGATATTGTTAAAATTATAGAACATGAGAGTATAAATTTAATATAATATGAAAGCTAATGCCGCTCTTCTCTGTCTTGTTCCAGCTCAAATGCAAGTCCGAGGCTCCTCTCGCCAGCTTTCTTCCTCCGCAGTCTCTGTTCACGGCCTGCTCTGTTTTTTTCTTGACCTACTTTTCAATTTCCTCTCACGTGCTGCTCCTCGCAACCGACGAAGGGGCATTCATCTTGACTGAGGAGAAGAAGGAAGCATAAGACTAAAATCTACGGCCATTAGCACGCTCTCGTGGTCTTTCGAAATTTCTGAGGTCCAAATCGGTGGCGGAGCGGAACTGCTACCTTTGCTTTTGTCCACCGGTAATAGGGCATCTTTTCTCGTGCCATTGATGGGTACTTTATAGCGAGATACCGAGCTTTCCATTTCACCACCTTGTACTTTTAGACTGAGAGAGGGAGGAGCGGATTTGGAGTAAGAGAGATGTCGAAGGGATCAATAGAGAAGCTGGCTTTGATCGACGCGCAGTTGCGGCTACTTGCGCCAGGAAAAGTTTCGGAGGATGACAAGCTTGTGGAGTATGATGCGCTTCTTCTCGATCGCTTCCTCGATATCCTTCAGGATTTACATGGGGAGGTCCTTAGAGAGACGGTAAATGTTTATTTCAACCTGAAGCCATACCAGTTGCAGTGAGAGTTTGTCTCTGCGTTTTTTTGTTTTATTTTTTTTTTGTGTTCCTTAAAGATGACTTAATTTTGCTATGGGAAAATCCCTACATTCCTTAAGGTTATGATTCATCTCCTTTATTTTCCTGTTTATTTGACCAATTGTTGTTTCATTTTTCAGTTCTTCGATCTAAATAATTCGAAGAGTAACTTCAATTGGTATTAATTTCTTTTACAGTTGATCATGCTATGCTGATCTTATGCAGCATACAGCGCCAAAACACTGGTTTGGACGTCTTTTAATCTTCTCAGTTGGAAATTTGTTGTTCTTGATTTTGTTTAAGATAAATTATCAAACTTTATTAGCTTTAGTTATAGTGAAATGGGCTGCATGGTTTCAATTTTTTTTGTTAGCAATCATTAATTTTTTGTGAGTTCTGCACACATTTTCATTGGCAACATTACCAGCAAATGAACCTATTTGCTTAGATTTGTTGCAGATATACTGTAACGAAAATGCAGACTGCTCAGAAGGCATAATGTGGCTTATATTGTATGTTTTTAGGTGCAAGAGTGCTATGAACTGTCTGCTGAATATGAGAGCAAGCATGATTCAAAAAAGCTTGAGGAGTTGGGGGATGTGTTGACAAGCTTGGACCCTGGGGACTCCATTGTCGTCGCCAGTTCGTTCTCTCATATGCTTAATCTGGCAAACTTGGCAGAGGAGGTCCAAATAGCATGTCGTAGGAGGATTAAATTCAAGAAGGGAGATTTTATTGATGAGGCTTCTGCCACTACTGAGTCTGACATTGAAGAGACCTTCAAAAAACTAGTTGGACAACTTAAAAAGTCCCCGCAGGAGGTTTTCGATGCTCTTAAAAATCAGACCGTTGACTTGGTTCTTACCGCACATCCTACGCAGTCGGTGAGAAGATCTCTGCTTCAGAAGCATGGGAGGTGTGTAGATTGGTAGTTTGATCTTTTTGCACAGTTAAGAGCATGGTTCATTGTGAAACTCATGTAACTGGATAAGAAGTCTTCATGATTAGAATTACCATTTAACATGTTAATTTGATGGTAGTGAGGGTAACTTTTTCTGTTCAATTGTTCCTCCTCTTTTTACTCCAGTAATTATACCGTGGTTCTAACTAATTAAATTTGTGCACCAATTCTCACTCAGGATAAGGAACTATTTAGCTCAGTTATATGCCAAAGACATTACCCTTAATGACAAACAGGAGCTTGATGAGGCTCTCCATAGAGAGGTAAAGCCTTCTTTTTTTATCCTGAAGGAGATCTTTTCTTGTTGAATAAGTGCATGATTCTTGTAGACATTGGCTTGCCTTTTTCTGAAATTTGACTATTTGAGATGTTGATAAATATTTATTTGTCATCGTCAATGAAAGCAATGTTTTAAAAGGTGAAATCGGGAATCGAGGCGTTTTGTCTAAGCGAGGCGAGGCGTAAGCCTCGAGGCGGATCGAGGCGGAAGCCTCAAAATGGTAAAAATAAGATAATGTAAAATTATAAATAATGATAAAAAATGACAAAATATTAAGTCAATTATGAGCTTGAAAGAATATCGTTGATATTTATATTTGAAAAGAAAAATCTTTTCATAATATGTAATTTATATTAATGAGGCTAATTATATTAATATTTAATTAATAATTATATTACTAATTAGCCAATTAAGTTAATTTATATAATTAATTTATGCACTAATTATACTATTAATTATTTAATTAATTTTCTTAATTATTAATATTTTAAATTAATAATAACTTAGCCGCATCTAGGGTTTGCCTTTCATCTTCTCTTTTCGTCCTTGATGTTCGGCTTCGTTGCTTCACAGGATGTGTAGAGATTGCACACGTCGCTTCTTTGGCTCCTTCGTGGTTGTTTGACTTCGCTCCTTCGACGACTTTCCCTTCCTGTCAGATCATAAGTTACGACATTTTGATCGGAAGAAACAACAGGAGCTTGCTGGCTGTGAATGTAACTTTCTCCCTTTTGAGGCGTTGCCTTGATGCGCCTCGGCGCATCATGCCTTGAGGCATATGCCTCTGTGGAAAAAGGTGTAAGCCTCGCCCGAACGTTCGAGGCTTAAGCCTCAGTTTGCACGACCTCCGCCTCAATGCTAGCTCTCATTGCATAGGCTTTGAGGCTTAAAAGTTTAAAATTATGCTGAGAAGCGCCTCTTATTGCGTAATTTTAAACCATGTTGCACATAATACACATATAAAAGAGGTAAGAGGTTAAAGCTCACAAGAGGTGTAAGAATTTTTATGTGAAAAATTAAAAAAAAAAAAAGACATGGGGTGTAGCCCAACAATAATCCACTATGTAGCTCGACATTAGTCGGTTCCTCCTTTATAAGAGAGAGAGAGAGAGAGAGAGAGAGAGAGAGAGGGAGAGAGATAGGAGAAGGAAAACAAGAATGAGAGGAGCTGAGCAGTGTAAGAGACATAGTGTGCGACGGAGAGTGAGAGATTGGTCATTGAAGAGCGAGTGATAGAGCTTGCAAGCGAGAGCGAAGGAGGGTGATGGTGAGTGGACGAGAAGGGAAGGTCAAGACTAGTGACATCAATTGAATGACAAGGGACGCCGCACACCATGGAGCGGAAAACTTCACTTCACGAGAGTGATCGAGCAGGAACAAGCAAGTAACTGTTGGATGCACGATTTGAGTATGATTTAAGCATGATTTAGCCTAAATCCTACCAAACAACAAAAATGATAAGTTTATAAGTCTCATTCCTTCTCCATTGTGCCTTAGGGCGATCAAGTCATTAATAAGAGTACTCGTTTTAGATATCTTGGATTTATTGTTTAGAGTGATGGTGAAATAGATGGGAATATTATCAGGAGAATTCAAGTTGGATGGTTGAAGTGGAGGAATGCATCAGGCTTGTTGTGCGATAGAAAAGTCCCCTTTAAACTTAAGGGAAAATTCTATAAGATGGTGGTGAGACCTGCAATGCTTTATGGTGTCAAATATTGGCCATTAAAAGAGAAGCATAATACTAAGTTAAGTGTTGTAGAGATGAGGATGCTTAGGTGGATGAGTGGCTTTACCCTTAGAGATAGATCGAATATGAAATGAGCATATACGTGAAAAGATTGGAGTAACTCCAGTGGAAGATAAGATTAGAGAGAGTCGCCTTAGATGGTTTTGTCACATTAAACGGAGGCCTTTCGATGATCCAATTAGGAAAGTTGAGGTATTAAATTTGACTCATGTTAAGAAAGGTAGAGGTAGACCTAAAAAGACTTGGTTAGAAAATATTAGAAATGATCTTTCTTTATTAGATTTAAGTGAGAATTTAACTTTTAACAGGACACAATGGCGAAAAGGATTCATGTAGTTGATCCCACTTAGTGGGACAAAGGCTTGATGTTATTATTGTTGTTGCTTCTCCATTGTGCCTTAAATCCTGGATTTAAAAAGTCCAATAGTTTGGTGGATTTACAGGTTTTAGCCCAAGAAGCGCGTGAAAAAGAGAAAGATCGTTGACTTTTGCGGCAAGCTCCCATCACGACTTCTAATCCAACAGGAATAACGTCATCACCACAAGAGGTGAAGAAGCTTCATTTAACAACTCTTTCAAAACACGTGAAGCCGAAGCAGCAACGAAGAAGAAATGACAATGATGAAAAGCAAATCCTAGACAGGCCTAGGGCTCTAGGAACAGCATTGAAAAACCAAAGAAAAGATAAATTATAGAATAGACCTGCAATGGTGGAGAGGAATACCGTCAAATCTTGTCCCTTTTGCTTCTGTCAGTTTTTCTTATTTTTGTTTTTTTTTTAACTTGCTGATTAAAGTAATAGTATATCGCGAGGGTGGAACTTAGTAATATGAGGAGTATTTAAATATGTGAGTTAGAAAAGTCAAAAAATTTAATAAGATATTGATATTCATGTGCATAAGGGTAGATAGATTAAGTTTTAATAGAGCTCAATGATGAATTCAATTCAATAAAAATTATGAAATTTAATTTATGAAAAAATTTATTTTTATGTAACAAAACTTAATTAAAAATGATAAAATAATTAAAATTGTCCTTTGATATTTTATGAAGGACCAAAATGGTCCTCAATTACATTAAATGAAAATTTTGGTTCCTCAAGTCCTTAAAGAGGAATCAAATTAGTCTCATGACGGTATTATTTTGATTCCTCTTTAAAGATTTGAGGGACAAATTTGTTCTTTAATATAATTGAGGACCATTTTGATCCTTCATAAAAAGTCAATGTACCATTTTGATCATTTTCTTATTAAAAATAATAATTTTAAAATTAAATGAAAACTTAAAAGAACAAAGTAAAGAAAAATATAAATGTTTATTTATACTTAAATCTACACTACGATGAAAAGTTATGTTAAGCCTTGTTTAAGTGTTTGCCAAATCAAAATTTTACTACTCTTTCTCTTTCATTGTTGTGAAATGTGAACATTCAAATAAAAAAAAGATAGTTGTACTAATGTGGACCGTGAGACAAAATAGGATACTTTTTTTCTTAGTTACTTGACTGGAATTAAAGTGGTGGTGGGACCTGCAAGGCTTTATGACATAGAATATTGGAAATTAAAAGAGAAGCATAAAATTAAGTTAAGTTTTGCAAAGATGAGAATGCTCAGGTGAATGAGTGGCTTTACATTTAGGGATAAAATGCAAAATGAGTAAATACATAAAAAGGTTGGAGTAGCTCCAGTGACAGATAAGATTAGAGAGAGTTGTCTTAGAGGACATAATGGACAAACAAGATTCTTGTAGCCAACCCTACGGAGTGGGATAAAAGCTTTTTCTTCTTGTTGTAGTACTTGACTGGGATTACACCTAAAATAGCAGAACTAGGAAAATAGTTGTCTTCTCTAACAGGTTTCTCTCTCTCTCTCTCTCTCTCTCTCTCTCTTTCTATATATATATATATATATATATATATATATATATATATATATATAAGAGTATTTTTATTTTTGAAACGTACCATTCAGAAATGATCTTTGCTTGTTTATAATTGCATGAATATTGAAAACGTTTTACTTGGGGTACTCTTACCTTTTTTTGAAATTTCTATGTTGGTTTTTTTTTTTCTCTTAGATTCAAGCTGCCTTTAGAACGGATGAAATACGGAGAACTCCTCCAACACCTCAAGATGAGATGCGGGCAGGGATGAGCTATTTCTATGAGACTATATGGAAAGGTGTTCCTAAGTTCCTACGCCGGGTAGATACAGCTTTGAAAAACATTGGGATAAATGAACGTGTTCCATACAATGCTCCTCTTATTCAGTTTTCTTCTTGGATGGGTGGGGATCGTGATGGTAAGATGATAATATTGTTTATGGTACAGAACTAATGTCTTATTATTGCTATTTTTCTAAGGATGAAAGCAGCAAATTCAGAAGTGGAAATTACGTTTTAAGATATGCCGCTGCAAGGGCCTAATTTTTCTTATTAGCTCTCTTTAGCTATTAAATTTGTTTTCATCATCATGATCATCATCACTACTAGCCTTATTCCAACTATTTGGTGTAGGTTTTATGATTCCTTTTGTTGTATGCTAGTTTATGAAATCTCTTTCGCTACTTCTACTCAAGATCCTTTTTGTTTGAATTTGATCCTTTTTCATAATCATTCTATCTATATGCTTTATTGATGTGTTTTGTGCCATCCATTATGCATACCCAAAGCATATAATCTTTTTTTTTTTTCACTATCTTTATTTCCAGTAGTGTTACACATTAGTTCTCTATCATAATAAATTTTCACTCCATACTTCCAGGTTTTAACCAAAATCCAATTTAAAATCCTCATTTTTGTACGTTCAAGTTTGTTGTTTGTGGCTTCTTTTTCGGCTAACACTCTGACCCATAAAATATAGTTGCTATAATTGTAAGTTAAAAAAAATATTTAAGTTTACTCTCTTATTGTAAAAGACTCTTAAGGCACTTCTCAATTTTACCGTCTGATTTTATCTTTGAAATGCAGCTCCTCATTTGTGCATATTCTGTTTAGTATGCATTTCTCATAGCTATATTTGATTGCTTTTCAATTCTGTGAGGTTCTTGTACATGAAGAATGATCAAATTTGATTAATGTTAAAGATGAAACAGCTTTGTTCTACATAGAGAATGATCAGGTTTGATTAATGCTAATATGGAATGGTTTTCATGTCATTCAGTTATTGTCAAATTGTTGATTTGAAAAATCTGAATTGTCTTATCATTGAAATTTGTTTTTGTTGCAATGATTTTTTTTTTTTTGGGTGTGTTTCTTATGAAGTGATGAATAAACTTCATCATGAGCAATTCTCGATGGTTTGACCCACCATTGCAGAGAAGTCCAGGATCCCGATACTAGGAATGCTTTTGCTGAGAAATATAATCATGTTAGTTTTCATGTGATAGGCTCTAATCTGCTGAGAGAAAGACAACTTCTAAGTGAAGCCATGAGTCATATTTTTAAATGAAATATGTAGGCTACTTCTAAATGGAAGCAATAAGACCTACCTTAATCAATGCATTAGGGGAATTTTTGATGAAGTAATCAACCCTAAATCAAATTCAAAATTAAACAAATTATGAGGCAACTTCCAATGGAAATAATAAGCCTTACTATTAACAAAGCCATTAGGGTGCTTCTAAATGTAGTATACTATACCCTAAATTAAATTTATAGGCCACTTCTAATAGAAGCAGTAAGATCTATCTCTAAACAAAATACATGCAACTTCTAATAGAAGCAGTAAGCCCCATCCCAAACCAAACTCACAAGAAACTTATAAGTAGAGCAATAAGTCTCATCCTAAATCTAAATCACTGGGCAACTCCGAAGTGGAGTAGTAAGCCCCATCTCAAATCAAATTATCGAGCAACTCCTAAGTAGAGCGGTAAGTCTAATCCTAAACTAAATTATCGGGCAACTCCTAAGTGGAGTTGTAAGCCTCATCCTAAATTAAATTATCGGGCGACTCTTAAGTGGAGTAATAAGCTCCAAAAGAAATAAATTAGCATGCATTCTAACAAATATAAACTCCAAAACTTTACAACAACAAAACCAAAACCAACATCCAACTACTCCAGTCTATTCGAGATCCCTAAGAGGAGACAATCTATGGCTGCTAATCATATTCTCTAGATGCTGCAACCAATGGTTTATTAGTGTTGGTAGATTGAGATATACGATATTCACTGGATGATGAAATTATAGAATCTTGATCGGGTTTACCCCCATTCCCTCATAAACAAGACACTTAAAATTCCAAAGTTATGCTAAAGTGAATCATCCTAAATTGGGAGTTCTCTCCTACGAAGTAGAAGGGGTAATTAACTATGAGGGCTTGCACTCATAAGAAGTAATGACACAGATCTAAATAAACCCCGATATGAACATTGTGGGAAATCTGGTTAATTAAAAATCAATCTACATTAAAGAAAATGAAATTCTAAGCCTAGAAAATGGGGTTCGTGCCTAGCGCCATTTTTCTTGAGTGAACACATTCATTACTATTTTCTACTCCATTACTGGTCTTAACCTTCTACACATGAAAGTTAATAATCTTTCTAAGGCACAATGTCTTGCAGTCTTCCTAAAATCTTAGATTTCTCCTCTCTTTTTGGTTTCATGAAAATAGTTGTACCATTTTGTCTACTTATTCCTTTGCCTTCTATTTGAATTGATTAAATTAAATAATAATAAATCTTATGCTAGTTTCATATAGTAAACCATCGCTATTTATCATAATTGGATTAAATTATAGTATCACTTTTGGATGATTTCTCAGCCAAGTAATTCCTTTTGTAACCACAATTTGGTGTTTCTTATGGGTGACGCAATTGTGAACAATTGCCTATCTCATACTATGATTTAAGCTAGATACAATATTTCACTTTGGAAATCTCTAATATTAGCGAACATTAAATTAGGATTCATTTCATGAATTTGTAAGTTCAATTTTTGCTTGTCAACTTAACATAAAACCTCAACTTCTCATTTGAACTTGGGACCAACGACAATAGTGATAGAGGACTTCTTATAGCATAAGATTTTTAATGCAGATCTAACTTGCAATGAAGAAAACCAAACAAATACATAAATTGTAGTAATCAAAATTTGAAGAACAAAAACTCTTAGTCTTAAACAATTACTTGAGGAAAATCATGCAACAAAATGTAGTGATGTAGTACGTCTTAGATATAAGATTTTTAATGCAGATCTAACTTGCAACAAGGAAATAGAATTCACAAAACAAAAATTGTCAGTCTTAAATAAACACACAAAATTCACAGTGCAAAAACTCTTAGTTTTTAAACAAATACGTCTTAATTTTGATGAAAACTAAAAAACTTATTAGAAATCATTCATATGAAAACTATGATGGTCTTCTACTAGAAATTAAAGCAAAAAATTTAAGATCAAGAAAGCCACACAAACACTAAGAGATTCATGCACTTTTTGAATATAAAATATAATCAAAATTAATTAAACTTCTATCTCTTTTTCAGACTAACAACTACAAATACAAGAAAAATAGAACGGTTTGAATTCAGTATAAAGCAACCATCTTACTTGTACAGAAGATATCCCCTCTAGGAACTTTTCAAGCCTGTCATTTAATCAAAGAATTGGATTTTAAAAGTAGGATTAGCGCATCCAATTAGAAATTTTATTTAGGCAGTAATTAAGTTTTTGACATGTTTTAAACCCTTATTTGTAATTATAAAACAAGCAGAAATTTTCATTTCCTTAGCCTAGTTGCAATGCTAGATTAGGAGGAGCCATGAAAACCAGAGTGCTGAAGACTCGATCCAAGTCATAAGAAGGGAAACATAGCAGCAATGTGCTGCAGACTCGCTTAAATTCCTAAGGGTCAAAAAATAGAAAGCCACAGGAAGAGGGCGCATAAACTATATGAGAGGGTACCAATTAGGAACTTGCAGGAGGGCTTGTAGCCTAACCAAGTAAAAATTGGCTCCAACAACTAGAAGGAAATCTTTGAGGGATTTTTTATTCTACAATATGATAGAGAACCAAGTAGAGATCCAATTTCTAATCAAACATTACATGACAAGTAACATTCAAGGCATTCATTTATAGAATCTTATAAAAAATTAACTATAATAAAATAAACCAAAACAGTTAAATTTAAGAAGAAGCTGAAATTTTATTTTGGTCATCTTAACACATGCATATTCATATTGATGATTGAGACTTTAAGATTTGCATGCTCTGTGTTTTTATAAAGCATTCAATCGTATGGTGTTTTAGTATAAGATAATTAATAAGTTAATTATATGAAGATTACTCACTGTGCAATTGATATAGGAAATCCTAGAGTGACGCCAGAGGTTACCCGTGATGTCTGCCTGTTGGCTAGAATGATGGCTGCAAACTTATATTTCTCTCAGATTGAAGATCTAATGTTTGAGGTATCAAAATTTCAAATGACATATGGTTGCTAGTTTATCTTTCTTTGTGCTACTGTTGTGGTATTTTCATTATATAGATTTCTAATCTTTCTGTGTTATACATTTTCTCCATTTTATTGCAGTTGTCTATGTGGCGCTGCAGTGATGAACTTCGAGTACGAGCTGATGAATTACAACTCTCCTCAAAGAAAGATGCAAAACACTATATAGGTAAGTTATACTTCCGGCCATGCCACATGAATTTGATGGACTGGTCCAGCTGGTCCAACTTGGACTGGCATTTGTCTATGGGAGGTGGAAAGATTTCACCTCCAATATGCTGCCCCCTTTAGGGGTTGGGGTCCAGCAATAAATCTAGGCTTTAATGGGGAATTAAAAAGAAGATTAGGAGGGAATTCAAATTACAAGGGTTATTTGGGTAGTTTACTAAAGGAATTGTATGTTTAAAAAAGTTGGGAGGCTAGGGTTACATTTTTATCTCTGATTTTGGCTGAAAAAGTTAAGGTTCTTGTGTCTTGAGTGGGCTCTAACGGCGTCTCAAAATTTGGGGGAGTCGGATCTTCCTCTCCAATAGAAGGTCTATTGTATCTTGTTGATTTTCTTCATCTAATTTCAATCAAAAGTGCAATTTCTGGTTTTCTCCATCCATGTTCTTTGCAATTCCCTTTTCCCAATTGCTGAAATTAAATTTCAGCAAGTAATTTTTCTGATTTTCTACATGGGTTTCCTATCAGAATAATACTTTTATTTTTTCTTTCTTGCTGGTTAACATAACTTTTTTTTTCTTTGGAATAATATTAAGATTTTATTCAATGTCCGGTATGTCACTGATTTCTTTCATCTTGTATGGAATTTATATTTTTGCGCCCTTTTTCTACGCATTTGTTGAAACTTGAAAAGCTAGATTGTGTTGCACAAAACCATACTAAACAGTTTGCTAAATTGAATTTCCAACTACAATCACTCCCTGCCTAAACACAGAAGCTCACATTCATTCTCAACTGAGTTTGCATGCCTTGTCTTAGCAGGATACATTGTAGTGATTTATAGGATGGAAATCTCACAACTTTGTTAGTTTGAATAATTTGGAGGGCTGAATTTAAGGAACTAAGGTGTTAAACCATTGATAGAAATTTAGCTTCTAAGCTATTAATAAAACAAATTCCATATTTTATGTAAAACAAGTCTAGTTTGAATTAGTGATTTATGGGACGGCTTTCTTACTGCTTCATAAAGGAGCTTTTTAGTTAAAAAATTAGAATTTTTATGCTAAAAAGCTGCTTTAAGAAGCAGAAAGAAAGTCATCCCAAACGAAACCTTAATGTTTATGTTCAAGCAGCATCTCTTGACTTCGTAGTCACAGGCAAAATTGGAAGTATCTTTCTCTAACTGTCAATCCTGAGATGTTGCATTGAAGTAAAGATTGGAAGTACAGTTAAAAATATTAAAGTGTTTGATGTATTTGTGAAGATGGCTCAGTCTCTATTAGTTGTAAGCCTGCTTTGTGTGATCCAAGTAGAATATGTGCTGAATTGCTGACTGATTCATGCTTCTTTTCTTTTATGCAGAGTTCTGGAAGAAGGTTCCTCCAAATGAGCCATATAGAATTATACTTGGTGATGTGAGAGATAAGCTATACCATACACGAGAGAGAGCCCATCAATTATTGTCTAATGGGATTTCTGATATTCCTGAGGAAGCAACTTTTACCAACGTTGAGCAGGTTCCTTTTCTTTATTTTTGCTTCTGTTTCACTCACTCATTACATCTTTTCGTGCAATAAGGCAAATTATTAGGTCCGGTCTCCTGTTAGAGAGATACATTCTGATTTCTCTCTGTCTAAAAGCGCAACTGTTACAGTAACTGTGCTTTTACTGTAGACAGAGAGAAATCTTGATGTATCTCTCTGTCAGGTGACCGGACCTAATAGCTTTCCTAGCTGCACATGCATTTTATCTTCAAAGTACAATCTGAATGAGGGGTTATATTGTTACTACGATGGACTTTATCACAGTTCCTGGAACCTTTGGAGCTCTGCTATAGATCACTGTGTGCTTGCGGCGATAGGCCAATTGCTGATGGAAGCCTTCTGGACTTCTTACGCCAAGTTTCTACCTTTGGTCTATCTCTGGTGAGACTAGATATAAGGCAAGAATCTGATAGGCACACTGATGTCATTGATGCCATTACCAGACATCTTGAAATTGGATCCTATCGTGAATGGCCTGAGGAAAAGCGTCAGGAGTGGCTATTATCTGAGCTTGGTGGACGGCGCCCTCTATTTGGCTCCGATCTGCCGGAAACCGAAGAAATTGCCGATGTTTTAGATACATTTCGTGTGATCGCCGAACTTCCCTCTGATAACTTTGGGGCTTATGTCATCTCAATGGCAACTTCTCCATCAGATGTTATGGCTGTGGAGCTGTTGCAGAAGGTGTTCCATGTGAAGAAACCATTGAGAGTAGTGCCACTTTTTGAGAAACTTGCAGATCTTAAAGCAGCCCCTGCTGCGGTCGCTCGACTTTTTTCGATAGATTGGTACAGGGAACGCATAGATGGGAAACAGGAAGTGATGCTTGGATATTCGGATTCCGGTAAGGATGCCGGGCGGCTTTCCGCAGCTTGGCAGCTATACAAAACTCAAGAGGACCTGGTAAAAGTTGCCAAGCAATATGGAGTGAAGCTGACAATGTTCCATGGGCGAGGTGGAACTGTTGGGAGAGGAGGTGGTCCAACTCACCTTGCTATACTGTCTCAGCCACCAGACACAATTCATGGATCGCTCCGAGTTACAGTACAAGGTGAGGTTATCGAGCAATCTTTCGGTGAGGAGCATTTGTGCTTTCGAACGCTACAACGCTTTACGGCTGCGACTCTCGAGCATGGGATGCATCCCCCGATATCTCCCAAGCCCGAGTGGCGTGCATTAATGGATGAAATGGCTATTGTGGCTACAAAGGATTACAGATCCATTGTCTTCCAAGAAGCACATTTCGTCGAATATTTCCGCCTTGTAAGTAAATTCTGTTTTACTGTATGTAACTGCAAAGCTTAAGGTCGTGATATAAAAATCTCTCTCTCTGTTGCTTGATAGGCAACGCCGGAGTTGGAGTATGGTAGAATGAATATTGGAAGCCGGCCGTCGAAAAGGAAACCTAGTGGAGGAATAGAGTCGCTGCGAGCAATCCCATGGATCTTTGCATGGACTCAGACAAGATTTCATCTTCCTGTATGGCTTGGTTTTGGTGCAGCTTTCAAGCATGTCATGGAAAAGGACGTTAGAAATTTCCATGTTCTGAGAGAGATGTACAACGAATGGCCATTTTTTAGGGTCACAATTGATTTGATTGAGATGGTATTCACTAAGGGAAGTCCATGCATTGCTTCTTTATATGATAAACTGCTGGTTTCCAGTGATTTGTTGCCATTTGGAGAGCAACTGAGAGCAAATTATGAAGAGACAAAACGCCTTCTTCTGCAGGTAAATTTCTTAATTCTAGTTGCATTTTTACCTGTAGTTTTAAGTAGTGTAAGATCCTAGTGTTATTCTATTAAAAGAACTGCTTAATTTATGTTTAGGAATCACGTCTTTAAAGTTTTGAAGAAACTTTTTAACTTTTTTTAAACGTGATTGTAAGCTATTATAGGAAAATAACTTTTTGTAAAACTGCTGTAAAAGAAACTTTTTAACACAAAAATTTCTTTAAGGCGGTAAGAAAACAATAGCCAAACAGAACTGTAATTGAGGTCTAAAAAACAAAGCAAGAAAAAAGCTTTCCCAAACAAACCCTTAAAAGTAAAATTCTATGAACTTATAATTGGATTGATTTTATTATTTGAAATCATTGATAGTAAAGTTGAATGCAGCAAAAAATGAAAATGTTAAAATAAACCATGTGTTCAAACTAAGAAGGAAAGATTCAATCAATGATTATATTAGAGGGATGATAAGATTATCATTATTGAAGCTAGATTAGGAAAAAAAAAATAATCTGATTCTATTTGCATCAATAAGATTGCCAAATAAAAACTAGTGTCAGATTGCCAATAATAAAAGGCACATCAAGAACTGTACAAATAGATTTGTATGGAATAAGTTTGAACACCTCATACAATACTCACTAAGACTGATATGAAAATGAGGATTCCTAAAGCTGATTCCGAATAATTGGGATAAATTTTGTATTGTTTCAATGATATTTGAGACAGAAAGATCTCCTACAGGTTGCTGGTCACAAAGATCTTTTAGAAGGGGATCCTTACCTGAAACAGAGACTGAAACTTCGCGATCCCTACATAACAACTCTGAATGTTTGCCAAGCCTACACACTAAAGCGTATTAGAGACCCAAATTATCATGTAAATGCGAGGCCTCATTTGTCAAAGGAGATACTAAAGGCTAATAAGTCAGCTGCTGAACTGGTGAAGCTCAATCCCACAAGTGAGTATGCGCCTGGGCTGGAAGACACACTAATTTTGACTATGAAGGGTATAGCTGCTGGTATGCAGAACACTGGTTGAATTGCCTTTACTATGCCAAGGATGATATTGAAAAATATGCATAGATGTGTGATATTTGAATCCACTAGTTCATGTGGTGTTGTATGGTTGTATTGAATAAAGATTGGGAGATGCATTATATATATATATATATATATATATATATATATATATATATATTAGATTAGTTGCATCAAGGCCGTATTTTTACGTAAATAAAGGCTTTGTTTGGGATAACTTTTACTCTTTTCTTATTTTTGTTATTATAAAAAATAGTAAGAAAATTGTCATAAATGAAACATAAATCTAAAATTAGCAGAGTATGCTAAAGACTACAATTATAGCTTGCTTGAAAAGTTACTAGTAGAAAGTAGGGGTGTAAACAAGTCGAGTTTTGACAATATCGAGCTCGTCCCATTATTAACGAGCTCGAGCCGGCTTACAAGCTGCTCGATTATGACTAGATTTTCCATTTATCCCATTTCCTCACCCAATTTCTTATTATGCTGTCTTGTTCGTCTGTGTTGCGAAAAGAATAAGCAATAAGTTTATTTTTTTAAATAATTAAATTAATTAAAATTTTTTGAGCTGGCTCGCGAGCTCACGAGCCAAGCCTAAACCAGCTCGAGTTTGAGCTCGAGCTCGTGGCTTGATAAGCTCGGCTTGTTAGCGAGTCGAGTTCGAGACCGCTCACGAGCTGGCCCGGCTCACTTACACCCCTAGTTGAAAGTGGTACCTCATTGATGCTATTAGCAAGATGATTCAACAAACTTTGTTTTTTTTTTTTTTTAATGAATTGCATTCAAACAATTTTGGAAATCAGCTGCCAATTTCTTAGTTCTACAATCAAATCATGGAAAGCCTATCAACTTCCAAATTCTATGTGCAATACCAAATCAGCTGCCATATTCCATATCAGGTGCCATATTCCAAATTCTATGTGCAATTCAACTTCCAAAAAGTATAGGTGCCATATGTACAACACAGAAAAAAAGCCCCAAAAGTGATGATCATTTTATCTCTGGTTATACTATAATTTGTCCAATTCAAATGTTGTGGAATATTATTTATGTTAATTTTGATATTGAATAATATTGAACTCTACTATAAGTTAGGGAAGTATTGAAGGAATTATGTTGTATGGAAATAAACTTGCATGAGCCATGCAGGGGGACAGCCCAAGCTAGCAGGAACTGACCTAGTGGAGAGTAATGAGCTTTCACCCTTAAATAAAAATAAAGACTAGTCGCTGCTTGTCAAATCTTTGAAAGAGCACATCGATGAAATTGAATTTTGACAAATTTCAGTTCAATTCTACCACGCAAACACCCAAAACACACCCAGAAAAGTGAAAAACAACCGTGGTAAAAAATCAAAAGCTAAATCAAACCTGCAATAAAGAAGCATTCGCTTCACTTCATCAAAACAAGCATACATAACATAAGACAGCAACATCAACATCTAAAACGTTGGGCAAAGATGCAGTAGTAATGGTCTCTTTTAAATTAGTAATATGTTAGAGAACAAGGCATTAATGTCCACTGAATACGGCCCTGAGCGTGATAGATAAAAAACTAGCAGAAAAATTACAGAAATGAACCATACCTTCCTGCTTCACCCAGCCATAGATCCCTAATTTTGCAACACCACAAAATTTCCCCAACATATGTTACATATAAAACCATACAGAAGCGGAATTTTTTGGTCGTACCAGAGGAAACCAGCCAAATGGCAAAGGGTTGATCAGTTTAATGAATGCCCCCCTCTTTCCTTTCGCCGGCAATTGCCTTAGTAGTCTCCTTTGCAGTGTCCTCTACTGTTGTTAAATGAGGAAAAAAAATCAGGTTTATGAAGATCATATAGAAAGAATCAATCATGCATTATGACATTTACTGCCACTTCGGCAACTCTTTATTGTGTCAAGCCATAGAAAACTGGTTTATTGCTGAGAAAGAAGCCTTTTTCATTGTTCTAAGCGTCTAAGGCTTTGGTTGGTATGACTTTTTTACTGCTTCTTAAAACAGTTTTTAGTACAAAAATTAATTTTTTAATACTAAAAAACTGCTTTAAGAAACAGTAAGTAGTCCCAAACGAAACCTAAGTGATGTAAAACATGTACAAAGACAAGGGCACGAGCCAAAATCTAGGCAAAACATCAAGCAGATGGAAATTTATGCCAAGTGGATTATAATTTCCCTCTATGAAAGAAAACCTCTCATAATAGAAGAGGAGAAAATTAAAACGTAAGAAGCATTAAGAGAGATTAAAATCTCTTAAATGTCCCAGGTGCATAATTTAGTTTGAAAGCACTAAGAGAGATTAAAATACCTTAAGGCACAATGATCACATGAGATTCTCTTCGTCCCTACATCGTAAAACATGGCTTTGACAAACGGTATATGCATACATTATTATATCCAAATTATAATAAAAAAAAAATCCTTTTTTAGTTCAGGACCAAAGATAAAATCGCCTTTATTGTAAGCCTTTGCCAACTTATTAAAAAATTCTTATTGTAAGCCTGTGCCTACTATTTTTTTCTCTACTCATCATAAATAATCCAAAAGATTTTTAATAAAGTTCTCACATCTTATCATCAATAAAAGCCATAATCCTTCAACAACAGAGTGCTTTGTACTTTAATCTTCTAGTTTTACAACATTAATCTTAATATTATTTTTTGGACTACACTGATGACCGCTATTTGTAGTTGATTCACCCTATTTGTAGTACCCTGGGATGCCTCAGGGACTAATCTTGAGATGAAAAACCACTTCAAATGCCAAAAGCACCTTCATTTCATCATAAGTTCCAGAAATTACACCTAAAAAGCCCATTAAAAAACTTCCATTCACAATAAGTTGCATGATTCATAACAATCATAGTCCTAAATAATAAAATAAAATCTCATATAGATTTAATTGAGTCAACTATCCTCCTAAGGAACCAGGTCACACTGGTTGGATGCCAAGGTTTAAAATTGCGGAATTAGAAGCTGACTCAAGGCTTGACTCAACACAATAAAATAAAAAAACAATGAGAAGTACGCCTCATGCTTACCAGATGAGGCTTACACATCAGTTGGATGAAATGCGCCACAAGGCAAGCCTCGGTGAAATTTTTACGCAACTTTGAAGAGGCTTAAGAATTGAAAATTAGTATTTTAGCTATTTTAAAATTTAAATTATAAATTTTTATAAATAATTAAATATATTTACTATACATGAACCAAACCAAATTTGAAAAGAAACACAAAACCTCAAACTCTCAACCCACACGACGCAAAACCTTTACACCCTTACCCAATCCTATTGTATCTTCATCATAGCTTATTGCCACCGCTTCTCCTTCAATGCTCTCCTCTTGCTGTTGGATACCTGTTTTCATAATTTTAATATGAGAGAGGAAAAAAATCAATTAACTAGAATGATGATTTTAATGAACATCCTCGATAAGAACAAGAGAATTTTAAATTCATAAATTATGACATTAGACTACTTGTTTATGTTGAATTAAGAGTAAGAGAGACGACTTATTTAGCATTAGTTGTAGAATTGAATGAGTTTTAATGGCCTGAATTTGACTTTTTATGATTTTATTTTAATATCTTATTTTGTGTTTGTATGTTACATATTATGTAATACTTGTCATTAATTTATTGGTTTAATTTTGAGGCTCACATCTTAAAAAGCCTTGAGACTTATGTCTCACCACATGGAAATAAAACACCTCAATATCCAATTGCATAATTTCAAACCTTATTGGATGCAATAAGTTGGTTGACAAGTCTTGTTCTTGAACCATCTCTAGTTATTCAACGAATATTACATAACATTGACACTACAAAATAAAACTCAAGAGATATAATAATGACGCTAAACTACAGCAGGTATCAACTACAATTTGTGAGTTAATAATTCAATTATCCTCGGATTATAAAATATGGTAAATCTTAAATCCAAGATCTTGCCCTCAAAGGCTCAAACTAAGGTAGTCAGACTAATAGTCTGAGTTGAAATTGGTTGAATAAATCAAATACAAATTAAGTCCCTAAATATTACATTTGTCAACTAAGACTTTCCATTGTCTTAAAATATGATAAAATCGAAGAGTAGCACGATATTCCTAAGAACAAACTTTTGGAAGGGTTTTCAATCAACAATAAATCATGCCGTGCTAGCTCTTATGCACAAATGCGCATATATAGAAAATCAATTGAGTTCTTGACCAAAGTTATGTGCCCCACTTGTAGTGGTATGGTGGTCGCCTTCCTCTAAATCAATAATGTCTTCTTAAGAAGTCACAAGTACAGAATATGAATACCCTAAAGTCTCTAGTTTTTTTAATGATGGGTGCAACCACCAAAACTTGTAACTGGAGGGAGCAATATCACTATTTCCATCGACTCCAAACATAGAAGGCTCTTCATCACTTAGGGTACAATTACTATAAAAACATCATTAAAGAGAAACATTGTCACTACACCAAATATGTAGAAAAACCCCTAGTAAATTCAAATAAACAATGTCCTTATCACATCAATAATAGATGCAATTATTGAAAGAAAATAATTAGAGGGATTAATTATCACCATCTCCATAAAGAACCAAAAAATAAAATAATCCTAAGTAAAAAAAAAAAAGCTTTATGGCTCTGCCCTCAAATGCATCATTATTTTCATCTCCAAATCCTTGATATAAAGATTTTAAAAAATATAAAATATAAAAGACCCAGAAGGTTCACCACCTAATTATGGGTGTTATCATTATCCATCATTACCGGATGAAACAACACCATTATTCTACGCCTATTTTAAAATTCAAATTCAAAATCTTCATCCCCTAATGATGGTGAAAAATTATTACAAATCACAAATAAATGGATTAACAATGTTGTCCATTGCCTTCATAACTAAATATAGCATTGAGAGCTCCACCATCCTATTGATGGGGTGCAATAACCAAATACCAAAATTTAAGGGATCATCATGATCACCAATACTCCTGAAATTCAAATGAGGAATAAACCTTTGGAATTCAAAGCCCCCATCAATCAACCACACTTTTCTAAATAAAGGGCAAAACAATAAATAAATTTTGAGTTGAGAGATTTTTCACATCCATTATCAAGTCTTTGTAGACAGGAGTCCTCTTACCAAAAATATTAAAATACGAAAAAAAAAATCCAAAAGAATAACATCTATTACATGCTCAAAGTTGTCACACATTCATCACTTGTTTCAAGCTTGCCAGAGTCAAATTTAAAGTTTAACCAAAGCTCATAAAGTAATCAATATCATATCAATGTAACTATATGATCACACTCATATATCATATGCGAGAAAAGGATAAGATAACCATTTTTTGCGTTTGATTGTTATGATTAAAATGTTACTATCTTGCTTCACTTGGAAGAAGAGCAAAGCCTAGATGTTTATCTAAATGCCCTGTGTATAGCACTTTGAGTTGTATGGTGTATTTGATAGGGTATGAATCTTTTCTCTTAGTCAAGGTCGGTTGCCAAATTTTCCTCCTTGATAATTTTTCATCCCTGGTCTTTAAGATCTTCCTAGATGATGCAAAAAACCCTCATGTCAAGTATCAACAAAACACCATACATTGATTATTCAAACCAAGGTATGCCAACATACCCAACATGATATAACCATGAGATTTTAATTAATTTTGTCACTATTCCCCCAATATTTCCCCTGAGCATATGAACTAAATCTTTTTCAAGTAACATCATAGCTAGTCGAAACATACAATAAGAGCCATCACAATAGATCTTTATAAATTCATAAGAAACCTCAAACTAGGAATAGTAAGTCCTCAAATGAGGTGGAAATTTAAAGGTGATGTTTTTAAATCTATTGTGAAATATAAAGGAAGTGTTTTAATCTAATACTTGTTTCTTAAAGATTTATTTATGGATAACATGAACAAAATCATCTTATTTCAAAGCCCACATATGGTCAACTGACAATTTAAACATGAATAAAATCATCTTATTTCAAAATCATCTTATTCAAAGTTTCAAACTCCTTTGATGTAGTTATTTTTCACTTAATTCTAACTGGTTTTACCAACAAGCATCAATCTTACATTCTTAATTTTAATTGGTATTAAAATGAAATTATTTATTTAGATATTCTTTGGGGCCCAACATAAAGATCCATGTAACATTATTGGACACTCTAGACCTACAATTATTTCAATAATTTCCACGTATTGGTAATAAAAGCTTGATATTGTTATTGTAGCAGTTATAACTATCTTTATCATAAATCATTACAGTAAAACCTCTTAATTTAATAGTACTAATTATACCAACACCTATTTGCCCCTTCATTTCGTATTAAACAAAGATTCCTAAACCTAGCAAACTCCATCCCACCTTTATGAACACACTGCATTGTACCATATGCATATCCAATGTTCATGAAAAAAACATATAAAGATCAACTCTTTATGTTTTCATCTCATTCTTTTATGACGTTACATCCACAATAGCCTCTGTTGTTCATTAGTATAGAACAAAACCTTACTATTTCTCCAATATTAATGTAATTACTCTCATACTTCATTTATTCAATCAGCTACCCCAATGATTTCATTGTTTGATTCCAAAAATAAAAATTCTAAATCTAACATAAGTTTTGAAATTATTCCTACTACTATTCCTATTCTCTAACCATTTCATTTAGCATATAGCTTGTTTTATTAGTTTGATACTAAATAAATCTTGAATTTAACCTAGCAATTAAAACAAGGTTTTCTATGGAATATGACCAGGATTTAAACCTTGGAAACCATCTCATGATTACTATGCCTGAATAGCCTGGAAGAGATAAGGTGGTTGATCAGCAAATCATGCTTTACCCTTTTAATTTTTTTATATCAAAAATATCATTTCAGACAACATAATTTATCGTATAATAGACTTTGCATTTCTTTTCCCAAAATTTTCTCATTCAAAGCTCAATTAGTTTCTGAAAAAACAGGTCCGCATAAGTATCTTCTTCACCTTTAGCACAAAATCAAGTCATCAAAATTTTAGAGACAAAAAGTTTATGAACTTTTAAAATGAATTGTTGGAATCACAAAATAAATCAGCCAGCATTTAATGAATAGCTAGGTGAACGACAGTTTCAATAATACTAGGAATTAAACACTGGACGCTATGCAAGCATCACGAATTCAAAGCACTGCAGCTAATCTAAAACGAATAGATTCTAGCAGAACTAACCTTCATCTCCGGGGATATCAGTGGTCCACAAGGTAAGGTTATCCCTGAGAAGTTGCATAATCAACGTACTGTCCTTGTATGACTCTTCACTCAAGGTATCCAGCTCCGAAATGGCTTCATCAAAAGCTTGTTTGGCAAGGTGGCAAGCCCTGGAAACCATTACGTAACAAAATTAATATGATGGCATCATTATTTTAATAAATATCAGCAAATTTCTCAAAAAGTTCTGATATCATAAGGATCAAACACCTTTCAGGTGAGTTCATAATCTCATAGTAAAAGACTGAAAAATTCAGTGCCAAGCCTAGGCGAATAGGATGTGTAGGAGATAGATCTGCCTCAGCTGTGCTTGAAGCCACCTGCAAATAGTTTGATGAAAGAATTTAATCAAATTATTATGCCATACGGCAACACAAATAAAACTCACAATTTCTCGCAAAAAAAAGCCCAACTGAATGATAAAGGAACAAACACTAGTTTGAGTTTCAAAGAGCATGTTAAAATAGGAAAAGAGCATAACCAATCCACAAATGAATAGACACAAAATGGGAATTTCCCTCTTAGATACAGAGATCATGGATAACTTAGAAACATTAGTCAGAAATATAAGCCCATAATTAAATCATGCAATCAAGCTAAAACTATAAATGTACACGATTATCTATATCTTGGGAATGGGGTAATCTTGTAGCTAGAGGAAGAAACACATAAGGTAAAATAAAATATTTTTGGCATTGATGATCTCTTCACATTTCATATTGAGACACAAGAGAATAAATCACAAATTCATGATCAACTCAACAAGAAACATCAGGCACAAGCATTTTCTACTGGAGAGCATTTTTTACTGGAGACAGAAGGTTCATCCAAATTGATGCCACATCCATCTGTTCACATTCCTAATTTAAAAGAATTCGAAACTACCAATCAATTGGATTTTATTCCGTGTAAGAGATATTTCATATCAAGTAATTTTCCTTCCTGAATGCCCAAGAATGTTCTAAACTTCTAAATGAAGAATAGTCCCATATGTACCAAGCCTTGTAAGCTTAAAAAAAAAAGAGTCAAAGACAAGCATCAAAGGTTTTAAATCAGAATTTCCTTTCCAGACATTTTTAAGGGAAATCCCAAAAGATCCCTTGGAGAAGCTGGTTTATAGCAATCCGAATAATACTTCAAAGCATAATTGAATCTTACAAATCTAAGGTCTCCATTCACATCTTCATATTGAACAGTAAAAAAAAAAATCAATCCCACATCCCAAGCAATGGTTGTTTGAATCTAATATCATGTTGCAATCAATCTCAAAGAAACTTAGAAGCTTGGTTATACCAAAAAAAAAAACTTATTATCTTCACAATCCTCAGCTTGAAAATAAGCTTCGGGTGGTTTGAAATGAAGTTTGCAACCAAAACCAATTAACAAGTTATAGTCACATAAATCCTAGGAAAGCTATTGGAACACTTCACTAACCAGAATATTTTCATCTAAAAGAGAAGTAACAATTTCTCTAACCATGATATAATTGTTCCAATAAAAGATATATATTTTATCTAACATCAATTACACATGCACTTTGACTAGTACAGACCCCAAGAAAACAAACAAAAATAAACAAACACAAAAGGATGATGATTATTATTATTATCAACATCCCAGTATGATCAGCAGATGCTTAACAGGGTATTTAACTAAAGTAGAATGTATAACATCATCTCAAATCACAAACTTACCGGAATAAGGAATTTTCCCTGCAGAAGAGAACCCAAGCGGCAAATCATGGGAAAATCGAAAAAACCATTATGTTTCTTTGTAAGATGAAATGTATAGCAGACATGCACGGTAGATAGCAATCATGCAAACTAGAGCGGATTAAGAACTTGTGCAAAGATATCAAACTGATTATTATACAAGTAGATTTGTAGTGGCGTCTCAGTAGCACCCATTTGCTTTTGAAGCATATCCATGAAAAAAGAAAGCATGGTTTGAAAAGAGAACTAAAGAGATGCAAACCAGCTGTGGTTCTAGTCCTTTGGTTGAGGGAATGCAATAAAATATGAGTAACTCTGTGCAAAGAAACTAGTGAAACAAAAGAGTCAATGGAAACTAGAAAACCTATCAATGTTATTATGTTAGGTTTGAGTTCATTTAGAATTATGTAGTTTGACTAACACAGCTTAGGTTGTGTATGATGCATATGAGCCATGCATTTGTGTTGTAATTGATTTTATGAACCTTATCCTATTATACTTTTAGGCGCACGAAGTAGGGGTGTCAATTCGGGTCAACCCGTCGGGTTCGGGTCGAACCCGACCCGACCCGTATATAAATGGGTCAACCCGAACCCGACCCGTTTTTATAAACGGGTCGAACATTCCAACCCGGACCCGACCCGAGCGGGTCACGGGCTGACCCGACACGACCCGTGACCCGGTTTTTTCACTCGCGGCTGCGAGGCAACGGCGGCGGCAGCGCGTCGGTAGCGGTAGCGGCGACGTCGCGGGCGCGGCAGCGGCGGGCGCGGCAGCGCGGCATGCGGCAGCGGCAGCGAGGCACGCGGCAGCGGCGGCAGCGCGGCACGCGGCAGCGCGGCAGCGGGCGGGCAGCGCGGCACGCGGCAGCGGCAGTGAGGCGCGCGGCACGCGGCAGCGAGGGCGCGAGGCGCGCGGCACGCGGCAGCGAGGCGCGCGGGCACGCGGGGCAGCCGGGCACGCGGGGCAGCTGGGCAGCGCAGGGCACGCGGGCAGGCGGGCAGGGGCAGGTGGGCAGCGGGCAGCGCGGCAGGGGCAGCGGGCAGCAGCGGGATTGAGCGGGAAATTCATTTTTTTAAATTAAATGGGTTTTCGGGTTGACCCGGCAACCCGCCGGGTCAACCCGACCCGACCCGTTTTATTAAACGGGTTGAATCTGCAAACCCGGACCCGACCCGTTTATCAAACGGGTCGGGTCCAACCCGGATTTTCCGGGTCGGGTCCGGGTCGGGTTGTCGTGTCGTGTCAAATATTGACACCCCTAGCACGAAGCATAAATACACTGAACCAATGAACCATTTTAAAATAGACAAGATAAAACCAAATCAAATAGAATCATATAACATTTTCCCATTAATCAAAAAAACAAACCAAATCGAGCAAGCATTTAGTTTGTTCTGCTTAGTTTCAATTTCATACTCAGCTGCCTACTTCAAATTGAGATTGAAGTTAGATTTGATTGTAAACAAGAGCATAAGAAGAAATGATACAAAGATAAAGTGCAAAAAAAATATAATAATAATAGGAACAGGATAAACAAGAACTTAAACGAAATACTATGTGACGTCAATGTGCAAATACATATCTTAGAAGAGCAAAAATACACGTGTCATGCTTTGACCTGTGAAGAAAAAAAGCGAAGACAACAGAAATAGATGTATTAAAGAGCAGATTCGTAATACTTACAGTTAAGTAAAAGAGTGAAAACAAGGCAAGGCCCTGACCTGGTACGCCTCAAGAGAGTGTTCAGCAGCTTCCTTTCTATCATTCCCAGACTTAAACTCTGCCAGATAACGATAATAATCTCCTTTCCTAAAACCATAATGTTTAGATATTCACAATCTCGAAATAAATTATAAGATAGTAAATCAAAATAGGGAAATCTTTAACTCAAATCTTTACATTTTGTAGTAGAAAACAGATGACTCTCCAGCAGTGGCGGAGGGGATGAGATGCTCATCAATAACAGCCATAACGTCGTTGCAGATATTGGAAAGCTCCGACTCCACCTTCTGCCGATACTCCCTGATCCTCTTCACGTGCAGGTCATTCCCCTTCGCCTCCTCCTTCTGCTCAATCGAAGACAAAATCCTCCACGAGGCCCTCCGCGCCCCGATCACATTCTTGTATCCAACTGACAGCAGATTCCGCTCTTCCACCGTGAGCTCCACATCCAGCTTCGCCACCTTCCTCATTGCATCCACCATCTCTGCCTCGACCAAAATATAAATCAAACGTCAAACTATAACCCTAATCCCCCATGTGAGAAGACGTAAGTGTTTCAAGAGGTCTCACCATCGTAGCGCTCCGCCTGTTCAGCAAGCTTCGCGATGTAGACGAAGTTCTCGCGGTCTCTCTGCGAAGCCATTGCAGCCGATCGGATTCGGAGCTACTTCGCTTCCTTCTTATACACACGCAATCTCTCTCTCTCTCTCTCTCTCTCTCTCTCTCCCGCGTCAAAAGAGGTCGGTCGCTCTCGGCCTTCTTGTAGGGCTTTGCGGTTTGGCGATTCGACCGGCCGATCTGCGGTGACCAAGACCGGGTCAAGTTGTCGGCCGGAAACGAGGGCAACCATACCGTGGTTTTAGGTAATGAACACCTGAGCCAAAGAGGAATGGCTTCATGAACCGGAAACGGAGCACATCAACCGTTTTCGGTTTGAACCGGTTTTATTTAAGCTTACCCATAAAACCAAAGAAGAAAATCTTTATTTGCCGGTTGTTTTTTTTTTTAAACCGAGATTTGTAGCAACTAGCAACCGCTAATCAGCTCGAATTGTTATTTTATTTGTTTTATAACCGCCGTTGATTTTTGAACGGCATAGCTTCTGTTAATCAACGGCCGTTTTGGGTAGTTGTGTAATTTTTGTTTTGGGCTTGTTAGTGGCATGGCTTATTGGGGGAAATTGGGGGCAAAGTTCGTATATATTAAGAAAAAAGAGGATTACAAAATGAACCAAAAAACAACTCTATACCTCAATTACAGGAGAAGAAACAAAATAAGATAAAAGGTAAAGAATAAACCCTGTAAGAGAAAGGTAGACAAAAAGCCCGGACTCAGTAAAACAAGAACTAACATCTTAAGCAAAAAGATGCTTCAAGAGCATCAGGAAGACTAGCAAACTCGAGAGGAGTAGAACTTCCCTGCTTGCCAACAGTGCAAAATAGAAAATCAATCAACGGGTACAACAAGATAGTGTTGTCAGGCCAAGGAGATGCAAACCAAAAAGCAATGTGGTTGTTTAAAGGAAGAAACCAGCCAAATGTTAGTTTAACTCATCATCGTCCGGTGACAGCAGCACATACGAATTCCCACAAATTCAAAATTCCAGCGGCACATTCAAATGCCCCCAAAGACAAAATTAGAATACGAAATATGAGGGTAAGAAGATAGTAGCATTACATAGTTCTTCCAAGATGAGACCTTAGCTCGTATAGCATTGATGATTTTTCAGTAAGTTGATTGCATATATATAATAGCTCCAATAAAATGAATATCATTTCTAGCCCTCCAAAGAAAATAAACAGAGTAGCAAACCACCAGGTAACAAAAATTTCTTTCTCGCCGATGTTCCTCAAAAAATTGAAAAAATTGAAGTAAGGTAGACCTAAGAAGAAAATTTTGTAGGGAGGGTATAAGAATAGAAACAACCAAAAACGAGTAATCACACTAGAAGAAGATATGGTTGATCCTTTCATCCTCTAGTCGGCAAAGAGAGCAGTTAAAGGTTTATCATAAGGTCTTGAAACAAGGTTTATCATAACCAAACCAGGATAAAGGGGAGGGGGTTGGTAAAGAATTGGGATCCAATTAATGTGGTGTGAGGCCAACTGGCATAAGTATCCTAGTAACTTCCAAGCACCCCTGCAGAAAAATTCATTAACCTCAAGCAAATTCGAGGGAGATGGCTGCATAAACTTTGAGACTACCAAGCCGTTGCACCAAGGGTCCCATGATAAAAAATTTGTAATTCTTGCTGGAAACATGGAACAAAATTTTTCCCCTAATCTAACAGACAATGAGGCTTATAGCCTTCTAGAATTTAGATGACTTGTGGGGTGGGGCTTTCCAAGGGGAGTTATATTTAAATTTTAACCAATTAGCAGCCAGTGAGTTATTAGTGAAATATCGCCAAATGAATGAGCAAGCAAAACCAAAGTAAAGAGAATCAATAAACGAGTTTTGTTCAGCTAGTTTGTTTTTTTTTTCCCTAGCTCTGTTCCCGCCACCTCCCCTCTTCCTTCGCCCCCCGCCACCAGCTTGGGGAGTGGTTTTCCTATTTCATTGGATGGCGAGGATGTTTCTCTGAAAGTGTTATCGACTGTAAACCCTCACCTTGCTCTGGTTGTGGATTGATTGTACACTCATTGTCTTTATGTCATATCAATCCTCAGCCTAAGCCCCCTTCGGTGCAGGCTAGAGGACATCATATCACTGGATTTTAATTACCTATGTTATCGGCATATCACTGAAACAAACAAGCTTTTAATTAAAAGAAGCGCCTTTCTCTATTAAACTGAGCATTTTAATAATATGAATCCATTTTGATATGTCATAAAAAATTTAGCTGATCAAACATGAATCTCGAAATAAATTTGAATTGAAAACTTTTAACATTAAATTCTGGACCATTCGAACTCCGATTTCAGCAAACTCATTGTCAACTGAACGTCACGAAAAGACGAACTCAATTACTTCAAATTCAATCCAATCCAAGCTCAAATGGTTCAAATCGAGGACCTGAAGCACAATTGGAAGGTTCAAATCATAAATTGGATGATCAAATGATCTCTAAATGTGACATGCTTATAGTCGAATAGAGTGGCTTGATGAAATGAATCCAACAAGTCGACGATTATTGAATTCTTATATTATTAAGGCACTTAATTACTTGATAAATGGTCCATGATTAAGGGAATCGATATCGGTCATCCATTCAAACTGCTCCCAATGCGCCATTTATCTTCTCCATATTTACTGGTCATGCCACTCCCAGCAAGCTATAAATAGATCTCTCATTCTTCATATGGGGTGGGTGGGGGTGGGGGAGTGTGTGAGTGTGTGTGTGTGTGTGGGGGGGGGGGGGGGGGGGGGGGGGGGTGTGTGGCGTAGGGGACAAACAAGGAAGGGAGAACGACTAGAGAGAGAATTCATTAAGATTTATGTTGAGCTTATGAATATATTATCTCCCCACTCAAAGGAGAACAACAAAAAAGACAACAAAGATAGCTCTCATGGCACATAACTCTTCCAGCTTCTAACATGAAATTCATTCTATATAATTTCTGTCTACTATGTTTTATCAATGTAATACTCAATTATGCACACAAAAAAAATGTATGAACATTTGTTGGATTAAATATTATAGTATAATTTATAATAACTATTAAGACCTATTGAGATCATCAAAGAGGAGAAAGGAAAAAGAGAAAGTTTTAGATAGATTTCAATGTTTTGAGATGTAAATAGTTTGGCTACTAATATAGGATTATGCCAGTGGCATATCTAATAGGTATGGTGAAGATTAATGTAACATTAGGTAATTTGATAAAATTATAAGAAGGGGAGCCTTTTAGTTGCCACTGGAGTCAATATTAGCATGCTCATCCCTTCTTAGTAGCCTTAGGCTTTGCCAAAGGCCTTCTTAAAAACAACCTTGTTGGTTCTTGGACCCTCATTATGCCTGTCAGAAGATCTATTTCATGAACAACTTTATTCAATTTAGGTGATTTAGCCATTATACTTTTTTAATGGAGGCTGCTCGATAATGTAAAAGAAACCTCGTTCATAGATTAAAAAAAGATTTGTGAGAGAAGTAAAATGAAGAATAAACAAATGACTTTCTTTATAAAATTTTAATTAAGTTCTTAGGAGAAGCATGTCTATTTTTTTTTTAAAGTTTTTTAGTCAGATAAGTGATAGTTGCGTCTGATGCGTGTCGGATGCGTGTTCGTGTTTGATACATATAATATATTGTATATCTCATTCGTTGGATTTAAATTTAACCACGGATCAGGGGCGAAACCAGCCATTATTTTCAGGGAGGGGGACTTATAAGTAACTGTTTGCATATATGTCGGGGGTTCGAGGGAGCAGTGCCCCCTGGCGGGGTTCGATCTGCCCGGTCAAGTCGCGGGGTCAAGGGCAGCGCCCTCCTGCGGGGACAAATTTTGATTTACTATTTCTCTTTGTACTTGGTTCATCATTCCCTAACAATAACATATCTACCCAATGTATTAATTATATTGGGGACAATTGCTTAAGGATCGTAGTATTTTAACATTTTTATGGAGGGCAAATTGCCTAAAAATCTTTATAATAAAGTCTAAAAATTACCTAAGTAATAGTATAATGAAAAAAAAAATTCAAGGGGGCCAACTGTAACATCAAAATCTGCTCCAGGATCGTCCGGGCCGATCTGGATCGTCCCGGGACGATCAGTGCAATTTTTGTTCCAGATTATGTACATAAGTTCTAGGAATGATTTCCTGTAGGGATCGTCCGGGCCGATCTGGGATCGTCCCGGGACGATCAGTGGATGGCACAAGTCAGAGAATAGAGGTTTTTATCGTCCAAGAAAATTAATTATCGTCCTGAGAAATCGTCCCAGGCCGATATGGATTTGTTCAGATCGTCCAGGACGATCGTGCGATTGGCCGGGCCGATCAGAGCAATTTAAAGCTGAAATCAAGTCATTTTGAAGAGAGAGAAAATCATAAAAATATCTAAAATCAGCCGAGGAGAGAGAAGGTCGAGGGCAAATTTGGAAAAGCTGATTTTCGGGCAACGCCGGTCCGTTTTCGTCCGACGAGATTGTTCAAGATATTGCTGTACGCAAGGTAAGGCACAATCCGCCTTTCTTAATTTTCAGAACCGTCGTGTTTAGCGGTATTATCTGTCCGGAATTGATTTTTCTTAGTGATTTTCGTCCGTATTTCCCGTTTGGTTCAGTTTTTACCGCGTAATTTTCCGTATGTTGTTGACGTGCCGAGTGTGCACATTTTGATTATTTTATGGAGATTTTTGTCCGGGTATTTTGAATTCGGCGGTGTTTTATTTCGACTGTATTTTTCTATGATGTCTAAAAATGTTGTTGCAGTAAAATTAAAGTCTTGCAATGTTGTTATCTATATTCTGTGCAAATTTGGTATTATGTGATTTTCAGGAAAATTGTATAAATTCCGTATACAGCCGTTGTGCTGCCCGATTTTTGTCTGATTTCTGAATTCGTCCGAATTTCTTCTGAATTGATATGTTATCTGTATATGCTATATAAAGGGAGTTACAAGGGGCCTGGATCCTAAGAGATTCAGTTAGTGTCTGGGCTATATTGTAACGACCCCAAGATCCGTGTAGCGAAAGGATTCATCTGATCGTTCTATTTCCTCTTTTTTTTTTCTTTCTTTCTTCTTTCTATCGGTTTCCTCATCTGTTGTTCATATCAATTCATACATACATATATCCAGAGCCAGAGATAATTACATTACAGAAAAGAAACAGCAGCGGATACTATAATTCACATATAATACAACAGTCAGAGTACAGCCAAAAGAGAAATCTACACTAACCGTACAGGCTACAAAAGAAAAAGCTACAGAACTCGGCAGAAAGATCTTCAAGCTAGAGGCCCTGCACCTGAAATCATTAACCACATATAATGAGCTTACAAAGCCCAGCAGGTCACCAAAGCCTACAACTGAAATCAAAGCACAACACTGAAAATAATATGCAGGTTAATCAAATCAAGTCAAATTAATCAGTCGTACATGATCAATGAGTCAATGCAATACAGAAAATCAATACGGAACAGAAATTAATAAAATCAATAACCAGTAGAAAATCTAAAAAGCTCAACAAATTAATGCGTCAATTCATTCTCTATAATCTCTATCATAGCAATCGATAACATCAAGTACATCAATACAATCGTCTAGTCGTCTTACTTATCGTATCACATCAGTCAAATCAATAGAGTGGAATCGTATCGGAACATATACTTGCAAATCAATCTATCGTTCAATCTCACTTACTTCTTATCAATACGGCAGTGTATGTATCCATATCCATAAAAAGAACCATCCATTGACGACCATGAACGATGCTACAACAGTGAAATCGTATCAATTAATTCTGTCAGTCAATAGTACCAATCGGCTCAAAATCCCAATAAACGATCAAATCAATACGACAAAAGATCAATTGAAATCAAATCAATACGATCAGCTTCATAAAGGAAATCTATTCTACGATAAATCAAATCCATACGGCAACAATCCATTCAATCAATCAATCGATAATCGGTACGACGAATCAATGTATCAATGTATCAATAGCATGTCAGGATCTGTCGTATTAATAATATCCATATGTCAATATCATGTCCATATCAATGTCGATGTCGGTATCTATCAATCGATATAATCTATATCAATGTCGATGTCAATATCTATGAATCAATACGCAGAATCCATATCAATATCGGTGCCGGTATCTATGAATCAATCAAGTCGATAATATCAATGATCAATCAATAAAATCAATAAAGCCGTTCAATAATAAATCAATTCAATAAATCCATATCAATATCAATAAATCAATCGGAAATCAATAAATCAATGCAGATCAGGAAATCTATGCGATGCAATATCATATACATGCAATTTCATACAATGGTCTTACTCGACAAGCACAAACACTAGCTATGATCAATAGTGCTGTTGTAGAAATCCATAGATCAACCAGGTTAAACTGGCTATTATCAATAGTGCTGCTGTCGAAATCCATATTGCTGTTGTAGATATCCATACGTTAGTTTCTATAACCAACGTTCAACCAGGTTTCCACTTGTCTTTCAGAATCAATCAATTCAATCAATAGTCAATGCAATAATCGATGCAATAAGCAATATGAAAGAAATCTATAACAATCATATCAATAGTCATACGCATATCAATCCAATCTATCAATTTCGGGAAAATCAGAAATCATACGAAAATCGGGCAGAGTAACGGCAGTCTACAGAATTTACACAGAAATCTCCAAAAATTACAATTCACCAAATTAATACAGAACGTGCACAGCAATATTATAAGACTATTCTTCTACTGCTCAAACCAATTCGGACATCATAATAAATTGCAGTCAAAATAAAACTCCGCAGAACCAAAACGGACCGGACGAAATCTGCCAGAAAATAATCAAAACGTGCAGAATAATCACATCTACAACATACCAAAAGTTATGCGGTGAAATCTTCGCCAGTACCAAACCGGGTACAAAAATTACTTATAAAAAACACAAATCTGAGCACCATTTTACAAAACCTCAAAATCTTTGAAAACAGAAGTAGGGTTCGGAGTCCTTACAGCGAGACAAACAAAATATCCAACAGCAACGAACGACGAAAATCGCTCAGCGGGCCCCGAAATCGGACTTCTTCCTTTGCTTTTTTGCTCTTTCTCTCTCCTCAAAATATCTGATATGTTAAAATGACTTTCTCTCTCTTCAAAACGAGCTCATTTTCATATATCATTAGGCTGATCGGCCCGGCCGATCGCCACATCGTCCCGGGACGATCAGACCAAAATGGATCGTCCTGGACGGTTCCCAGAACTAGTTTCAGGACGATATTTTAAACAGTGTAGATCGGCCTGGACGATCTCACTATCGTCCCGGACGATTCAGTCCAGAAATCACTCCAGAGAACATTTAAAAAATCAACTGTTTTCAATGCACTGATCGGCCTGGACGATCTCACCATCGTCCCGGCCGATCCTGGGGAAAAATCACTTTTCCCAGTAGCTATAGCAAAGGAACGAGGTCTCACAATCTCCCCACCTTAGAAAAATGTCGTCCCGACATTTCCCTAAGGGTACAAAGCAAAAACAAAAGCAAAACGAAACAAAACAGAGCTAATCCAATCACTCAGACAATCAATAAATCGTGCAAATCACAACGAAACAGACGATAAACAAAACTCGTACCAGTCACATTTGCAGGCATTCCTGATGCATCCTCCTCCATCTCTTGCTTATTTCCAATCAGATCAGTCGGGATAGTCGGAGCAGTCGGAACCATCGGAACAGGTCCTTGCCTAAGTTCAGAACTTGGGCATTCCGTCATTCTATGTCCATATCCACCACATCGGAAGCATTGCCCAGTCCTCCGATAGCATTGTCCCGAATGTCTTTTCCCACAACATGTACAAACATTAAACCTTGCTCTGCTACCTTCCCCACTTTTCTTGCTACGGCCAGAGCGTTTTGCTAATTTGTCGCTCACCATTTGAGCGACCAAGTCAGCAAACTTATTCATATTTGCAGATGTGAGTGGGAGGTCAGTAGCAGACTCAACTTTCTTTCCTTTCGGATCCATTGGCCTGATCAATACAAATCATTCGAATCAAAATCGCGGAAATCAAATACGTATAACAAATCAAATCAAATCAAATAATGCAATCATCAACTCTGGATATCATCAAATCCTTTTCACTACACTCACTCTGATACCAACTGTAACGACCCCAAGATCCGTGTAGCGAAATGATTCATCTGATCGTTCTATTTCCTCTTTTTTTTTCTTTCTTTCTTCTTTCTATCGGTTTCCTCATCTGTTGTTCATATCAATCCATACATACATATATCCAGAGCCAGAGATAATTACATTACAGAAAAGAAACAGCAGCGGATACTATAATTCACATATAATACAACAGTCAGAGTACAGCCAAAAGAGAAATCTACACTAGCCGTACAGGCTACAAAAGAAAAAGCTACAGAACTCGGCAGAAAGATCTTCAAGCTCGAGGCCCTGCACCTGAAATCATTAACCACATATAATGAGCTTACAAAGCCCAGCAGGTCACCAAAGCCTACAACTGAAATCAAAGCACAACACTGAAAACAATATGCAGGTTAATCAAATCAAGTCAAATTAATCAGTCGTACATGATCAATGAGTCAATGAAATACAGAAAATCAATACGGAACAGAAATTAATAAAATCAATAACCAGTAGGAAATCCAAAAAGCTCAACAAATCAATGCGTCAATTCATTCTCTATAATCTCTATCATAGCAATCGATAACATCAATTACATCAATACAATCGTCTAGTCGTCTTACTTATCGTATCACATCAGTCAAATCAATAGAGTGGAATCGTTTCGGAACATATACTTGCAAATCAATCTATCGTTCAATCTCACTTACTTCTTATCAATACGGCAGTGTATGTATCCATATCCATAAAAAGAACCATCCATTGACGACCACGAACGATGCTACAACAGTGAAATCGTATTAATTAATTCTGCCAGTCAATAGTACCAATCGGCTCAAAATCCCAATAAACGATCAAATCAATACGGCGAAAGATTAATTGAAATCAAATCAATACGATCAGCTTCATAAAGGAAATCTATTCTACGATAAATCAAATTCATACGGCAACAATCCATTCAATCAATCAATCGATAATCGGTACGACGAATCAATGTATCAATGTATCAATAGCATGTCAGAATCTGTCGTATTAATAATATCCTGTCACGACCCGACCCGACGGGGACGGATCCCGCCCGAGTCGGACCGCGACAAAACCTTTTTATCCAGGATCTGGCTTTGGAATTTGGTTACTGAACTAAATCTTCCAAATTAATCAACTCAACAGACACACAAACACAGAGCCACTATGAATCATCAAACACAGTGGAACAAAACATCTATATTTTCATTTTCCTCAAAACAATCATCTACAGATACAGTACATGGCTTTTGAACAGAAAGAAAGATAGAACAGAAAAGCCATGACTGTACAAAAATCAAAATGTACAAACAAATACCTATACTGATCAGACTCTGAATCTATTCCTGGACTTCCTTCCCTTTCCCAGAACCTGAAAACCACCAGAAAACAAGAGTGAGCTCAACAGCTCAGCAAAGCAACAATCCTCCAATCAAAATTCTCAAAATCCAAAACCAAACTCATCAGACAGAAATTCAAACAAAAATCGGAACAGAATCGGACAGATATCAAAACAAAATCCAAATCAGAACTTATACGGACATATATCAAATCAGAATCAGAGTCGTACAGATCAGATCAAATCGGAACAGATTTAATTCAACAGAGTCAGAATCATACCGAAATCAAAAATTCAGATCATATCAGAACAGAATGGTACAGAAACAGAAGTCGTATTAAATCAGAAACAGAACAGAATAAGACATGTCACATCAACAGAATCAGAAATCAGAATTGCAGATCGTATCAACAGAACAGATATCAACAAAGCAGATACGGAACTCAGATATCAACAGAACAGCTTCAGAAATCAGATATCATATATATATTTAATAGCTAAACTAAACTAAACAGAATCACTACGGATTCTGACCCTTATGTCTCCCTTGTGCTCACGGCACCAGAAATTCGCTGAATAATTAATAGCTAAGCTAAATGTGCTCACAGCACCAGAATAATAGAATTCACGGATCCGGAATATAACAGATATTTCTCCAACTTGAGCTCAACTAAAATTTCCCCAGACACTAACTGAATCTCATAGGATCCAGGCCCCTTATAGCTCCCTTTTTATAGCTTATACACATAGCATTTAAATTCAGAAGAAATCCGGGCAATTCAAAAATCAGACAAAAATCGGGCAGCAACGGCAGTAGACAGAATTTACACAAAATTTCCTGCAAAGAAAATTTACCAAATTCGCACAGAATATAGATGATCACATTCCAGAACCTTTATTCTACTGCACAAAGAATTTACAATTTCACAGAAAAATGTAGTCAACGAAAAACTCCGCCGAATCAAAAATACCCGGACAAAAATCTTCGGAAAATAACCAAAATGTGCACACTCGGCACGTTAACAATATACGGAAAGTTACGCGGTAAAAACTGAACCGATCAAAAGATACGGACGAAAAACAGTAACGAAAACGAAATCCGGACAGAAAATACCGCCCAACTCGACGGTTCTGAAAATTGAGAAAGGCGGAATGTGCCTTACCTTGCGTACAGCAATATTCTGAACAGTCTCTTCGGACGAAAACGGCTCCGCGTCGTCCGAAAATCAACTTTTCCCAAATTTCTCTCGACTTTCTCTCTCCTCAGATATTTATTTTTATTTTTTGATTTCTTCTCTCTCTTCAAAACGACTGAAATCAGCTTTATAATACACAGATCGGCCCGGCCGATCGCCATATCGTCCCAGGACGATCAGACCGTTTTGGATCGTCCTGGACGGTTCCCAGAACTATTCTCAGGCCGATATTTTCTACAGTGCCGATCGGCCTAGACGATGTCCAAATCGGCCTGGACGATATGTACAGAAAATCACCTGGAGCAAAACTGGACACATTCTGGAGCAAAATTATAACTGATCGTCCCAGGACGATCCAAATCGTCCTAGACGATCCTGGAGCAGATTTTTGATATTACATATCCATATGTCAATATCATGTCCATATCAATGTCGATGTCGGTATCTATCAATTGATATAATCTATATCAATATTGATGTCAATATCTATGAATCAATACGCAGAATCCATATCAATATCGGTGCCGGTATCTATGAATCAATCAAGTCGATAATATCAATGATCAATCAATAAAATCAATAAAGCCGTTCAATAATAAATCAATTCAATAAATCCATATCAATATCAATAAATCAATCGGAAATCAATAAATCAATGCAGATCAGGAAATCTATGCGATGCAATATCATATACATGCAATTTCATACAATGGTCTTACTCGACAAGCACAAACACTAGCTATGATCAATAGTGCTGTTGTAGAAATCCATAGATCAACCAAGTTAAACTGGCTATTATCAATAGTACTGTTGTAGAAATCCATATTGCTGTTGTAGATATCCATACGTTGGTTTCTATAACCAACGTTCAACCAGGTTTCCACTTGTCTTTCAGAATCAATCAATTCAATCAATAGTCAATGCAATAATCGATGCAATAAGCAATATGAAAGAAATCTAGAACAATCATATCAATAGTCATACGCATATCAATCCAATCTATCAATTTCGGGAAAATCAGAAATCATACGAAAATCGGGCAGAGTAACAGCTACAGAATTTACACAGAAATCTCCAAAAATTACAATTCACCAAATTAATACAGAACGTGCACAGCAATATTATAAGACTATTCTTCTACTGCTCAAACCAATTCGGACATCATAATAAATTGCAGTCAAAATAAAACTCCGCAGAACCAAAACGGACAGGACGAAATCTGCCAGAAAATAATCAAAACGTGCAGAATAATCACATCTACAACATACCAAAAGTTATGCGGTGAAATCTTCGCCAGTACCAAACCGGGTACGAAAATCACTTATAAAAAACACAAATCTGAGCACCATTTTACAAAACCTCAAAATCTTTGAAAACAGAAGTAGGGTTCGGAGTCCTTACAGCGAGACAAACAAAATATCCAACAGCAACGAACGACGAAAATCGCTCCGTGGGCCCCAAAATCGGACTTCTTCCTTTGCTTTTCCGCTCTTTCTCTCTCCTCAAAATATCTGATATGTTAAAATGACTTTCTCTCTCTTCAAAACGAGCTCATTTTCATATATCATTAAGCTGATCGGCCCGGCCAATCGCCACATCGTCTCGGGACGATCAGACCAAAATGGATCGTCCTGGACGGTTCCCAGAACTAGTTTCAGGACAATATTTTGAACAGTGCAGATCGGCCTGAACGATCTCACTATCGTCCCGGACGATTCAGTCCAGAAATCACTCCAGAGAACATTCCAGAAATCAACTGTTTTCAATGCACTGATCGGCCTGGACGATCTCACCATCGTCCCGGCCGATCCTGGGGAAAAATCACTTTTCCCAGCAACTACAGCAAAGGAACGAGGTCTCACATATATAAAGAGAGTTATAAGGGCCATGGATCCTAAGAGATTCAGTTAGTGTCTGGGAAATCTGAAATGAGCTCAATCTGAAATCTGATATCTATTCTGTTCCGGATCCGATGAATTCTGTTCTGGTGCTATAAGCACATCTGTTTTGGTGCCGTGAGCACAAAGGGAGGCATAAGGGGCCAGAATCCGTAGAGATTCTGTCAGTGTCAGGGAATTTAGCTATTAATTACAATACTATCTGATATCTGATTTGATATGACTTCTGTTTCCGTACAGTTCTGTCTGATCTGTTCCGTTTAGATCTGTTCTGATTTGATATCTGTTCTGATTTGATCTGTTTCGTTTTGATCTGCACGATTTTGATATCTGTCTGATTCTGTTCTGGTTTCTGTACGGATTTGGTTTGAAGTGGTTGGTTTTGGATTCTGGAAGTTTTGATTGGAGGTTTGTCGCTTTGCTGAGCTGTTGAGCTCACCCTTGTTTTCTGCATGGTTTTCAGGTTCTGGCAAAGGGAAGGAGGTCTTGGATTAGAGTTCTGAGTCTGATCAGTTATAGGTATTTTGTACTTTTTTTTATTTTTGTACAGTCATGGCTTTTCTTCTTTGTTCTTTCTGTCAGTCATGTACTGTATTTGTAGATGATTGTTTTGAGGAAGAGAAAAATATAGATGATTTGTTCCGCTGCATTTGATGTTTCATAGTAGCTCTGTGCGTCTGTTTTGAGTTGAAATATTTGGAAGAATCAGTTCCGAAGCAAATTCCAAAGCCAGATCCTGGTCTGTTTGTTTGGCTGGTCGCGGCCCGGTGCGGGCGGGATCCGTCCCGGTCGGGTCGGGTCGTGACACCAACTGCACCCCCCCCCAGCCATAAAGGGGTTCCACCCCTGCCGTGGATGACACTTGACCTTACTAGCAGGCAAATACTTAGAGGAGTGAACTAGAACTAGTGTAAGAATGGAGAAAACAAATATATGATACAGAAAAAATTAGTGAAAAGCTATAAAATGAGTGCTAAAAAGCTCAGAATCTCAATAAGTCGAAAAAATCTACGAAGATTAAGAAGTGCCAAGTGCCATAAATCATCTTTATTTATTGGGTAAAGAGGGCTACAAGAAAAACTGCACTTTAAAAATTTTAAAAAATATAACGCTACACAAATGTTGATTGACATTGTCACCCCTAGTTGGCTAAGCGAGAGTAGGGTAGCTTCTTAGATCTAATGATCCATGTTTGAGAGAGCTCAATAGTGTCGAGTATGCACTAGGCAAGCTCTATAGTGTGTGCGAGCTTAATAGTACCTAGTAGGATTGCGCGAGTCTACAAGAAAGTTCCGAGTAAAGGCTTCCTAAAGATTGAGTGATGTCTAGAAGCCAGACAAGCTATAATGAGGCTTGGAATGCCTAAAAGTGTAGGTGAATTGAGTTGAGGTTGTGGAGAAGATGAACTCAACGGTTGGCTGATCACAATAGGGTAAGCTAAGGGCCCTCTGTGTAGTTGCTTTTCTGTAGTTCGACTTGAATGTGTGGAGACGAAGTCATCCACCATAGCTAGGGGCAAGTTTGTGTAATGACCACCTCCATTCCATAGGATGAGTGGTGAGTTACTTATTGACGATGTCCTCCATTATTCTCGAGAGGGACGACATTTCTTTGTAGACTCAAGTGAGTGGTGCCCGATTTTCCTTGGGCAAGTTTCTCTATAGGGCTCATTAGATTTAAGTCATCTCTTTGTAACCCGTCAACTACTTGCTAAATACTTGTAAAAAAATGAAAATATTTACCCTTAAAGGGTGTTAGTGCATCACAGATAAAAGCAGCTTAATAAACAAGACTCAAATTTAAGTTTTTTACTTTAAAAATTAGAGGAAATACGGTTTGAATTTGAGCTCGTTATCCATTCCCAATTGAAAATAATAAAATAATAAATAAATAAATAAAATCATTGAACGTGTTTATCTGAAGCTATATACTACTATAGGAGCTTTTAATGATATATATATATATAGTAAAAAATAATAATAAAATTAAATTTATTTTTAATATAATTTATAGCAGGATATTATAATAGAATTGTTTTTTTGAATTTAAAGAGAAGGCATGAATATAATTATGTTTGTAATTAATAATTAGCTGGACCCCTACCACCGCTGCTCTTAAATGATAAGCTATAAATTATAGAATATATGACATTAGAAAAGATAATATATCCTATCTATCGCCATGTTACTTGATTTTCTGAAAAAAAACATATAGAATAAAATAAAATATAATAAAAAATATATAATATATTTAATATATTTGAAGTGTTTTTAATCAATTTAAATAAAAAGAGGTGATTTTTTTTTTGTTGAAGTAAAATAAATGTAATGTAAAACTCAAATATATTGATAACAGGTGGAAGGCGGTGAGTGGCAGTATACTAAATAATTGAAAATAATATTACTAACAAATTTATTTTTGGGTAGTGTGTACCAATAAATATTATTATTTATTATACATTACTTCATGCAATTATATATTAAAAATCCAATAACAAATTTTATGCATTATAATATATAGATATATATTTTTTTAATGTAAATAATTAGTAACCCTTTATGGTCAAATGACTGATATCCCTAGTTGATTTGTTTTTAAAAATTTTCTGATTTTTTTCATATATCTTAGGTTTCATTTGAGATAATTTTTTTTTACTGTTTTCTAAAGCATTTTTTAGTAAAAAAATTTCTAGTTCAAAAAATTATGTACTAAAAAACTATATTAGAAAGCAATAAAAAAGCTGTCCCAAATGAAGAACAGTTTTCTTAATGCTTTATGAAGTAGCTTTTTAGTACCAAAATTTCAAATTCTAGAAATTTTATACCAAGATATCACTTTATAAAGCAGTAAGAATGATGTCCTCATCATTTAAAACTTTGTGTGAACCCACAATCCATATCAATCATCATGCACGCTGAGTCTCTTGCATCCACATTTGCATTACATCTGCATGACTTACATAAGGAAATTGCATGCAAAATTGAGCAAAGCAACATTAATTATAAGCTTCTTGTTGATTTTAAACAAAGATTTAAAATTTTTTAGGTTGGTGACTCAGTGATGGTGCGGATTCTTCCAGAACAGTTCCCACAAGGAACTGTTGAGAAGTTACATGCCAAAAGTGTAAAACCATTCAAAATAATCAAGAGAATCAACGACAATGCTTACGGGGTGGATCTACCTGCAGAATTCGACATTAATCCCTCATTTAACATAAAAGATCTGGTTGTCTATAAGGATCTGGAGTGTAACCCGCCAAATCCACTTCAATTTGAGCCTTGTGTGACCCCACCTTAAGAGAACCCAAGCTTACCTCCACTCCCAAATGTTTCTAAAATACCTATAGCGGAGAATGTTGGCATGATTTTAAGTGATGATATTATTTCTGCAAAAGATGATGGTCGAAGAATGTATTTGATTATGTGGAGAGGTAAACCAGAGTCAGGGGATACATGGTCAGAGCACGAGGAGCTACAACGGATCGACCCAGATGCACGAGAGTTCTCAACACACCCACTCGAAGGAGTCGAGTTTTCTCCCACCCAGGGATAATGATGAGGACATCAGAGATCTACGACTACGATCGTGCATATTAATTTTGATCTATTTTATGTATTTGATTTGTTATTGTTATTTTTTCCTTTCGAACCTCACTTGAGGGCTTTGTCTTATATATGCCATAGGGGCAATAGTGTCTTTGTTATTTCCCTTTAAGTATTTGGCTATTTAAAACCTTCCTCTTCTTTTGGGAGGGTTAATGAATGATTATTACAACAACAACAACATCAAGCCTTTATCCCACTACGTGGGGTCGGCTACATGAATCCTTTTTCTCCATTGTGTTCTATTAAAAGTCAAATTCTCATTTAAACCTAATAAAGAAAGGTCATTCCTAATATTTTCTAACCAAGTCTTTTTAGGTCTACCCCTACCTTTCTTAACATAAGTCAAATCTAATACCTCTACTCTCCTAACCGGGTCATCGAAAGGCCGTCGTTTTATGTGACCAAACCATCTAAGGCGACTCTCTCTAATTTTATCTTCTACTGGAGCTACTCCAACCTTTTCACGTATATGCTCATTTCGTATCCTATCTCTAAGGGTAAAGCCACTCATCCACCTGAGCATTCTCATCTCTGCCACACTTAACTTAGTATTATGCTTCTCTTTTAATGGCCAACATTCGGCACCATAAAGCATTGCAGGCCTCACTACCATCTTATAGAATTTTCCTTTAAGTTTGAGGGGTACATTTCTATCACATAACAAGCCCGATGCATTCCTCCACTTCAACCATCCAACTTGGATTCTGCTGATAATATCCCCATCTATTTCACCATCACTTTGAACAATTGATCCAAGATATCTAAAACGTGTACTCTTATTAATGACTTGATCGCCCAAAGTCACAATCCCTTCAGTAGGTCTATTACTACTAAAATTACACTCCATATATTCCGTTTTAGATCTACTCAAGCGAAAACCTTTAGACTCTAAGGTTGACCTCCATAATTCAAGTTTACCTTCAACTCCCTCTCTAGTCTTATCAACAAGAAGAATATCATCAGCAAAAAGCATACACCAAGGTACATCCTCTTGCAAATGTCTAGTGAGAACATCCAAGACTAAAGCAAAAAGATATGGGCTTAAGGCTGATCCTTGATGTAACCCAACCGAAATAGGGAAATACTTGGTCAATCCACCTTGTGTTTGAACACAAGTAATAGCTCCTGCATACATATCTTTAATGATTTGAATATAAGCATTATTGACTCCTTTCTTTTCAAGAACTCTCCATAGCACTTCTCTTGGAAACTTTATCATATGCTTTTTCTAAATCAATAAATATCATATGTAGATCCTCCTTATTTTCTCTATATTTCTCCATCAAACCTCTTAATAAATGTATGGCTTCCATAGTCGACCTACCCGGCATGAATCCAAATTGATTTTGAGAAACATTAGTATCACGCCGCAACCTATGCTCCATAACTCGCTCCCATAGTTTTAAAGTATGACACATTAACTTAATACCTCTATAATTCGCACAATCTTGTGCATCACCTTTATTCTTAAAAATAGGAATTAACATACTCATTCTCCACTCATCTGGCATCTTTTTAGTCTTCAAAATAGTATTAAAAAGTTTAGTAAGCCATGAAATTCCTTCATCTCCTAAGCATTTCCACACCTCTATTGGGATATCATCAGGTCCAACAGCTTTTCCACCCTTCATTTTCTTTAAAAGCCTCTCTAACTTCAGTTTTACTAATACGCCGATAAAAATAGAAATCTTTATTTTTCATTTAGGGTGCTAAGGTCACTACAGTCAATCTTATTTTCACAATCTTCATTAAAAAGGTTAGCAAAATATCTCATCCATCTTTGTTGAATATCATCTTCTAAGAAAAGTATTTTTTGATCTTCATCTTTAATACACTTCACTTGAACTAAATCCTTACTACTCCTATCTCTTTGTTTGGCTAACTTATACATATATCTTTCTCCTTCTTTAGTATCTAATCTATTATATAAATCACTAAAAGCTAATGTCTTTGCATCGCATATGGCTTTCTTAGCATCCTTACGAGCAACTTTATATATTTCCCAATTATCGGAATTTTTAAAATTAAACCAATTTTTTATAACAAAGCTTCTTATTTTTTATCTTTTCTTGCACATTAGGATTCCACCACCAACTATTTTTTACTATTAGGAGCTTTTCCCTTTGATACTCCAAGGACATCTTTTGCAATATTCTTAAGATCACTAGCCACTTTTTCCCACATAATATTAGCATCCTCATGCACAGACAAAATCTTACGATCTAAAATCTTATCTCCAAAAAATATTTTTTGTTAATATTCTTTAAATGCCCCCATCTAATCCTAGAAAATTGTTTTACTTTATTTTTTATTTTATGCCCCTTTATCTTAAAGTCCAAAACTAATAATCGATGTTGGGTACATAAATTTTCACTCGGAATAACTTTACAATCTTTGCAATCTAAACGATTTAATTTTCTAATAAGAAAATAGTCAATCTGGGTTGTACTATATCCATTTTTATAAGTGATGAGATGCTCATTCCTTTTCTTAAATAAGGTATTAGCAATTGAAAAATCATAAGCTAAACAAAAATCCAATATGGTCTTGCCACCTTCATTCGTCGTTCCAAATCCATGGCCTCCATGAATGCTTTTAAAATCATCGACCTCTCTACCAACATGTCCATTTATTATTGAATGATTATTATGAAAAAAAATTCCTGCACGTGTTCTTGAGTTGTGAGAGTTCTAGGAGAGAGCTTTGGAGGAAATCTTTAGGGAGGGAAAACGGATTACCCACCAACCTTGGAGACGACCGAGTTTGTGGTTTGTTTAGCGTTCTTGTATTTTTCTTTCTTTCCTTCTCCTTTTCCTCCTAGCCGCCGGATTCACTAGTCAAACCCCCACCTTAAACCGCTGGCCACCATAAATCCACCCTCACAGTCGGCTAAACCCCACTCCACCCCCACCCACACCTCTCCCTCTTTTCCCCTCCACAATCCACGGCCTAACCACAAACCACCGGTCCCTCTTTGGCCTTTTCCCTCCTTTTCCCTTATTTCCTAATATATATTGCATATAATTAGGATTAATTTTGAATTCAAATTCAAGTGATTTGAAATTCAAAATCTTTCATAAAATACAAAATCTATTTTAGGAAAGTATTTAAATCTCATATCAATTCAATCTTTAATTGAATGAGATTTAATTTCACTTACATAATTGAAAATTCCCTATTAAGCAAGTCATAGACTCTTGCCTTAAATCCCTACCCCTTCTTCAAAATTGTTTCCTAGAGATCCACTTTCCTTATTTAACTCCATCTATCTTTGGAAGGAGTTTGAATTTTGAAATAATTCAAATTTAAATCTCAAATTCTTCCTATTTCATTAATCCTATCTTTGGAAAGGCCATTAAATAAACCAATTAATCCAAATCTGAATTAATTGAGAAATTAATGTCATAACTCCAAATACATTGAACCTAGACACCCTTTCTTCTCTCTCTCACCTGGCCGAAATTCCCATGTCCCCACTAATTAAATTCCTTCTATAAGGAAGTCTCTCTCCTTTGGCAAATAATCCCAAATTTCATTAATCTCATGTCTTCATTATTCCTTAATGCCCTCAAGAGATCTACGGCTACGATCGTGCCTATTTATTTTGATCTATTTTATGTATTTGATTTGTTATTGTTCTTTTTTCCTTTCTACCCTCACTTGAGGGCTTTGTCTTATGTATGCCCTAGTGGCAATAGTGCCTTTGTTATTTTCCTTCATCTATTTGGCTATTTAAAGCATCCCTCTTCTTCTTGGAGGGTTAATGAATGAATTATAAGAAAATTCCTGCACATGTATTCTTTGGAGAGTTGTGAGAGTTCTAGGAGAGAACTTTGGAGAAATCCCTAGGGAGGGAAAGCGGATCACCCACCAACCTTGGAGATGGTCGAATTCGTGGTTTGTTTTATCGTTCTTTTCTTTCAATCTCTTTTCCTCTAGCCGCCAGATTTCCTAGCCACTCCCACCATGCTACCAGCCAACGCCTTCCACCACCACCCCCCCCTCAAACCACCACACTCCTTCCCCACTACAACCACCAGCTTAGACCATCTTCTCCACCCCCACATAACCACCGGCCCCCAAGAAGGTTTCCTTAATTGGGTGACCCATCCAACCCCTCCTCCACCAAGCTCTAGCCTAACCACCGGGTTCACCCTCTTCCCCTTGCCTCCGATTTTCCAATTTCCACTTGAATACCTTTCTTGCTTAACTCATCTTGGGAAAGTTATTTACTTTCAATCAATTAATTCAAATTTGAAATTTGAATCATTTCCTAAAATAAAATCCCATTTTAGGAAAGTTTCTAAAATCAAATTTAAAATTAACTTGACTTGGATTCGACATTAAATTCTATGTCCTAATTAGTAAATCCCAACAAGGAAAGCATTAAACCTCATTTAATCCTTCCAATCCCTCTTTAAACCGCCGGCCCCCTTAGGAGTTTGAATTGGATTTGTTTCCTAAAACCCACCTCCTCTCTTGGAAACAATTCAAATTCCCTCCCCCTTCTCTTGGCCGAAATCTCCAAGGCCCACCTCAATTTCTATCCACAAAATTCAGCCCCCTCAAGTTGGAAATATTTCCAAAACCTGGTCAATACCCATCTGCCTCCTCTCTAGCAGCTTTGCTATATCTACCTTCTCCAAATTCCTCCCAAACTCCACCCGTTCTGTGTTTTCTTGTTCTCCAAGCCTGCTGCCAGAATTTCCTGCACCTATTCTTGGTTTTGTTCTTGGTTTTCCCAGAATTCTCCCCCAGTCAAAGCAACTGTCCCTGCTGTTATAATTGTTGTCCTGCATCATTGGAAGTCTAAAGTTGCTGTCCAAAAGCTTCTAGCAGCCCATAACAGCTGCCCAAGGTTTATACAAGCATTAAAGGTTGTTGCCCAGAATTCCTGTAGGCATATTTCTCTCCGTTGTCCTCAAATTCCAGCAGGAATACTCGATGTCCTGCTTACTAGATGGCTTTTCCCTTGCTGGCCAGAAAATTCCAGCCAAGATCCTTGTTGTCTAGTCCTCCGCAGAGGCGTGACTTGCTGCCAGAAGCTCCGGTACATCAAATCTTGCTGTTCATTCTACATCAAAGAAAGTCGTCCCAAATGAAACCCTACTCATATGTTGACTTGCTTTTAACCTTTCTATCTGAAATAATTTCCTGGACATAGCCAAATGGAAGGCCATCAAGGCCAGTTTGGGAAGGCATTCAAAAACTGGAGTATTTAATATAGTGTAAATGTCAGTTGATCTATGCAGATAATCTATGACAAGAGAAATGTTAAATATTGCCTTGTTAAATATATTATAGAAACCTTGCCTTTTTGTCTTTCCTAATGGAGGTCATACAATGGCTATAACGTAATTTTGACAATTTTGTAAAAGTTTTTTTTAAGACAATCGATCAAAATACCATTCCTCGCATTGCTATTTGAAACACAGAAATAATGACTGCAGAATATATTATTGAGAAATACTTCAACAGCAGGATGGATGATACATACAGTTATAAATCATATTTTTTGATTTAATATTATATGTGGATGATATCGAGGCTTTATAGTAGATACAAATACAGCCCATAGAGCAAAGAGGAAAGAGAGAGAGAGAGACTAAGGATAAGAATCTTTGAGATGGATTAGGCCACAGAGGATCAGATTGACCTTTAGCTATGAAATGGAGAATCTCACAAATCATATCTTTGAGATTGTAGTGAACAAAATTTTAGTAAAATGTATAGAATTGTGTTATATTCATGCTCAATCAATGATAATTGATACGTCAACGAAGATCGGCATGATCAAATATGAATCTCGATATATTTTTAAATAGGAAACCTCCGAATTAAATATAGGACCGTCCAAACTCTAATTTCAACAAACTTCTTGCCAAACTGAGCACTTGATCAAAGAAATCCAACAACACTAAAATGATCCAATCCAAGCCTCAATGAGCCAAAATCAAGGGCCCAAAGCTCAATTGGAAACTTGAAGACATTAATTTGACAATCAAATTATCTTCTAATCTGATATGCTTATAGTTAAATCAATCGGTCGACAAGACGAATTCAATGTGCCCAAGATTGCTTAATTCATACATCAATAATGTAGTAAATGCTATTTTGAAACTTAGCTGACTTGACCTGATTTGGTATAAATTATAACTTGCTCTGATTTCATTTTGTTTCAAGTTATTTAAGGTCTAATTTAAGACCAAACGAATTTGACAATGAAATGGAGGAAAGCACGATAAAGAGTTCTGAGGAGCATTGCGTCTCTCATAGTGGCGACGTTGTTCCCTTTGTCTTGGGTAAGAATTGAGAAAGCGTTGCAACACCGGGAAGAAGCATTGTGGTGCTTAGCTCTTTGCTTATGGTATCTGGGTGAATCTGGAAGATTCCAGCTAAGCACTGTGACGTTGTGGTTCAGAGCACCACAGTGACCACTGAAATATATATATAATTCCATTTCATTAAATCATCTAGCTCCAGCGGCTCTCTGAGAAAGAAAGAAGAATGAGAAGAGGAAAAGAAGAGAAGAGGAGAGAGTGGAGAAGGAAAGGAGTTCGAAGGCCGTGGTGCGAGATTCATGCATCCGACCAACTAAAAGATTTATTCTACTTGAGGTAGGCTTCCAATATCCTATTTATAATTTCAACTCCGATAATTCTGTGAAAATTTTGAAGTAAATGTGTTTCTTATGAGATTAATAAACTTTCAGTAAAGTACCCTATTATACTTATTTTAATAGTAAGAAGTCAGATTTTCACCGGTTAGATTTCTCTGTACAAATTATAAACTAATTTATGTTGAAAATGAACATTCTGGCGTTAGCTACAATTCATTAATAGTCTTAAAATAATATTTTAAAAGTTCTTTATGAATATTTTTTTTAAAGTGATAAACATCAAGTGTATAAACAAATTTTACATGCATAAACCCTAGAATGTCATACATGTGCCAACACAGTGCAATCATATCCATGTTTTATGTTCTGTATACCTGTCAATTCTGCTAAATCCTACATATGCATGTCATGACATATGGAGGAGAAATGTTAAGTACACTATAAGTTATGTTATATGTACCTGAAAATATGTTTTGTTCTATACTTTTTTTGGCCCCATCTGCCAAGTACAGATGTAGGAGGGTAATTCTATTTCTGGCCCCATTTATCAAGTATAGATATGGGAAGGCATTTTTGTTTCTAACCCCATCTGTCAAGTGCAAATGTGAGAGGCTTAAGGGCTTAAGGGAGGAATAAGTGAAAATGGAGTTATAAGTGAATATCAGAACATATGCAATTCATACATCTATATACCGTGCAAATAAGTGAATGAGTAATATATATGTTAATCTTCGTTTGAAACCTCTGTATCTGGTATACTTATGTTTTTTATTTTGAAGAATAAGTTCAAGAAACACCCAAGTTTTGTATAAGGATATGTTTATGATGTTAGTCCAAATTCTGGAATACTACTTGTCACTCATGTCACCCTTATAATATAGTGTCATGAGACATGCATGTTCCCAAAAAGAGATTGAAGATAATTTTCAATTTTCATTGTAATGATAATTGTCATTAAGTGCTATTTAATTCTTATACTTAAATAATGTAAAGGTGAATTGATTTCTGTTATAGGAGTTGGGATAGCCTGGCATATGAATTGTTCACTCTATATATTATATGGAATTTTAGGAAAAGTGAAAAGTTCAGCCAATTAAAGGACACTAAGATCAGTACCGTTAGGTTTTAGCTCTGATGTGAGGTATTTCGTATCCCAATTATTTTCTTTTAATATATACAATGAACTTAGATTGGATTATTTATACATGATTCTTTAAAAAAAAAGATTAATAAATTTTTATATTATTTCAATTAATTTGGATTATTTAATCAACTCTAGGATGTGTGACATTGTGGTTGAGGTGATTATATTTAGGATTTAATTCTTCCATTAAATTTTGGAGTATGACAATTAAGGCACTCAAATGCTGAAGAAATAATCTATGATCGAGAGAATCAATATAGGTCGAGCACTTCGGATTTGTTTTGAATTTTCTCCATAGTTATGAAGTATGTCATTCTTAAAATCTATAAATAGGTCTCCACCCACTACATAAAGGAGGCCAACTTGGATAGATATTCAAGAGAGCTTTAAAGCTTGAAGAATTTTTGAGCTCCGCTCAAGCAAAATTGTCATTGAGCCCTTACCGCCCAGTCGTCATTGTTGAATCTCTACCAGGTCATTGCCACCGGAACTCCCCCTGGGCACCCTCACCTGATCTTCAACCAGTCTATGAAACCCTTTAACTAAAAAAAAAAAACTACACTCTTAAAAATCGAGGCACCTTTTGATGTAATGGTCAAAATTCATTAAGAAATTATATAATTAAGAGTCCTCATCTCGGAGAAATTCTGGGATGGGTGACCTCTTGGGAAGTTACACCAACATGACAAAACCATGAGGCCCTAAGGCCAAAGTGTACAATATCTCGATAGTTAAGAGTTTGGGTTGTTACAAATTGTATCAGAGCAATACATCAGCTGGAAGATTGGAACTAAGTGTCATACAAGACAAAGTGTTATGTCATGAGAGCCACCTCGTGAACCCTGTATGAGACAAAGTGTTATGTGACAATAGTCACCACTTGATCTTGTAAGCGCCACCTCTAAAATTATATATGTATGGTGAATGATTCTGAGATAAAGATGTTGATGAGGATGTCAGTTACTTAAGTGTGGAAGGTTGTGAAACCCCTTAAATAAGATAAAGCTAAACTCTTAAAAATCGAGGCATCTTTTGGTGTAATGGACAAAATTTCATTAAGAAACTCCAAAATTAAGTATACTTATATTAGAAAAATCATGGGATGGGTGACATCCTGGGAAGTTACACAAGCAGAACAAATTATGAGGCATTTAGGCCAAAATGGACAGTATCTCGACAGTAAAGAGTTTGGGCTGTTACATAGTCGTTCGCCACCAAACCTCCACTCGATCGATCAACGCTAAACCTCCAATTATTAACTACAACCACCGGACCTCCGCTTGGTGGATTATCAATAACACTCGTCGTTTCAAAACTTTGGTAATAAATTGAATTTTAATTAAGTTTTTTATATAAGTCATATGGTGTTAAATTAACTTTAGAAAATTCCAAATTTTCATCTAGGATGGAAAGAATGTAAGTCACCAAAATGTTTAAGGGGGGTCGCAGTGCTGGAGACACCGGTGTTGCAGCATTGAGCTCTTTGTTTGGGGCTGGTTTGGGGAGGCGATGCAGTGCTAGAAGGCGCCGCCATGGTGTCCAGCTCACTGATCATGATATTATAGGAGAATCTGGAAGATTCTCTGGTGGTGTTGTGATGTTGGTGGGGTGAGCGCCACGAAGCTAAGTTAAAATGAGTGTTTTTAAAGTAATAAATATCTTAATCCATTGCCTAACCCCTCACCCCCTCCAAGCCATTCTTGTTGGAGAAGAGAAGAGGAGAGGATAAAGAGAGATAGAGAAAAAAAAGAAAAGTTTGAAGGCTAAAACTCGAAAATCATCTGTTTAGCTGGTTAAGGAAATTGTTAGGCTCGAGGTAGACAGCCTATACTCTATTTATTTCAATTCCAAATTTTTTATAAAAATGTATGCTTAAAAATGTGTTTTTATAATATTTGGAAAAATTTTCACTGTGTAATTTTTAGTATAACGCTCTGCACTCTATTCTAAACAAGTTGACTATAATAATGCAAATTTTCACTAGTTGATATACATTTTTGAAAATTCTAAAAAAATGTGCCACTTTTGAACCTCTGTGCAGTTGATAAATTATGTTAAATTGCCATTTTATACTATCTCTTTGATCATTGTCGTCCGATTATGGTCCTTCCAACCGCCAGCACCTGACTCGGACCTTCCTTGCTCCATCGTTAACTGACTATAGTGTAACATCTACTGCAATAGTGTTTTGAATTGATGTGAACACAACCTGGTGAGTCATTTGTGTTTTAAATTTTTGTATTTCTATTCTACACATGTCTGTGAATGTCTTTGTTTGCTTGTGAATGTGTAGATTTTATTTTGGAGCGTGCCTTAAGGTTCTTTATGTATGAAAAATCAAGTAATGAAAATTTTCCTTGAGAATGTTGAGCTCTCTTTCTCGTACTTAATGTCAGCGTAGTAGCGCTAAGTGGCATAATGTTGTGGCGTTAAGTCTAGTCAGAAGCATTGCAGCATTATGTCTCTGAGCGTAGTGACGTAGAGACAGAAGATTTTATAAAAAGAAAAAACCACTCAAATTATTAAAATGCTAAACCATTTCTTCTCTTAGGCAGCCGACTAGAGAGAGACTAGTGGGAAAAAGTAGATTTCAGACAACTTCAAGTCATTTTTGTCCATCGGGGTAGTCCTAAAAATTATCTAGATTGAGGTAGGTTACGTTTTGCCTCTCACTGTCTTAAATAATGTGGAGTTTTTAAGGTTTTTCTGATATTTTAATTAAAATTTTGATGCAAAAGTGGGTATATCCGATCCTCCAATAAAGTTTCAGAGTGTAACTTTTGATATGCTGTAGCTTTCAATATTTTGCACATTCTGATTATGTAATTGTGTTACAAGGTAATTAAAAAAATAATATTTTAATGATATGGAAAATATTCTGCCACCGCAAAAATAATGTCGTGGTGTAATAATAGCTTTGAAATCTAGCTATGAATAATGTATGGTAATTCGATTAAATTATGGAATTATAAATTTTTTTATTTAAGTTTCCCCTGAATTTTTATCTGCGCTATTGCCAGAATGTCAATTTATGAAAATAATATAATAAGTCTAATGTTGTTTATTATATCTAAAAATGAAATTAATTTTGTGTTTATATACCTAGAATATATGAATTACTGAAGTTTTGATAAACTGTTAGAGATTCTGTGATGCTATTGATAGGGAGTTATGAAATTTTGAATCTAATATTTGAATGAGAGCCATAAGGGTCTGGAATTATGAATATTTGAGTGTTATGCACTGGAAGTCATAAGGGACTGCACTCTGAGTTCTGTATATATTGGGAGGTATGAGGGCCTGAGAGAAATGAATGTGTTCTGCTCTGAGCAATTGATGTGATGTGGTTACTGTTATGTTGCTTCAATGTTCTACTACTTATGAATTGGTGTGATAAATTTATTATTTCTTGTTCAATAGATATCTATTTGTTTTGAGCAGTCTGTTAATTTTTTATACAAACGAATTTACTTTACTATTTCAATTGCATTACTGTCATTCATTATTAAAGATTGAGTCTGTTGAATATGACATGTTGAGGCATGGTTGCTCTTGCTTGCTTTCTATATTTGTTTTACGTCAAGATAAGGAGAAAGGGCCGGCTAAGTAGAGAAAGGTTGCAGGATCTGAGTTTTGTTTCTGTATAGATATGTTTGGTTAGATTTTCATAGTCATCATTTTTTCTATTACGTTCTATGACATCTGTGCCATGGACTATTTGTAGATAATTATTTAGATTGTAAATATTTCTGAGATGAATGAAAAGAGTTTGATTATGAGTATTTATGGGTTTAATTGATATTTTAATAGCTTTATAAGCTATAAATTACATTGAAAATTCTGCAATTCTCTCCAATTAGGTATTGGAATTTCTAGTATATCATAATTCAACATGATATAACCTATTCTATTTGTTTTATAACAGGTCAGATTGTGATATATAGTCCTCCAAGCACCGTAACACGATTATGGTCCTCCAAACACCATTATCACGGTCCTCCGACCCCATCACCTGCCGATTATAGTCCTCCGACCTATAATCTTTTGGCTATTATCATCTGAGTATCTGACCACACCAACGTCTATTGGCTTTATCATTTACCATCACTAATAATGTCAATACACGCCATTACTTGATGCACGCCGACGACATCACCTTTGACTCCCAATTCCCGCACTTTGGTTAATGTTGGATTCCTACGGCAGGGCTCTTCCAACTTGAACCACATAATATATTCTTTGCATTATATCAATGCCTTCCTCCGAGGAAGTACTTCGCTTGTAATCATTTTAACTAGATTAGGCCACGTGATTTTTCCTTTTTTAAGTTTTCCACATAAAAAATCGGATGTCACTTATAATTCTTGCACTCCATTCTCTTAATTTGTATGTGTGTCGGATCTCAGTACAAAAACAAGATGTTAAACTCTCTATTTCTCTACCGTTGCGTATGTTACGGCGCACAACAATCCTATATTCATATGTGAGGATCAAGGTCAATAGTACAAATTGACCTACACAATAAAATTATAAGAAAAAAATTATTAATAAACTCTTGTGATTGATTGTATAGCTGGAAAGTTTGGTTGACAGATGTCCAATCGGTAGGAACTTCAGGTGAATACAAATCGAATAGTACTCTTGATGAGTCTTGGCGAGAATTTCTAGTTGATTGGTGAGAACTCTAGATTAGTAATTAAGTTCTTTAGTCGATGGCCTTCATGAGTGAGCAACTTCTCTCAGATAAATTTAGTAGCAAAATACCGAGTGTGAGTAAACCCCGTCTCTTGAGAGACTTTACAAGATTCCGTTCGAGATGGAATAAAGCTTTGGGTAACTTCTGGCTGGGTGAGCATGGAGAGTTAATTTATGATCAACGGCACATTGAATCAAATTCAACCACTTATGGTGATTTAATAGAAGTGACCTAAATGAATATTGGAGCACAATAAGAAAAAAAAAATGATGGATCAAGATCAAAATTTTAAATTTATTTTGAGATGAATATAATATAAATAATAATTTACATTAGCATCTATAACATCATATACATTTATCAACAAATAAACACTTAATTGGATTAGCCATGATAAGCATTCAGTTAATGAAATACCAAAATTACTAATTTGAATATTGATCACATACCTTAGACTCCCTCCAGATAGCTCTCCTCCTCCTCTCCCTCGTAGCCATTCTCTCCCCATACACCAACAAAACATCTCCCAGATCCACCATTCCCACCTCCTTCAATCTCCTTCCCACCTCCTGAAACATCTCCACGCCTTCTTCATTAGAGAAGAGATGCAAGAACTTATTGTAATCAAACCTAGGCACCTCTACGGTGCTTCTCATCGTCCTCTCTGCATATTTGCTTGCCTCCAATGTCTTACCTACCTTCACTAATCCCCCAACAAAAATACTATCAAAGTTCACCAATTCCTCCTTCCCCTTCCTCCCTCTCTTCCCCATATGACCTTGAAGAAGCATGATGTAAGTGTGCATATTTGGCTCTATCTCTCTCCTCAACATCTCTCTAAAAACCTCAGTTGCCTCTGCCGGCCTTTTCATCCTCAGCAATCCCTTCATCAAACCATGGCATAAGCTCAGATCCACCTCTTCTGCTTCTTTGAACATCTTGTAAGCTTCCTTCACTCTTTTTTTGGCCAATAGGCCGTAGATTAAGTAACCAATGGTGGCATTATCGAAATTCATTCCTCTCTTGAGCATTTCGGCAAACAACATGTATGCATAAGAAACCCTTCCAATCTTGCTAGTCCATTGGATTACAATGCGGTAAGAACTGATCCGCAGATCGATGAATATCCTCTCCCTCATCGATTTAAACAGCCTCATTGCCTGCTGCAATTGATTCGATTTAAACATCGTGATGATGATCTCTTCATACGCATCCACTTCCGGTTCGATTTCTTTCTCCAGCATCAAATTCCAAACCATAGCCGCCTCCATTAGATCACCTGCCCGGCAAAACCCTATAATAAGAAGCATGTACGTCTCCCTGTTTCCAATAATCGAATCCCGGTGCTTAGCTACTACGTAACGGGCAATATCAACGTGCTTCCTCAAGCAGAGCTCATCTACGACGGAGTTGAGGGCGACAACGGTGGAAAATTGTGGATCGAGGCGGAAGAGGAGAACGCATTTGGAGATCTCGCGAGCATCGGCGAGCGCTCGTGCGGCAATGCGGAGGGATGAAAGAGAGAGGAGGCAACGATCGGTCATGAGAAGGAGGTGGTTCCATAAGAGATCGATGTTGCGGGATTTACCGAAGACGTCGAGGAGTTTGGAGGCGGCGGTGGGGGAGAGAGAGAAGGAGGGGTAGTGGGAGAGGAGGAAGAGGTGGAAGCGGTGAGGTGGGCGCCATGAGAGCGGGAATCGGGTGCATATGTGGAGGAGGAGGGAGTCGAGGAAGGAGGGGCAGGAGGGGAGGGGAAGGCGGAGGAGGTGGGAGTGGAGTTTGGGATCTGGAGAGAGTTGATGCTGGTAGAGGATGGTGCAGAGGCGGAGAAGAATGGAAGGGTCGATGTGGAAAGTAGCCGGCGCCAGTGATGGCCGAAGGTGGTGGAGGAGGAGCGCCGTTGTTGCAGCGGGGACGGGGCTCCTGAGAGAGAGTGTGGAATATTAAGCTTTTGGAGGTTAGATATGCAGATATCATAAAATTAAGTGGTATGTATATAAATCCCCTAAATTTTATGATGGTTAAATCTTAAAAGTTATGCAGCTCTTCTTATTTTGTTAATTGGGAATTTGACTTTCAATTAAGAGGTCCTAAATTTAAGTCTCACTTCTGTGTTGTGTGTGTGGCTAGGTGCTGCCCCTATTTTTTTCAACAAAAAAAAAAATCTTAAAAATTATTTGATAATATGTGCAATATTTAATTAAATTTAAATAAATTATTTGACAATTTATTCTAAAATTTAAATTTTAAAATAATTAAAAATTCTTTTTATATTTACTTTATTTATGCAAAATTGAAGAATTCAAATATAAGGTTGTTTGACTAAATATTAATTTATTTCAGTTGGATTACAACAATTATCGTATTTAAGCCCATATCAAACTTAAGGGAAGGTTCTATAAGCGGGTGGTTAGACTTGCATTTTTATATGAGATAGAATTTTGATAATTAAAAGAGAAGCATAAAATTAAGTGTAATGTTGTAAGATGATGATGGTTAGATGGATGAGTGGCTTTATACTTAGAGATAGGATGTGAAATGAGTATATATGTGAATGGGTTGAGTAGCTGCAGTAGCAGATAATATTAGAGAGAGCTTCATTAGATGATTTGGTCACATAAAATTTTAGCCTTCCAATAATCCAATTAGGAGAGTAGATGCATTATATCTAGCATATATCAAGAAAGGCAGAAGTGTCTCACCCTAACCCAATCAGAATAAATCCCATTGTTTAGCTGTGATAGGAAATTCTCAAGATTTAATTTTGGAATGTTCATAGTCTCTTCCAATATTCATTTTAAATAAAACTACAAACAAATAAACTACTAAAACATCTAAATAATGAAAATAAACGCATCCACAACGTTTCTTTTATTTTATCAAAATAAATATATGCACTATAATATATGGCTACATGTAAGAGCTATAAAAAAAAATTTAACTAGTCATGACTGTACAAAATCAAAATAGCAAAATACCTATAAACTCAAAGCTAATCTTGAACTACTTATCAACAAATTCTTTCCCTTTCCCAGACCCTGAAAATCACAAGCAACCAATAGTAAGCTACAACAACTCAGCAGATCACATAAGCCAATCTAAATGTTCAAATTATCTTTTATTAATATTTTTGAATATTTAAAAATAGGTGAATAAATCATTGATTATAATGGGAAAGAAAATCAAAGCATAACAATTATCCAATTTTATTTAAACGATAATACTAAATAGATAAAGTATAAAGCAATTTATATTACATAGCAATTCATATTATATATCAATTCATATCATATATCCCAGTTTTAAATAGAATATCAAAGGATTCTGACCCCTTATATCTCCCTTGTGTGCTTATAGCACGAGATATGCCCATAGGCACCAAAATATGACTTATAACCATCATAACATGTCTTATAAGCATCATAATAAATTCTGGCACAAATAAAATGTCAAAAAATTCTAACCCCTTATAACTCACATTGTATTAGTTAAAGCAAAATTAAATACATGTCAAAATTTCACAGTATTATATAATAGTTGACAAATGAACTTCATATTGAGAAATTTTTCACAATCTCAAAACCTAGCCAAATAACATATGAATGAGTGAAAACACAATTTTAAGATATTTATTGAGCTGCAACGTTATTTTTTAGTGTCCGATTAATTTTTGTTCAATTAAAATCGCACAAATTCCACCATATTTGTTATAAAATTTCTAAACAATAATCATGTCTTCTATAACATATAAAAAGTTACGTGATGAAAGTTTATCGTTGTAAAGTTATACGCATTTTTCACTAACGTAAATATAATTTTAATAAAAAAATTAGAAAAATTTCATATTTTTTTAAAACATATATAGATATGCATAATGTGATCCAAATAGGCATTTTTCAGAATATCATTGATCAATCTATAGTCTTTGGGCACTTGTTAAACTTTATTCATAGAAATAATGCTATAGGGTCGACGGTTGAAAATGGCCCTGAGCATCTCAAAATGTGAATTTTCTCTATCTAACATCTCTCTTTCTCTCTCCTTCATGCATGTCGGCTGCTCAAAGGCAAATGATCGAATTAAATGTAAAAAATAAATATTAAATAAGTTCATATTGGCCTAGCTCTGTGGCGCTCAAATCGAAACATTACAGTGCTAAAAAATCTTTAACAAACCATGAACTGGTGTCGCAATATCACTTTTTGGCGTCTTGGCTTAGTGCAGTACGGCTGCCCTAGAACACTTAGTGGCGTTGCGCTCCAAAAGTGACATTATCCGATTTTGCTGAAATTCACACGCAACAGTTGGGACAAATTCTAAGCGCACCCAATCAATTTCATGCAATAAAACACTTCCAAAGATATGCAAATACTTGAAAACTCAAAAGTTTATAATCTTACCTTTTCCAATCAAGTTGGAACTAGCGGAACTAAATGTTGAGCTTGTATGTGTCACAAGAAGTATACTTAAGAAGATTTGGTTAGAAAGTATTAAAAATAATATTTTTATTAGATTTAAATGAGAATTTAACTCTTAATAGACCATAGCAGAGAAAAAAGATTCATGAAACATTATTGGGACGCATCTATCTAACTCTTTGGAGAATAGTTTTTTTAGGACGAGAAGAATTAATGTGGCACAAGAAGCCACCTCAAAAAAGAGGATTCGAAGACCTAGGATAACAAGCAAAATTGAAGCTCTTAAGTAAAATTTCATTTTTATGTTTGTGACTTAAAGAGTATTTCTATTTTATGTAAGTTAATTTGCATAAAAGTCTATGATTTATAATATTTTTAGTTATAATTGTATTGTTAAAATATGAAATTTAAATGTTTTAAAATTTGAATATTAAAATTTTTAAAATTTGAATTAATGAATTTTGAAACCTTTGAGGGATCCCAATGAGTGAATATTAGATTGAATTTAAATAAAATTAATGGTTAATAAAAATCAATTTAAGAACTTATTGTCAACCTCCTCAATGAAAGATGTGATTATACTTTTCTATGTGTATAACTACCCATTTGCCCTCTTCAAGTAGGTTAGCCCCATCTTCTCTCTCCATTTAATTTTATTTCTATTTCATGCATTATAAAATAGCTATAAATATTATAAAATGAAGAATTAAAAGTGTTCGTTATTGTGCTTACAAAAAATAGCGTTTAATCCAATAAGTGGAGAATTGGTGGTCGACCCTCACATGAAGAGGTTTGGTGATCTCTATAAACTTTCTATTTTGGTGAGTAGAAATTATATCATATTTATATTTTTATATTTTTTTGCTATAAACTTATTCTATAGTCATCCCCTGACCATTCCATATCCATTTCTCTGCATTTTACCCACAAAGTTCCATCCAAAATCCCTCCCAAATTTGTCATCTATAACTATACTAAATCTAACTTATTTAGATTATAGCCTTTATTTGACCCATCAAAACCCTTTATATTTTGGTGAAAATCCTTAGTATTATTTTAAGACAATCCTCTTCCGTCTCCAAGTATTTATTTTTAAGATATTCATCTTATGTCTTCAAAGATACAAGAATAGGTCTACTTTTGTTGACCTGAGTTAGATCGATCAGATTTCTAAGTTCACTTCAATTTTTATTAATTTTTGCATATGAGAAACCTTTTTTTTTTAATTTCATTTGAGTCTACATGTGTATATGGGTTGAATTGAGAAGTGAGAAAGTCATATTTTAGAAATTTGCTTGGAACCACTACGATGTTGTGATGGCGGCGTTGTGGCCTTGAGCTTCCTGTTTGGGGATCATATTTAAGGACGTGTAGTGGCATCGTGGCGTTGTGATCTCTATCTAGTAGACCTAAAACACTGGGGCTAAAAGATGTTGTTGTGCAAGTATAAAAATCTAGTTTTTATATAAATATCTAAAATCACCAACTCAAAATGTATTCACCCCCATTCCTTTCATGGATGAAGGGGAGATGAGAGAGAGAGAGAGAGAGAGAGAGAGAGAATAAGAAGATATTTTGGAGCCTTCGAGCAATTTTTTCCATTGAGTTTATTTAAGAAATTGTTCAACTCAAGGTAGGTTATGTTTCACCTGCTTTAGATTTTATATTCAACATTTGAATGGACTGATTTAGAATTTTATGTTATTTCCTAAAGTTTGGTAAACTTTTCCCTTATAATTTTTGATATGTTGTAAAATAGAATATTTGAAGCATGTGGATGATAAAAATGCAAAATTTTATTAGTTGGACTCACACACATATATTTTTGGGAAATAAAAATTTTCATATTTTTTTGTTTATGTTAAATGTTTTTATTGGATAAGGATGCGTCAGAGAGATGAGATGAAATAGGAAATGAATTTAATTCTTTTTTTGGGCTGAGAAATTCACGGTGATAGAGTGAAAAGATTATACATCTTAGCGATGCACAAAAATTTAACGCAAAACTAGGTAATTGAAATGATAAAGAAACACCGAATTTTTTATATGAAAATCAATGAAGAAGGGAAAAATTTTGGGAACTTGTCTAGTTGAAATGATTCCACTAATATTTAAGCAGATTATAGTAGTCAAATAGTCTCTTAACTCAGGGTCAATACGAATACAATATGTTGAAGAACTTGCCAAAATTTGGATTGGTATTCTTGAGCTCGAATGAATTACATATGATGCCCTATAATCTAATTTAGAAGAATTAATCTTTTATTATTTAATAAATAACACCAGAACTATCTAATTTTATTTATAAAAAATAAACAACATAAATAATTCTAAAATTCAAAACATATATATGTACATCTATATTTATTTTTAAAAAAAATTATATACACTACTTAGAATTTATACAATCATATTACAACTATTCTATCATGAGTATAAAAGAATAACTAAAATAAAAAGAATCTGAACCTGAAGGAATCTTAATCAATCTCACACTCTTGCTCCCTTTCCCTAACTTAAAATTCTTTAACCACATAAAAAGACCTAAAAAGACTTGGTTAGAAAATATTATGAATGACCTTTCTTTATTAGATTTAAATGAGAATTTGACTTTTAATAGGACACAATGGAGAAAAAGGATTCATGTAGCCGACCCCACGAAATAAAGTAGTGGGATAAAGGCTTGATGTTGTTGTTGTTGTATATAATGAGCTAAAAAGCCCAACAAATCACCAAAATTTATAATTGAACTCAACACCAGATAAATAAGCAATATACATGTTAGTAGTCTAATCATAACATTAATATTTTTATGATCATGAATATGTGCAAAAAAAGTAAAGCTCATATATAGTAATAGTAGAATCTATAAATAGTAAAATAGTATGGTACAAAATCTAGTAAATCGGTATCGGTGTCGAATCACTAAAACAATCGTCATATTAGTTCTATTAATAAGTAAAGAAATAGTATAAAGCAGTAAAACCAAAGCATCGGTAAAGACTATCGAAATCATATTAATACAAGAGTGTACACATACTATCTAGATGTTTTATATCAATATTAAAATAATATATTACATGCTTAGTATGTTACAAGCTTAGTATCAGTATAGTGAATCACTAGTATCAAATATTATCGATATTTATATTAGTAGCAGTAATAGTCTAGTGGTAAGAGTAATAAAATAATATAATAATAGTAAATCTGTATAGTAATAATAAATTCATATAATAATAAGAATAATATCTTAATAACATATATTCAATAGTCACATTAAGCAAGAAAGAAGTTCTGACTGTCACGGTGTTTTTTAATAATTAGTAATAGGTAGTCTGTAATCATTAGCTTAGTAAATAGAGTTATCACTCTTTATTCGCCGGCATAATAATTATTTTCTTATAACTCATAATCAGTAACACCTGAATTAGTAGAGGATAACACATAATCATAGTATTTAAAGCAAAGTATGTCGATCCACCATCTTGTACATGTCAATAAGTTTTCAATCACAAAGTCAACAAGTCTTTACTTATCTTTTACACCCACATTATTTCACATTACTATAATAATATTTTAAAGCACATATCCACATTCATTTTCAATGCATTGTAGCAAATAAAGTATAATTGAGTTTAATTCAAAAAGAGTCAAAATATCCTAATGTTAGACAACAGAAAGGCCTATTGGGCAAAAATTCATATTTTTAAAAATTAACCAAATTACTATGACATTATGTAAAACATTATTTTGAAGCTTTAATTGAACTGAAATACTATTTTTAGATGTAAAAATAAATTTCTGAGTTGGCAAAAATTTTAATTTTTTCAAAATCACTCAAAAAAATTTCAAATAAATATTCAAAATATTCATAATCTCAATATTTAAAACATATAAAAATTTATGGATGAAAGTTTTACCAATGCAAAATTATCCTCATTTTTTATAATAAAAACATAAATTTGATTGAAAAATTATTAAAAATATAAAATTATTGAAATCAGAAATATGATAAAAGTTCCTTACATCAAGATGAGTATCTTGACTGATAAATAAAAATCGCTCCGCGAACTCCAAATCTAAGTATTAATTTTCTCTCTCCACACTTTTTCTTTCATTTTTCTCTAACCTAACCTCTATTACCTGAAGAAAAAATCAAAGGATTTAATCATTTAATATTAAGCTAATGGCTTAAGATATTTTTAATATAATAATAATATAATAAATTAAAAATTCATAGAAATCATTTTAGGTCTTAAAACATTATTAAGAAAATATTTTTAAAATAAATTATTTTATTTACAAAATATTGATGAAATCAATTTGCAAAATATATAACTAACGATTTTAAAATCCCACTTGTACTGATAGACGTCAATTTCTTAAGAATTGTCATCAGTGCCAAAAAATTATGAAAAAAATTATGTAATTAAAATACTATAATATCAATGCTATGATGAAGATGATTTAATTATGATTTGGACTTATAATGACTCCTTAAAAAAATTATTTATTTGGGTCAAAATACAAGATATCACATGAAAGATGTTAGAAATTAAGTAGCATCAATTAGGAGAATATTTAGTAGAGGTCTAACGACGGTTGGAGATCCGACAATCTCCAACAAAATAACATAAGTTTGATGAAGGTCAATAGTTAGGAAGAAATTCGGTAGTAGCTAATGAACAAGGAGAAGTCTTACGATGATCGGTGGTTGAGAAGAGATCTGACAACAATCAACGAAAAGGCAAAAGTTTGGCAACAGTCAGTGGTTGGCAAGAAATTTGGTGGTGGAAAACTAACAAGCATAAATCTAACGACGGTCGGTGGCAAGAGGGCTATCCAATTTTTATCTTTCTTCCTTCTTCCTTCTTCCTTCTTCATTCTCTCATGTGAATAATGAGGGTCTATTTACAATGTTTTGAGAGTGGCATGGCTTGTAAATATGGAGAAGATCAAAAGAACGTTGGGAGTGTTCCATTGGATTGCTGATAATAATTCCCTTGATCATAGATCATTTATCAAGTATTTATGTGCCTTAATGATGTTAAAATTAATCAATCATAGGCTTGTTGGATTCTCCTCATCAAGCTGCTCGATTTGACTATAAGCATGCCATATTGGATGATCATTTAGTCATCCAATTAATGTATTAAACCTTCTAAAGTATGCTTCAGACCATTGATTTGGGCCCATTTGGGTCTGGATTGGATCAATTTTTGGGTGTTTGGGTTTATATCATTAAGGTGTTCAATTTGAATGTAAGCTTGCAGAAATTGGAGTTTAGATGGTTCCATTTTTTAATTTTTGAAATTTAATCTCATATTTGCATTGATATTCATGCTCAACCAAGACGAATTTTTAATGACATATCAATTCTTTCCATTTGATTATGAGGTACCCATCAACCTTACAAAGCCAAAATGGTAAAACATCAAGGAAAAATCCCTTTTTGGCACTCTACCACCAACTCTTATTCTTAATATCAACTCTAGAATTTTATGTTGAACTTCTTGATTTATGATCTACCCTTCTCAATGGAGTATGATGAAACAAACATACAAATGAACTCTTAAACACATATACAATTCCATAGGGCTCTTCTAACTTCCTTTGAATAATACATTATATACATTGAATGTTTACTACAGTATATCAGGACATTCTCCTCTTAAAAATAGCATCATTTGTAATCGATGATAAACACTATTGGAATCATTTCAAATAGGCTAGGACCCATGTCTTTTTTTCCTTTTTATGGGGTTTCAAGATAAAAGATATGGTGTCTATTGCAACTACTCTTTTATCTACTTGTGATGGATCTTTATATAATATTATGGTAATAAACTCTTTGACTCTACCACTACGAATATTTTTACATGCATAAAAAATAATAATATTTGCCTAAATTAATTATATCCTATCATGTATATCTAGTTCATCCGGTGTGTGTAACATCTGCTGTCAATGGATTTACAATATATATTTATGTATAGGATTTCTTTTAATATTGATATTTAGGATTCTTATAAGAGAAGTTATATTAATGGTCAAGTGTTACCCGAGTGAACTTGCATTCCTAAGAGGATTCTTGAGAGATGAGAAATGTTTTGTAAAATTAGTTCATGTGATGTCTTTATAGAACTTTTTAGGGAGCACTTATAGTAGAAATTGAAACACCTTAGTGTTTAATACTTTTGAATGTTATATGCTATGTGTATGATCATCATGTCAGCTGAAATTTATGAGAAGTTTAGAAATTACACTCATGGGTGTTTAATTTGGATTTAATTATTTAGGGGAAATATATTAAATACAATTCTTAAATGAGGGTTAAAATCCTTGAATCAAAATCCATGAGTCACAAGTGAAAGTGAAGTGTGTCTGCATGTACTTTTGCATAGGTGGTACCTTTGGGGCATTATTTTTAGATTATTATTATTATTTTAATATATACATCACAAATTTAGTTTATATATAACATATATGAGAAAAATTTTAATTGCAATTCATGCAGAGTACAACTTTAATTAACATGTGAAAAAATATCTCATAGGCATCATTCCTTTAGTTAATTTATAAACAAATTACACTCAAGTTTTTAGAAGTATTTGATTCTTTGTTTTGAACTTCAAAGTCAAATTTATAGAATTATAGTAATATTTATCTGTTTTGCTATATATGTTTTGCTAAATCTCAAACATTGTAAAGTCATTTTATAAGTTGGTTTGAGCTATAAGGAGTATTATTTTTATCTACTCTCACTTTAGTTTTTCATTACTACTTTATTATAAATATAGGAAAAATAGTAATACTCTAACCTATAATCATATTTATTTAAATCTTCTTTTACTAATATTACAAGCAAAAAATGGCAAAATGTAAGGTGTATTTCTTGCTTATAGAATGGAACTCACTTCTCACTTATTTTTTGGTGAGTTCAATGAATGAGGGCAAGTGTAAGATAATTTTACTTGAGAAATGTATGATTGAGCCACCAAAATAACGTTCCCAATTTTTTTGTGGGTTTTTTACATACATAACACTTAAAACTTTCATATTTACTTATCTAACACTAAAACTTTTCTATTTACTGTTCAGCCACCTAAAACACTAATATGTAACCTAAATTATCACTACCGTTACCTCCGTTACATCCTTTAACCTGACTGTCTTTTGTGTAGGAATCGTCCTAATTGAGCAAGTTGATGTCGCCAATGCCGGTCGTCTTCTCCACGCCGGCCACTCCGCTCATCTTCTCCACACCGGAGCTTGTCTTCTCCACACCGCTTGAGCGGCTATTTCTGCATGACTCCACCTTCACCTCGGACAGACTCGCTCGAAGCTTTTACCATTTAAAACATGTAGCTTTTTTTGATGAATTTGTTTTTGAAACAATTATGCATTTGTTTTTCAAAACAATATGAGGTTTTCTTTACATCCTGTAGCTTCTTTTCTGGATTGCATACTCCTGATCAAAACTAAGTGATTCACAATGTATTTCCAGGATGAATTCATGACCTTTTTCTGCCAATCTTTTTCTTTATTTTATGGCCATGATTCCAACCGCTTAAGCATGGAAATTTGGATTTTTTTTTCCATCCCTGTTTTGTGCCCTGGTAACTTGGATGGAATTGTTGGCAGAAATGGATGCATTCACTGAATAGCCAGGTACAAAAGAATGGTGATCTATAGAAGCTGAAGTAGCTGAGCCACATGTAATAGAAGTTTGGATATTATAAACTGGCAAAGCGATCAATGATTTGGAGGATGATGAAGGGTGGAAAAGAAAGTTAGTCCCATGCATGGTGCAAGGACGGTATTGTGAGACCTCGTTCCCTTACTGTTCCTCTCTAGCTTGAATTTTCCTCCCAGGATCGTCCGGGACGATAGTGAGATCGTCCAGGACGATATGTACTGTTCAAAATATCGGCCTGAAAATAGTTCTGGGAGTCGTCCAGGACGATCGATTTTAGTCTGATCATCCCGGGACGATTTGGCGATCGGCCGGGCCGATCAGACTAATGATATATGAAAATCAGCTCGTTTTGAGGAGAGAGAAAATCATTTTAAAACAAAATATTTGATTTGAGGAGAGAGAAAGAGAAAGGGAAAAGAGGAAAAGCTGGATTTTGGAGGCCACAGAGCGCTTTTCGTCCGACGCTGCTGTTGGGAAAAGTGTAGATCTCGTGGTAAGGACTCCGAATCCTATTTCTGTTTTCAGAGATATTGTGTTTTGACCGAGTTGTGCATTGTTTTGTGTTTTCGTAGTCGAACTTTTGACATGATTTTGATTTGGCACAACTTTCACCGCACAACTTTTAGTATGTTATAGATATGATTATTGTACACAATTTGAGTGTTTTCTGCGACGATTTTACCGGTCGGAATTGATTCTACGCGATTTTTATTGAATAGAAATATATCAGGACTTGATTTGATTTGGATTTTATAGAATAATAGTCTTGTATTGATGTCGTGAATATTCTATTATAATTTGGAGAGATTTGGAATTTGTGCCTTTTTGTAGGATTTTTGTGTAAATTTGACCGACTGCCGTTACTCTGCCCGATTTTCGTACGATTTCTAATTTTTCCGGAATTGATAGATTGAATTGATATGCGTATGACTATTGATATGATTGTTCTAGATTTCTTTAATACTGCTTATTGCATCGATTATTGCATTGAATTGATTGTTACTGAAAGACAAGTGGGAACCTGGTTGAACGTTGGTTGAAGATAGACTTGACCTGTACAGGATGGTGGGCCGACGGGCTTTCCTTTAAATCATAGACCATAGATCATCGATATAATGATTGGGAGTTATAAGGAGTTTTATATGCCGACGGGCGGCCGATGGGCAAAAGAGTGACGTCTCTTCTTTATATAACCAACGTGCGGATATCTACAACAGCAATATGGATTCTACAACAGCACTATTGATAATAGCTAGTGTTTGTGCTTGTCGAGTAAGACCATTGTATGGAATTGCATGTATACGATAATGCATCATATGAATTTCCTGATATGCATTGATTTATTGATTTCCGATTGATTTATTGATATTGATGGATTTATTGAATTGATTTATTATCGTACGGATTCATTGATTTCATTGATTGATCATTGAGCATGGCTACTATTGATTATTGATTATTGACATTGATATGGACATGGACTGCATAGATTCATAGACTCATTGATACTATTGATTCTGCATTGATTTGACTTGCTACTATTGATTTATCGTATTGCTTTTTCGATTGATATTATCGACTTGATTGATTCTTAGATACCGGCATCGATATTGATATGGATTCTGCGTATTGATTCATAGATATTGACACTGATATTGATATAGATTGTATCGATAGATAGATACCGACATCGACATTAATATGGATTATGATATGGACATATGGATACTATTGATACGACAGATCCTGACATGATATTGATACATTGATTCGTCGTACTGATTATCGATTGATTGATTGAATGGATTGTTGCCGTATGGATTTGGTTTATCGTAGAATAGATTTCTTTATGGAGCTGATTGTATTGATTTCTATTGACCTGATGATTTCATTGTATAGATTTGTTTTCAATTGCTAGGTTGATTCGTATAGTTGATTCGATTATTTTATGGATTTCCCTGCTGAGAGATATAATTGACTGAAAAAGTGCTTTATTGATCGAGATGATTTCCCTACTGTAGCATCGTACATCGTCATTATTGAATTGTCCTCGCTGTCGTGGTGTCATTGAATATTGTATATTGATATCGAGTAAATCGTATTGAATAATTGGATTGACTGATTTGCAAGAGTATTGACTGATTTGATAGATGATATAGATACAACGGATTGACTAGACGACACGATTGATTGAATTGATAGTATTGACTGATAGACACTGCTACGATGATTGGATATTGACTAGAAGCACTTACTGATTTGATTGCTGAGGCGTATTGATTTATCGATGTTTTTACCGCTGTATTTATTATTGACTATTGATGGATTTGATTATTGACTATTGATTTTCGTACTGATTTGATTTCCGCTGTGCAGACTTGATTTCATTGACTATGGATTTTCGCATTGCATAGATTCATTGACCATTGATTGACTTGATTTTATTGATCTGCATATTGATAGCATCGCCGTGCTTTGATTTCAGTTGTAGGCTTAGGTGACCTGCTGGGCTTTGTAAGCTCATTATATGTGGTTAAAATTTTCAGGTATGAGCAAGACAACTGGAATGGAGTTCGATCAGAATGTCAGACGAATCCTTTCACTATTGATTCTGGGGCATCACAGTTGGTATCAGAGCATGTGTAGTGAAAGGATTTGATTGATAGTTTGATAGAATGAATTCATTCTGCATACATAGTGATTGACATGTGATTGATCGTATTGTGTGTTTGTTTGGATTTCGACGAATTTTGATTTTGCTTTGGATTTGGATCGATTGGTTTTGCGTTGTTTTGTCTCGTACCCGTAGGGAAATGTCGGGACGACATTTTTCTAAGGTGGGGAGATTGTGAGACCTCGTTCCCTTACTATTCCTCTCTAGCTTGAATTTTCCTCCCAGGATCGTCCGGGACGATAGTGAGATCGTCCAGGACGATCTGTACTGTTCAAAATATCGGCCTGAAAATAGTTCTGGGAGTCGTCCAGGACGATCGATTTTGGTCTGATCGTCCCGGGACGATTTGGCGATTGGCCGGGCGGATCAGACTAATGATATATGAAAATCAGCTCGTTTTGAGGAGAGAGAAAATCATTTTAAAACAAAATATCTGATTTGAGGAGAGAGAAAGAGAAAGGGAAAAGAGGAAAAGCTGGATTTTGGAGGCCGCGGAGCGCTTTTTGTCCGACGCTGCTGTTGGGAAAAGTGTAGATCTCGTGGTAAGGACTCCGAATCCTATTTCTGTTTTCAGAGATATTGTGTTTTGACCGAGTTGTGCATTGTTTTGTGTTTTCGTAGTCGAACTTTTGACATGATTTTGATTAGGCACAACTTTCACCGCACAACTTTTAGTATGTTATAGATATGATTATTGTACACGATTTGAGTGTTTTCTGCGACGATTTTACCTGTCGGAATTGATTCTACGTGATTTTTATTGAATAGAAATATATCAGGACTTGATTTGATTTGGATTTTATAGAATAATAGTCTTGTATTGATGTCGTGAATATTCTACTATAATTTGGAGAGATTTGGAATTTGTGCCTTTTTGCAGGATTTTTGTGTAAATTTGACCGACTGCCGTCACTCTTCCCGATTTTTGTACGATTTCTAATTTTCCTGGAATTGATAGATTGAATTGATATGCGTATGACTATTGATATGATTGTTCTAGATTTCTTTAATACTGCTTATTACATCGATTATTGCATTGAATTGATTATTACTGAAAGACAAGTGGGAACCTGGTTGAACGTTGGTTGAAGATAGACTTGACCTGTACAGGATGGTGGGCCGACGGGCTTTCCTTTAAATCATAGACCATAGATCATCGATATAACGATTGGGAGTTATAAGGAGTTTTATATGCCGACGGGCGGCCGACGGGCAAAAGAGTGACGACTCTTCTTGATAGAACCAACGTGCGGATATCTACAACAGCAATATGGATTCTACAACAGCACTATTGATAATAGCTAGTGTTTGTGCTTGTCGAGTAAGACCATTGTATGGAATTGCATGTATACGATATTGCATCGTATGGATTTCCTGATATGCATTGATTTATTGATTTTCGATTGATTTATTGATATTGATGGATTTATTGAATTGATTTATTATCGTACGGATTCATTGATTTCATTGATTGATCATTGAGCATGGCTACTATTGATTATTGATTATTGACATTGATATGGACATGGACGGCATAGATTCATAGACTCATTGATACTATTGATTCTGCATTGATTTGACTTGTTACTATTGATTTATCGTATTGCTTTTTCGATTGATATTATCGACTTGATTGATTCTTAGATACCGGCACCGATATTGATATGGATTTTGCGTATTGATTCATAGATATTGACACTGATATTGATATAGATTGTATCGATATATAGATACCGACATCGACATTAATATGGATTATGATATGGACATATGGATACTATTGATACGACAGATCCTGACATGATATTGATACATTGATTCGTCGTACTGTTTATCAATTGATTAATTGAATGGATTGTTGCCGTATGGATTTGGTTTATCGTAGAATAGATTTCTTTATGGAGCTGATTGTATTGATTTCTATTGACCTGATGATTTTATTGTATAGATTTGTTTTCAATTGCTAGGTTGATTCGTATAGTTGATTCGATTATTTTATGGATTTCCCTGCTGAGAGATATAATTGACTGGAAAGTGCTTTATTGATTGAGATGATTTTCCTACTATAGCATCGTACGTCGTCATTATTGAATTGTCCTCGCTGCCGTGGTGTCATTGAATATTGTATATTGATATCGAGTAAATCGTATTGAATAATTGGATTGACTGATTTGCAAGAGTATTGACTGATTTGATAGATGATATAGATACAACGGATTGACTAGACGACACGATTGATTGAATTGATAGTATTGACTGATAGCACTGCTACGATGATTGGATATTGACTAGAATCACTTACTGATTTGATTGCTGAGGCGTATTGATTTATCGATGTTTTTACCGCTGTATTTATTATTGACTATTGATGGATTTGATTATTGACTATTGATTTCCGTACTGATTTGATTTCCGCTTTGCAGACACTATTTCATTGACTATGGATTTCCGCATTGCATAGATTGATTGACCATTGATTGACTTGATTTTATTGATCTGCATATTGATAGCATCGTCGTGCTTTGATTTCAGTTGTAGGCTTAGGTGACCTGCTGGGCTTTGTAAGCTCATTATATGTGGTTAAAATTTTTAGGTCCGAGCAAGGCAACTGGAATGGAGTTCGATCAGAATGTCAGACGAATCCTTTCACTATTGATTCTGGGGCATCACAGGTATCCAGCATATGGAGATTCAACGGCAAACCTAACCGATCTATCGGAGAGGGGATGCTGAAAACATTTTCGATCGGTATGGAGAGGACCATACCAGCGGGGAAGAGCCGTCCGAGCTTGCACGCGAAGCAGCCGGTCCAGTTTTGCAGTTAACTGAGTGTTAGTTTTGAAGAGGGAAAATATTTTTAGGTGGCTGAATAGTAAAAAGAGAAGTTTTAGTGTTAGGTAAGTAAATATGGAAGTTTCAAGCGTTATGTATGTAAAAACCCTTTTTTATGTGTAACAAATAAAAAACTAACAAACTGGTAATTTGATTATAATTCTCATACATACTCATATTTGATCTTAAGCTTTTTTTTTTTAATCTCTCTCACTCTCTATTTATTTCTTTGTGTTTAACACAATAAGATTTTTTTGAGTAAGGGCATCTCCAACCAAAAACCCATTTTCCACTCTAAAATATAGTAAAACTTCAAAATGACGTAATTCATCTCCAATCGAACTCTATTTTTCTCCTCTTTCGCGCGCTTCCTGCAAAGGTAACCATCCCTCTCCTCTTTTGCGCGTGTTTCTCTTCTTTCGCGCGCTTCTTAGGAAAATTCGCAAAGCAATTTTTTGGCGTAAGTGAACATTGCGACACCAATATTGACGTCGCTCTGTTCACTTATCGAATTTTGGCATGAGATTTGGAGTTCGAATGCAGCAAATGACAAACGTCATATGGTGGTATGCAGTTGGGTTGGAGATGGTTTAAGATAGCATAGTATTTACATCTTTATATAGATTTTTATTGAGTAAAGTTGTACATAAAAATTAAGAGAAACTAACATAAAGTCATAGTTATCATAAATTATCTTTTAGTAGAAAATTTGAGTCAAAATATCCTAAATAAAAATTGATTATGTGACTTTAAAAATCCTTAATTGGCTTAGATAAGACTGCACTTCCTCAAATCAAATTAATCCACTTCCTCAAGGCTGAGGCTCAAATCTCTACATAAAAAGCTAATTTTTTTAGTTTTTATTTTTTAAAAAAAAGTCAACAGAACTCTTCAACACGATTCCGCAACTTCCTCGCCGCCGCCGGCATCTCCACTATACCTCTCCACAGGCGCCGTCACAAGAACCGCCGTCTCCTGCAGCGCGTTCAAATAAGCGGCTACGTCCACCTGCGCTGCCACGACCATTGCGTAGCGTGCCGCCGGCCGTCCAATAGCGGTGGCAGACCTTGCAGAAGTGTCGAGGCTGGTTGACGCTGTAGTTATTGAAGTAACAGAACCTCGTCTCCCGGCTCTTACACCGAGGGCACGGCAACACCGCCGCCGCCGTCGCCGCTGATCTTTTCTTCGAAGGATTTTTGTGGGCCACAATAAAAGTACCGAAGAGCTTAATAAAGCCTGGTGCTTTGTCGCCGCCACCCATGTCGACGTCGGCCATGGCCGCCGGAGTAACAGAGAAGATGAAACTGTTGCGTTAATGGTTGGTTGTTATAAAAAGAGTTCACGTATGAGAGGAATATATAAGAGGGTTCTGAAGATTTGGTCCTCTCCATTTAGCATAACATTAGTCATTGCGACAAAAATCAAAACAATAATTTTTTTTAAAAAATATTAATGAGTCATAAGTCAATATTTGAGAAATTGGTAGATTAGTATTATATAATTTTATAATATATAGTTAGTAGATTTACTTTATGAAAACAAACTATTTATTTATTTATATATTGGATATCTAAATATTTATATTTATTTTTAATCACATCAATATATATATATATATATATATATATATATATATATATATATATATATATATATATATATATATATATATATATATATATATATATATATATATATATATATAAGAATATTTTAATGTGATTTAAATATTCAACAAATGTTATATAAATAAATATAAAAATTAAATGCTAAGATAAATATCACATCATTATTGAGCAGTAATTATTATAATTGATAAAAAATTTTGAAAGCTACTAAACATAAAGTTTTACCTAATTAAATTTATGCTTACCAACTCTTTTTTTAATTATTAAATAGTAATATTTTAATTTTCTTGCTGTGCAATTTATTGCCTTTGCCGGCTGGTAATAATCGACTTTATTTAATATTTATATAATTTTTTTCAAAAAGTTCCATTGGAAGGAGAGAAAAAAAAACGAAAAAATGAGAATATTTAGCTTAAAATATAATGCAATAAAAAAAATCAGATTGAAAGTCATTTTTCTGTCTTTTTTTAAAAGTAAAAAATAAAAATAATCATAGATAACAATAATTCTATAATAAAAATAATATATATTTAGAAAGAACTATCTTACAATACAGAAATTACTCATAAAAATTTTGAAGGGCAGAGTTGTTATTAATTAGAACAGCCAAGTAAATGAGCCAAATTGCCGGCTGCAAGCAGACGCAACTGTTACAACAAACGATCTCTTTCTTATCTCATAGCATGTAAATTATTTAAGTTGTTAGCTTAGGTTAAATCTAGAAGTCAACTCTATGTTGCAAAGGCAAAAGAAATAACATGATATGGGAAATATGGATTCATTGTTGAGACAAAGAATATAAGATTTATATGGTCATTATACATGCAAATGTCTCAAAAGTTTGATGACATTGGTAACAAAGTAACTCGCCGATACCGACATGCTAGGATCACCGTGAATAAGTCTTATGGTTCGTTCAGGTTATACTCTCTTGAGCTTAGGTGTACTTGTTCATGCGTAGAAGCTACTCGCTAGCATTCATTTTAGCAAGTCGATGACTTCCACGAGTCAAGACAATTGTTGAATAAAATCACATAGCGAACACAAATAAGGAAAAGAAAATGAAGCGGAAAAGAAAGATCGTTAGGATTTAACGTTGAAAAATGTAAAATCGAAAAATAACCATAAAGCCACAACACACCAAGAAGTTTACTAAGAACATTGAGAGGAATTGTGCAGGTCTTCTCTCTCTCTTATTTTCCGCTTCTCTCTCTCTCTTCACTTTATTTTTTGTTCTCTACGTAAAATAAACCAAGAGATGCAACCCTTCAAGTTAAATATTAAAAAATGAGAAAGAAAATTTCCCATAACCACTCACAGCACAAAGTCACTGGTGTTGAGAGCCGTCGTGCTCCATTCTCTGTCTCCAACCAAAGTTTCAACGTTGTGATGCTCTATTATTTATCTTCAACCAACCTGAGTGTACAACATTGCAGCGCTAGAGTATACAACACCACAAGAAAAAATCAAGGACAAAACCATCTAACACAAGCAGGGGAGCCCATGGTACACAATTTTTTATACTCAAACCAATACAATGAAATTCCAGATATTCTCACTCTAAATTCTTTGCTTCTCTTTCTAATCTTTTTTTCCTCATCTTGGGCATGCTAGTTAGGTCATGAAATTACCCATCAATAATTTTTTTTATATTATATTAATGTTGAGATTTCTTAAAGGATTCATGTCATTATTATTTTACAAATTTTACGTTGGCTGTCGACTACCTAATGCAACCCTCCACTTTTCTCATCCAAGACTTGGGACCTGGCAACGGCAGTGTTAAAGACATTAGCTTTTAGTGATTTATATAATAGATTAGATACTAAGGAGGGAGAAAAATATATGTATAAGTTAGCCAAACAAAGAGATAGGAGTAGTAAGGATTTAGTTCAAGTGAAGTGTATTAAGGATGAAGATCAAAAAATACTTTTCTTAGAAGATTATATTCAACAAATGTGGATGAGATATTTTGCTAAACTTTTTAATGAAGATTGTGAAAATAAGATTGACTATAGTGACCTTAGCACCCTAAATGAAAATAAAGATTTCTGTTTTTATCGACGTATTAGTAAAATTGAAATTAGAGAGGCTTTAAAGAAAATGAAGGGTGGAAAAGCTGTTGGAACTGATGATATTCCAATAAAGGTGAGGAAATGCTTAGGAGATGAAGGAATTTCTTAGTTTACTAAACTTTTTAATACTATTTTGAAGACTAAAAAGATGCCAGATGAGTAGAGAATGAGTGTGTTAATTCCTATTTTTAAGAATAAAGGTAATGCACAAGATTTTACGAATTATAGAGGTATTAAGTTAATGTGTCATACTTTAAAACTATGGGAGCGAGTTATGGAGCATAGGTTGCGGCGTGATACTAATGTTTCTCAAAATCAATTTGGATTCATGCCGGGTAGGTCGATTATGGAAGCCATACATTTATTAAGAGGTTTGATAGGACATATAGAGAAAATAAGGAGGATCTACATATGATATTTATTGATTTAGAAAAAAACATATGATAAAGTTCCAAGAGAAGTGCTATGGAGAGTTCTTGAAAAGAAAGGAGTCAATAATGCTTATATTCAAATCATTAAAGATATGTATGCAGGAGCTATTACTTGTGTTCAAACATAAGGTGGATTGACCAAGTATTTCGGTTAGGTTACATCAAGGATCAGCCTTAAGCCCATATCTTTTTACTTTAATCATGGATGTTCTCACTAGACATTTGCAAGAGGATGTACCTTGGTGTATGCTTTTTGCTTATGATATTCTTCTTGTTGATAAGACTAGAGAGGGAGTTGAAGGTAAACTTGAATTATGGAGATCAACCTTAGAGTCTAAAGGTTTTCTCTTGAGTAGATCTAAAACGGAATATATGGAGTATAATTTTAGTAGTAATAAACCTAGTGAGGGGATTGTGACTTTGGGCGATCAAGTCATTAATAAGAGTACACATTTTAAATATCTTGGATCTATTGTTCAGAGTGATGGTGAAATAGATGGGGATATTATCAGCAGAATTCAAGTTGGATGGTTGAAGTGGAGGAATGCATTGGGCTTGTTATGTGATAGAAATGTACCCCTCCAACTTAAGGGTAAATTCTATAAGATGGTAGTGAGGCTTGCAATACTTTATGGTGTCAAATGTTGGCCATTAAAAGAGAAGCATAATATTAAGTTTAGTGTGGCAGATATGAGGATGCTCAGGTAGATGAGTGGCTTTACCCTTAGAGATAGGATACGAAATGAGCATATATGTGAAAAGGTTGGAGAAGCTCCAGTAGAAGATAAGATTAGAGAGAGTCGCCTTAGATGGTTTGGTCACATAAAATGACAGCCTTCTGATGACCCGGTTAGGAGAGTAGAGGTATTAGATTTGGCTTATGTTAAGAAAGGTAGGGGTAGACCTAAAAAGACTTGGTTAGAAAATATTAGGAATGACCTTTCTTTATTAGATTTAAATGAGAATTTGACTTTTAATAGGACACAATGGAGAAAAAGGATTCATGTAGCCGATCCCACGTAGTGGGATAAAGGCTTGATAATGTCGTTGTTTTTGTTGTATAGTAATGTTGAGATTGTTTATATTAAGTGTGAAGAGATATTGATAATTCCACTATTAAATATGGATTCTATACAAAATGAAAATAATAATAAAAATAGTGTAAAGAAAGGAACAAATATATGTGGGGGAACACGAAAAAAAGAAGAAACAAGTAGTTTGATCATCGATGCATGAGCTATTAATTTTAGCTACTATGCTTCATTTTATCTCCTTAAAGCAGCTCCATACACCTACTGTTAGATAATTATCCAATTTTAAATTAGGTTGCTTTGAAATTCATCACACCATATGTAAATGCCTATAAATAAGTTTATAGATGTTGTAATTCGAAGTGCTCTAAGATGAATGAACAAGGCCCGCTCGCAGTGCAACGACACAAGTGTTTGGAGCATCGCAATGCAAGCGCTCCCCCTCCCCCCCCGCTGACGAAGTTAAACATGAAAAGTGAGAAAGGAAACTACGTAGACCCACTTTCGCGCAGCGCAACGACACTAGTGTTTGAAGCGCCGCAATGCAAACCCCCCTCTCTTAAATACATGTGTGGGAGCTTAAAGGAAGAAATAAATAAAAGTGAGGTTTTAAGCAAACATCGAGAAATGTGCAATATACTTATTTATTACAAAATATGTTAATCTAATAATTAAAGCATACATTTTTTTTAAACCCAAGAAGGGTCGTATGCATTGATTAAATTAAAAAAAAGTACAAGGTCCTTAAAGGGACCTCGAGCTCCCTAATGCTCAAAAGAGCTACAATAAAAAATAAAAAATAAAAAAATCCTATGATCTCAAATTCCCTACTACCATATACAAAATCACATAAGGATATTCTAGGTTGCAAGAAACCCTCACCCAAAAATGATAAAAGAAATAAGGATACTCTTTAAGCTCAATCTCTTCCCACAAAATTTCAGGAACAAGCAACACTGCTCCAAAAGGTTCTTGCAAAAAGCTTGAAATAAAATAGAATAAAGGAAACCTAACATCAAACCTATCATAGATGTTATCCCTTGCATAGGTAAGAGATATGATACCCAATTTTTTCTATTTAAAAAAATTATGAACATTCAGGGAAAATAAAATATAGTAGCCAAAACTGTCCACTCGAGAAGATAAGTGGCAAGGAGAAATATTCCAACCCTTAAAACCGAGGTGCACATTAGTATTCCAACAAAAATTAAGATCATTTATGCTAACAAAATATATATACAAGCAGCCATTAGCAACAGAACAAAACAAAAGCAAGGAATGAGAATACTAACTTAAGTCACCCCAAACTAAACAGAAAGAATCATAAAAAATCATATAATTATCATAAGGATGAGCATAATAAAAATCCTCATGAAATTATAAAGAGATGTATATTGTCAAAAATATACCCACTCAAAAGATTATAATTCGAGGGGCAAAACCTACAATAACATCCAACAATCCAAACCTAGTAAAAAGCCAACACACCTCCATACCCTCATGAATATTGTCAAAAATCTGTTCAAACATCCAATCATAAAATGGTCCCATAAACAAAATTGGAAACATGGAAGAGACATCATCCAACCGGTCCCAATTACGAATGACCAAAAAGCACCACCTGAACATGCAATACAATACATCCCATAAAAAGGCACATAACCGAAAAAAGAAAAAAACAAGTTATCTAAAATAGGGGCAATGAAACCAAACTTAGAAGTGATGGAATTTAAGTTCCACAAAATAAGCAACCCACAGGAAAACCCATAAACCAAAGGAAAAATTGTTCAATTCTTATCATCCAAATAAATAGAAGCCACTACTTTAATCAGAGAGCATAAGAAAGACTAGAGACAAGCCCAATTAACCTATAACATAAGGCAAACCCAATTTATCCAAACGAATGAGGCCTTTAATAGAGGTTGGCAATTCAACATAAGTAAAGTCGTTAGGAATTTGCAAATTGGAACCCATATTCGCAAACCAATCAGCATAGTTACCTTCCCTATGAATATGTGTAATATTCACATGAAAAGAAAGAAGCATATGTTTAATATCCCTAATTAAATAGAATAAGTTAGAACTGCAGACTTTATCATACCTATCTTTGAGGCAAAAAACCATATGAATAGTGTCCATTTCAATCCAAATGTTACTAATACCAAGGGATAAACATAATTTCAAACCATAAGAGATTGCAGATAGCTAAGCAAATATAACAAAACATTTAGTAAGAGGAGTGGCATAAGCTAGAAATGATAAAGTTAACATTAGAGTCTCTAATAATACCACCACACCGACAAGAATTCTACACAATTTAGCATGTACATATTAATAGGAGGTTTTAACCAATACACAAAAATAGGAACTTCACTGTGGTCATTAACAAGTAAAACAATATCAAAATCTATAGCAACAAAAGAAAAACCTTTAAAACTCTTAAAAGTTAAAAGATGGACAGACGATCCACTACGGGAAAACACGTGATTACCGTCGGAATTTCCGGCGGATTTGTTTGCGCCGGCATTGTCGGCGCAGTTTCCGGCGGAATAATGCGACGTAACGTTTACGGCGTTTTTTCCGGCGGAACCGACGCCGGAAATTTACCGGCGCCAATTGCGCCGGCAATACCGCCGGTGAAAACTGCTCTGGATTATTTCCGGCGCAGATTACGGCGGAAACGTTCTTCTAAACTCAACGAAACAGTTCCGGCGGATTATGCGCCGGCTTATTTAAACTCAACGAAATCGTACCGGCGCATTCTCCGCCGGTAACGTTTCCGGCGTACACGCCGCCGGAAAGGCCGCCGCTAAAAGCCCTAAAATACGAATCGGAGCCCTCTGGGCCGTCATTCTTTTCGCTACTCTCTCTCACCTCGCCTCCTTCGCCCGTCGCCCCTCCGTCGCCGTTCGTCGCTGGCCGAAGATTGACGTCGCCGACGGTCACCAAACTTCGCCGCCGACGGTCACCGGACTTCGCCGAGCATCTCCCTCTCTCCTGGTCGCCCGCCGCCGCCGAGCATCTCCCTCCCGATCTCCTGGTCGCCCGCCGCCAAGGTATTGCATTTTTTTTTTTTTGTTGCTATCTTTTTGTTTTAGTCATGGATGTTATCACTAGACATTTGCTTGAGGATATACCTTGGTGCATGCTTTTTGTTGATGATATTCTTCTTGTTGGTAAGACTAGAGAGAGGGAGTTGAAGGTAAATTTGAAATATCTTTTTGCTTTAGTCATGGATGTTATCACTAGACATTTGCTATAGGATATATACCTTGGTGCATGCTTTTTGTTGATGATATTCTTCTTGTTCATAAGACTAGAGAGGGAGTTGAAGGTAAACTTGAAATATCTTTTTGCTTTAGTCATGGATGTTATCACTAGACATTTGCTAGAGGATATACCTTGGTGCATGCTTTTTGTTGATGATATTCTTCTAGTTGATAAGACTAGAGAGGGAGTTGAAGGTAAGCTTTAAATCTCCATATCTTTTTGCTTTAGTCATGGATGTTATCACTAGACATTTGCTATAGGATATATACCTTGGTGCATGCTTTTTGTTGATGATATTCTTCTTGTTCATAAGACTAGAGAGGGAGTTGAAGGTAAACTTGAAATATCTTTTTGCTTTAGTCATGGATGTTATCACTAGACATTTGCTAGAGGATATACCTTGGTGCATGCTTTTTGTTGATGATATTCTTCTAATTGATAAGACTAGAGAGGGAGTTGAAGGTAAGCTTAAATCTCCATATCTTTTTGCTTTAGTCATGGATGTTATCACTAGACATTTGCTATAGGATATACCTTGGTGCATGCTTTTTGTTTATGATATTTTTCTTGTTGATAAGACTAGAGAGGGAGTTCAAGGTAAAGTTGGATTACGGAGATCATCATTACTCCATATCTTTTTGCTTTAGTGATTAGTAGACCTAGTGAGGGGATTGTGACTTTGAGCAATCATTAATTTTTTACTCTTATTTATAGGTTATGGATATTAGAAATCAACAAAGTTGGATGTATAACCGATTATCTCAAAGTCGGAAGACATTAACAGATGAATTCATCAATGGGGTGAACTTTTTCATTCAGCAAGCGAAACAGCTGCCGATCTTTATATCTGAAGGAAAGTTTCGATGTCCATGTTCTAAACACAAAAATCTAGTGATCCTAGAACCAGATGACGTAACTGTTGATCTGTATCGCAGAGGATTTATGCCACGGTATTGGTATTGGACTTGTCATGGTGAGTATGAGCCACAATTTGATTATCAATGCGGTCCTTCTACAAGTAGTAATGTTGTTGAGACTGAAAATATCCGTCCAAATCTTGAGGAATTAGTTCATGATGCAACTGGAATTTATGAAGAGTTACCGAATACGGAGGCACAAAATTTTGTTTTTATAAGAGTAGAGTTCTTGCCCACCATAATGGAATCTCCAAGATTAGCTGAGTTCAGATTGCCGGAATATGGTTTAGAGAGTTTGAGGTATTTCTATGTTTTTATTTTTATGTTAAATGATTTATTCTTTCTTACTTAAGGTAAATTGATTGTTTTTTATTGCAGAAAGAGTTTTGTTGGCTGCCCCAACACAATGACAAGATTAGAAGGAATTTTGAGAAGCGTGGCTCTACTCGGATGCGTGACATGTTCACAGATGTTAGAAAGGTTGGGAAACGACCATTGTGGATTGGAGAGGAGATATGGGCTGAGTTGAATGCAGCTTGGGGCAGCGAAGAGTACACTAGGAGGAGGGATCAAAATCGACAGAACAGAGCTTCTGATGTTGGGGGCTTAGGTAGTGCACTTCATACAGGAGGCTCCGTTCCACATACTGAGCACAGGCGTCGTTTGGTAATGAATTTTAATTATTTTTTAAAATTGTTTTTTAATAATTAGTATTGATAAAACTCTCTTAATTGTAACAGAAAGCGTCACTTGGTAGAGAACCAACTCCTGTGGAATTGCATAGTCGCACTCATAAGCGACAGGAGGATCAACAGTGGATTGATGAGAGATCAAGAAAAGCCTATGTAAGTATATTTTTATATATGTTTAATATTTTCTAAGTTTTAGTTTAATTATATATATTTATATTATACTTTCACAGGAGGATTATACACAACTTCGACAGACTCATGCCGCATCAGGTGAGGGCTCCTCTGGCGGCTCTGTGGAGTATTCTGAGTATCGCATGTGGTCGCAGGCCGTCGGAGGAATGCAGCATGGTAGAGTATATGGCTTAGGTGCGCAAGCTCAGGCATACGAGGGGATGACCTCTTCTACTGCATCCAGCTTCGCATCCAGTTCGCATGAGTCCTTACAAGCTCAACAAATAATTGCCCTTCAAGCTGAGCTAGAACAAGTAAGGAAATCACAAGTTGATTGGCAAACTCAGCTGCAAGCACAGGTTCAAGCTCAGCTGCAAGCACAGGTGCAAACAAGTACGGAGCAACACAATCAGTTGCTGGATGAAATGCGCAAGATGAGGGAGCAACTGAGTGGAAAAGACGTAGCTCCACCTGAGGAGGAGTCGACGGAGTCAGAGTAGTGTAATTTAGTTGAAATGAACTTGTATTTTTATGTGAACTTATGTTTTTGGACAATTACTTTTAATATGATGTTATCAGTTGATTTTTAGTGCTAAACTGTTGTGAAACTGTTATAAATTATTGTGAAGTAACATGTTGTGGAACTTGTATGTGTTAGAATTGATAGGTTTGCAGGTGTGGAAATGGGATTGTTGGCTGGGAAGGCAATTTTTTTTTTTTTGTCAATGCTACAGGTTTCCGGCGGATTATGCGCCGGTAATCCGTCGGAAAATACGATACAACGAAATGTATCGTACGTGCCGGCGAATATGATCCGTCGGCCACTACCGTCGCACGTCCGACGGATATTCCGCCGGTATTGACCGGCGCATCAATTGCGTCGTAAAAGAACCGTGGAATTTCGATGGCACAACTCCGGCGACTAATCCGCCGTTAATTACCGTCGCAGTATACGACGGTAAATACCGGCGCATTAGGCGCCGGAATTCCCATATTCTTCACGTCGGCAGACAAAGCGTTAATGCGCCGGTGATGCGTCGGAAACGGCGTCGGAACAGTTTCCGGCGCAACTTATACGTCGGAAAAAAATTATCGACGCGCCAAAAACCGGCGGAGATATTTGCGCCGGAACATGCGCCGGAAACTACAGGTTCCGTCGGATTTTACATTGTTTCCGGCGGATTTAGTCCGCCGGTAATAACAGGTTTTCCTGTAGTGATCTAGTAACTTTATCTTTATTGATTTGAATAATCTGATCAACCTTCTTAGGTAAACCATTAAAAAAAAAAATTATTCCTAGCAAGTCAAAGGTACCATAAAATAAGAGAAGAAATGAAATAAATAATATGACCTCTAGACTTAGAAAACCATTTATTAACCGTCACCCTAATAGACATATTAACATTGAAATAATTAACTTTAAAGATATCCTCAAAATATAACCAAATTTTAGTGGCAATGGGACCCAAAAGTAAGTTTTCGACATGGTAGCAACATTGACACTTAGAAGTCATACTAAAATCTCTTTTAACTAAATTGTCATCCATTGGCACATAGTTATTCAAAAGATGCCAAACAAAAATAGCAATAGAAGATGGGATACTTTTATGTCATGTCATGGAAGAAATATTATTGGAAATGTGCTTAACTCTAAAAACATGCCAAACATCCATGAGGCTAAAATCACTATTGTTCGCCATATTATATAATAAAATATCCTCAGACACTATATTAAGAGGAATTTGTAAAATCTTATGAATAATGGTTTCAGAAATAACCTCAGATAATTTTTTATAATCCCAACAGTTATTAGAGATAAAGGAATTAACTTTGATAACCGAAGTAGAGACGACATTACACATATGGTCCACAGAAGTGGAATCCATCCTTTTATCTTGCCAAAAAAAAAAATTAGCATTACGAAGACCCCATAAAATATAAGGCTTCGCCTGCCATTTGATATCACACAGTCTCTTCCAAACTTTGGAGTTACCCTGCTTATAATTACCCATGGTAGGATGAATATCAGAACAATATTTAGACATCATGAAATTTGACCAAAGACTCTTGTTATCATGAAAATTGAACCAAAGCTTGAAAGAAAAAGCATGGGCTAAATCCCTCATACTTTTAAACCCTAAAGTACCTTCCTCAAGAACACAACAACATTTATACCAAGAAGAACATATAATTTTAAAATTTGTACTTTTACCTTTCCAAAAGAACCTATTAAAGATTTTTTCCAACCTATTACGCACATCCACAGTTGGATTAATAGTATGAAATATATATATATATATATATATATATAAAGAACAAAGAACACTCTTAATTAAAACTAATCTCCCACCAAACCTAAGAAAGTTAAAATTCCAAGAATTAAGTTTATTATGAACCGACGAAATGAGATCATCAAAAAGAAAGGATTTTTACGACCTTTAAACAACTCTGAATCTAAGAAATGAGATCATAAAAAATAAAGGATTTTTACGACCTTTAAGTAACGAAACACCTAGGTACTTAAGAGGAAGAGAAGCATGACTAAAACCAGAGACCCTTTTAATAGCATTAATACGATCAACAAACATTCTAGAGGGGGTTATAAAGCAAGATTTAATTTTGTTAAGATTAATACCACTAATTTTCTCAAATTTGTTTAAAAATTTCATAATAATTCTCACTTTATTAATAGAACCATTATAGAAGATAATAACAACATCAGCAAAACAAAGATGGGAAATAGGAAAGCCACCTAAGGTTCTATAACAAAGATTATTATGATTTTCATAAAGGTTAGTGAGACCTCTAGTAGGGTCTCCTTGTCTAATACCATGAGAATACCTGAAAAAACCTATACTTTTGCCATTGGCAATAATAAAAAAATAAGAATTCTCGATACAATTCCTAATCAAAGAAATGAAAAGAGGGTTAAAGCCAAAAAGTTGTAAAGTTGTATACAAAAACATCCAATTGATATTGTCATGGGCTTTAGCAATATCTAATTTGAAAATAATATTCTCACCTCTAACTTTGAGATCAATATCTTGAATTAATTCTTGAGCCAATAGAATATTATCAGAGATGGTTCTACCTTTAATAAACCCCATTTGATTTTTAGAGATACTTTTATTAAGCATAGGAGAAAGACGGTCTATAAAGATTTTAGAGATAAGTTTACTAAAAAAGGAACATAGACTAATAGGAGAAAAGTCACCCCACTTAATGGCAGAAGCTTTTTGGGGATAAGCACAATAGAAGCACTATCAAAAAATGTAGGTAAAGGAGAATCATTAAAAAAATCTAACACGACACCATACAAATCGTCACAAATAATATGCCAAACTTTTTGAAAAAATTTCATAGTAAAGCCATCAGGGTTAGTAAGAGAATCAACATTCATAGGAAAAACAATCTTCTTAAGATCATCCAAAGAGAGAACCACGGTTTTGAATGAACTATGATGAAATGAGGAAGTTGAGTATAAGAACATTATGACAGCCCGTATTTTCCAACACCTCCAAGCTCTATAATGGTAGTCAGATTTTGTGCAAGTATAGTGTTGTTCTAAATGCAAGTACATGCTAATAATCACTAATTAATGCTAGTATATAACTTTTTTTTTTCATTAGCAAAACTTTAAATGGTTTAAATTAATGTTGGTATTTATGATGGGCTAGTGATAGAAGTTTACCGAGCTAGTGTTGCTCATGTTGCGGTGTTTCTTTGATTTTTAGGAAAAAGAAAAAGGTCCAATAGAGTAGGGAGAGAGACTCAAGAAACCTTGGTCTAGGATTATTAAGGTATTGCTTTTTATAATTCAATATTAATTATTGTTGTGTGTTGTTTGTTTGTAAGATGGATTATAATATACAAGTTTTTTTAAAAGAAATAAAATATTATCTATGTTATTATTTTCAATTTGGAATTTTATATGTAGCTCTGGATTATTCTATGTTGTGATTGAGTTAGAATGTAGGTTTAGGCATTCAATCCTTCCATTACATCCTAGAACATCACAAGTAATAACTTTAAGAGTATCCATTACATGGTCCAATTAGAAACATACGTGACATTGATATTATACCTCATAGGCCTAGATGCAGACTATATATATATATATATATAACATTGATTGTGAATGAAATGTTACTTTCTTATTTTGTAGGTTTTGATGAAAAAATGATTAAATTAAATGTTGTGATGATTTTCTACTTCAAGTATGTTTAACCTTGGTGCTTTATATAATATTATTAATTTATGATTATATAAATAATCTATTAATGCTAGCCAATAAATTATTTGACTGGTAGTCCATCTCAATCAAAGGGCGGGAGAGGGATTCTTTATTTATATGAAAAAAATTTACATACAAAAATTACACATCAACATCCCTTTTGGAACATGATAAGTTACGAGTTTGGAACATCATAAGAAAATATTTTATTATGACTCTAAGAGTAAATCAATATTTTTTTTCCACCAAATAAGTTGACATTAGAGTAGCAAAAGCAAACTTATGAGATCAATGCAAGTAAAATTAGAAGACATTGAGTAATCAAATGAAGATATGGACTTTTGGAAAACATGATAAGTTATGTGTAGAAAGAATAAGAGAAAAAAAATGAAGTTATAATATGAAGGTATATATTAGTCAAAGTAACCCTTTTTAACTATCTCTCTAAATTAAATGAAGATACAAAAGAGTTTGTAAATCAATTAGTTTAGTTTGATATAGATAGGAGATCAATTGAGCTAAATAAGCTATTGATGAGACTGTATGTAGGTAATCATAACAACTATAAACCAAGGTAGTGATTTTTTTCTACTAGAGTGAGATGGAGCTTAGTGAACAGAGATTTAATCTCATTTCTTAAATTTGATGGGACTTTACTTGAATGAAAACAACAATCAAGAGTGATTAAAAAGCCTGAAGGTTTATAGATTATGGGAGAATACCACTACAAGATTGAAAATTATTTCACAATAAATTTTTAATAAGATATGTGATTACCATCTTAAAAGAGAATGAAAATATTCATTGTAGATGATTTTACTTTTAATTTTTTTTCATTGTGAAATAACTTAAAATAAATTGAAATCATAAGTACATAAGCATATAACTTAACTTTCAAAATGATATTCATTTAAGGAATCAATATATTTTGATTAGCTTAATTATAATGATCTTCATAATTACTTTACACAAACAAGCTGGTAACTTATCAGTTCATCAATAATTAAATTTGGCACTTAATTAATCTGCTACTCAGATAATATAATCTTCTCTCTTATGTATAATTTAAGTATTGTGCTAAAGTTTTAAAGATCAAATGATCAAGCTCTAAAAGTAGGATGCCATTTTTGTGATAAGATTTGCATTAAGAGAGAGAGAATATCTTCTAAGTTGTTTCTCTAGATAGTTACTCCTATGTAGATAAAATCTCTAATTTAAAGGTCCATTAAAGAGAATAGGCTAAGAAAGCGTTGGTAACAATATAAGATGCGGTTATTATGATTTTCACTCAATGGACTCTCAGCTAGTATACTCTTAACAATTTTTTTGGTTATAATCTACTTGAATATTTTTAAGAGTTCATTTAAAGTGCTTAGTTAAGTAGCCTATCGGGAATATTATCTTAACACAATTTTTTTTATTCAACTCATCTCTATCTACCATACACAACATGAGAAAAAGCTGAGAAGAAAACAAAAAAAAAAAAAAAACTTAAATTTTTCATTCATAAAATAAAAGATGCAACTTTGCACGAAAAGAAAAGCAGAGAGATTATAAAATGGGTATTATAGGCCGCCCTTAGAGGAAACCCAACTGCTTAAATTTAGAGAAATGTCATCTTATAACTCTTCACTAAACTCATAAATATAATTGAAGTAGAAGATAGGCTACTCAGGTGCGCTAACCCCTAGTGAGCCTCAAAGAAGTTGGTCAAGCAAGCGAGAAAAGTCATTGCTATTCAAAGAAGAATTCAATCAATATCATCGAAAGATCTTCAAGAAGCAAGAAAGGTGAAAGAGTGTAAACATTCAAATAGAAATTTGAGAGGCTATTTATAAAGGGCCTATACATCACCATGATGTTAAATCATCATGTCATTTGGGATGTCAAGTCAAAAGATTTTGCTCAATTACCAACTGGATTTGGTATATATGATGCACACTCGAGTAATCCAATAAGCCAAATTACCATAAAGTTATATGAGGTATCATAATAATAAAGTGATTGATGCAATCTATACAAAATTTTATAATAAAAAATATTACTTCATAATAGTCCCAAAAAATCATATCAATAAAAATTACAAATCCCTTATAAATTTTTCTTCTCCAAATGCAAGAAAAAGATGACTAGCCGCATAAGGATGACTTGAAGATAATGATAATTTCTCAAACTTTAAGTGAAGTGATAAAATAGCTCCTCCAAATAGTGATTAACTACATGGCCCAAAATAACATCTTTAGTTGTTAATCCTCAATGAATCTTGTGGCAGAAAGTTAACATCTATATTGAATTGACACACTTAAGTATATGTAAGAGATTTTCATAGAAGGATGACTTCATCCTTTACTTATTTTAATTCTTGCCTAACATGTAGGGCAACCTCACTAGAATTAGTGTTATGCATGCTAGAGAGAAGACAATCTCTACATTATACCACTTACATGGAACCTTTTGGCCTCTCCAAAAGTTAATCAATTATAATCTTCTTAACCATCTTTGATATCTAAAGCTCCAAATCAGCTTGAAGGGAAAATACTATTGCCTTTAATAAATTAAAATCTTTGCAACAAGGGATTGAAGGAGCAACCTCAATAAGTCGTGACGTCACAACCACAATTTTTGTAAACTCTTACATCTTTACTCGGATCTTAAGACTTGTCTCGTCTCCTCTCCTCAAACATTTTACATAATCAGCAAATTAAGTGGGAGGAATCAACAGCTTAGTTTATTTGACTTTAAAAGAAGGTAGCAAATAAAGAGCAATGATAGCTCTACTAAAAGGTTTCATCATTATGTAAGCTAAGATGAATTCGACAAAGAGGAATCACCATTAATGCTTCTTACTAGTTTTTTTTTTTTTTTTTTTTTTTTTTTTTTTTTTTTTTTTTTTTTTTTTTTTTTTTTTTTTTTTTTTTTTTTGTGAAGGCCACTTACAAGCAATGCCCTGGTAGCAACTTCCTTTTTTCCTCCTTAATTTTAGTTAAATCATCAACTTTTTCCTCAATCTTCTTCAAATAGGCATGGAGGAAGACTCGTTTGTAAAGTTGCGCCTCTATCATGCATTATATTCTTTAGCATCATTATAGCCACTTCCCCCACTCGATACTTTCCTAGCTTATCAATATCCTTTGAATAAGAGAGCAGTGTACATAGAGCCATTTATAAAGGTTACCATGTATAGGCTTCTCTTGAAACTATCTTGTATAGAGAAGCTCTTAGGGCCATGTACAATGATAACCATAATGAGAACTCAATTTGAATAAAAAATTTATTATTTATTTCTTTTACTATGTTTCCAAAGAGATGAGAATCAAAGAAAGAATGTACACATAATATTTTCTTAGGCAAAATGTACACAAAAGATTTTATTGGGCAGAAAAGTTCAAGGCTACTAACCCTCCTAAAGGGTTTGGATCCATCAAACTTGCTACAATGAACTCACCAAAGCCATTCAAGAAATCCTACTCAACCCCAAAGTCAGTTAAGCAAATTCATCAATCCCCACACTCAACTCAATAGAGTTCTCAACCTAGAAGCCAATTAAGCAGAGCTAGTATGGCATAAACTACTCATACAAATTGCTTGAGGGACTTGGTGCCAAGGACTGACTAGTCGAAGTCATCCAAGCCACTTGACGTAGCCAATTAATCATCCAATTCGGCTAACCCAAGTGAGGTCGCGTTGCAACTTTGCATTGGTCCATTTATTATTGGAAATCGCTTATGCTTATACAATGTAATCAAAGAGTTTGGACTTGCAATTATTCATTTTATGGCAATCATTTATTATGCTACATCATATAATTTACTCTTTTATCTTATATGCATAAGCGAGTGGGATAAAGGCTTGATGTTGTTGTTGTTGTTGTATCTTATATGCAATATTTTGTATAGTACAAAGCATAGACTATTTCTCCACTTAGATCGATTTGGTTTGGTTCGTTAAAAAAGAAATGTAGTAAAAAAAAAAAAATACAGGATAAAATGAATACTTTGGAGTTGTTTGAATAAATAGAAAGTAACTATAAGTGAATGTCTTTTTTAGTTTGGGTTGAAGTAAAATAAATGCAGTCGAAATTCAAAAATGGTTGGATTTCGGCAAAGGCTCTAGTGGCTGCCTATGGTGGGTCAATGGGTGGCAACAATGGTGTCTGGTGGTGGCCGCAGGGGCAACAAGCGGCAGTGGGTGATGACGGTTGTCAGTGGCAATGGTGATCGGTGGTGGCCAGCGGCGAGCAATCGGTGGTGGCAGCGGTCAAGCTAGTCGCTGACGGTATAAACGATTCTCGTGCAAAACTAGGCGAATTTAGTTTACTACAAAAATGAATACATTTACTTTACTTTGCATTTCTTTTTCATCCAACAAAACATCAATATTTTCAAAACCCTATTGATAAATTATAATGTGCTCACACATAAATTTGAATTTAGGAGAAATATTATTCTATTCCACTAAGATATGATGCAACTATTAATGCTTGAGGAATGCACTCAAATTCTAATAAAATCAGTGAAGACTGCAAAAACGACACAATCATAAAATTGCATTTTAATACTACAGAATTACAGATTGTTCAAAATCCTCATAAAATTTCAAAGTTTCATATTCTTGATTACAAATAATAAAATTGTTAAAATTAGTCAATTTTGAAAGTCATTAAAGTTCATACTTTTTTTAATATTTATAATTAAAAAAATTATAATTCTATAATTGTTGACTTTGACCATTCTTTCTATCTAAATATTTTGTCCCTTCCATTGTCAACGACTATTTCTATTTATTTATTTGTTCTTATTTTTGACTAAAGTAGCAGTGGCCAAATGGAAGCTCATCAGATGAAGCTTTACAAGATTTGACCGTTGGCATTCAAACACTGCAACAGTCACTGAAATATTTTTTATAAGAAATAAAGAAAGAAATATTTTACTTTTCATGCCTCATAATGGCCTAAATTTGTTAAATATGTTCATAATTTTTATTTTTTTTTAAAACATGCTTTGTCTTAGATGAAATTATCTTCATTGAAAAATAATCTCATGTATTCGTAGATTGCTTATGAAATTTTAATCATTTGAAACTGGTTTAAATGAGTATTGAAGTTGAATAAGATTTAAACCTCAATTTGAACTTAGTTTTCAACTTTGTTCGAACCGTATTGTGCAAATATTGTGAATTAATTTCTTCTCCTTTGAATTCCATGATCTTGATGAACAATGTTTGGTAGGGAAGATAAATATCGGATTGATTGCGTGCGTGAAGAATTCGTTGGGTCGGTGATATTCGAGAAAGCTTGTGGGACCGATGTTGTTCAAACTAGTTCTAGCTAGGGACCAACAAAGTTTGTAATTAGTTTTGATGGTGTTCATGGGACCTTAGCAACTTTTGTTGGACCAGCTGAGGTGTTCAGTGTTAACACTTCATTGGATCTTGTGGAAGCTGGTGATTTAGCGGGCCGACAATGTTTGAGCACAATGAAGAGGAGTTAGTTTGTGGGACCAATGGCATGAAGCAGGCATCACTAAGGAAGCCATCTTTGGACCGACGACATGTGAAGGAGAAGATGATTTCGCTAGAATGGTGACCTTCGAGACAACGAGTATATTGTATCGGAGATAATTTTATCTAAAGTAAATTTTCAAACATATCTTATTTATGTTCTACATACTTATGGCATACAAACTATTGCCCGCAAAAACAGTTCAACAACCTCATTTTATATAAACCACCTTTGTCAACGGTTTATGATAGCATTCTACCCTCATAGGCTTGAGTCGCTTGACAATGTATTTTTTAATATTTTTTTACAAATTATTTATTTAATAAAAGTAATTACCAGTTGAAAAAAAAAAAACATTCTCTAGAATTCTTCAAAGAAAATGACAAGGATACTTAGCCAGTGCCCTTTGCCCTTGCAAGCTGCTTATTTTGATCTCCATAGCAAACATTTTCGCCTACAAACTTACCATATAGCTATATATAGGCATGTTGAAAGAGAAATTATTAGCTGCGGATATCAGACAATGAGAACCGTTCGGATTTGTTGCGCTTTTATTGAGTATTTACCGTGTTCTTGCAAATACTCAACAAAAGCGCATCAAATATTCAATTATTTAATAAATTTGTTGTATTTGCTGCACTTTTACTGAGTACTTATGTTGTCAAACACTATTTTTTGCACGTGATAAGGTCATTGGAGCTTATTTTAAAAACATCAGCCATTATTCTATAGGAGTGTAGACAAGTGGAGCTGAACTTGAGCCACCTTATGTGTGAGTTTGAGCTTAATTAATTAATAGAGTTCAAACAAACTTCTACAAGTTCAAATTAGCTCATGCAACATGTCATTTATTAGAAAAGAGAAGTTCATTCTTATTCAAGTAACTATTATAATAACTTGATAAAAAAAATAAAAGATTAAATGAGAAATCACTTGAAATAAGAAAAAGAGAACTTCTTAACTAATTTTAACACCCTTTTACTAAAGCTATTGAATTTCTATATATTTTAAGTGTATTTTACATTCACATTTTTTAAATGAGATGGCTCGCAAACTGAGTCAAGTTTAGGTTAGTTCAGTCTTGATTTGTTAGCTCATTGAGACCGACTAAAGAATCATTTATTGAGTCAAGCTTGTACAAGCCCTCAAACCAACTAGACTCAGTTACACATTTTTTGAGTAAGCCTTCTTCTCCCTTCACCTCAATTCAATCACCATTTTTCTTGCTGAACTTTGTTCTTACATCATTCCTTCTGTTAGTTCAGTCGAATTCATCTTCTTAGTTTAATGGTTCTTCTTTCATTCAATCATTTCTGCTGGGCAGAAATTTTTCTCTCTGCATTTTCCTTCCATCAACATTTAGCTACTAATAGGGAAAAATATTCAATCCAAGGAAAACAATCATTAGAAACAACAATTCTAATTATTAAAAAAAAAATCATGACATTTAAAGCTCTACTAATTTCTTTGTAAACTCTATAAGTAATCATTTGGGTCGGCTGCAACTTTTTATAAAGATGGTTATAAAATTATTATAGAGAAAATAGTTTTTTTGAAAGATACTGTAAAAAATAGCTTCTTAGTACGAAAGTTTTCTGAAATTTACGAAAAAACATCAGCTATGTAGAAACTGTGGTTACGATCTGAAAAGTAAAATAGTAAGAAAACTATCACGAACAAAACCTAAAGCTCATCGAAGAGAAGTGCAGTGGCACCAAGAAGTGGTGGGATCACATCAGATTTGAACTGAGAGCTGCGTCTTGAAGACAACATTCTTAAAAGAGGGGCTATCAACAAAGAAGTCGTCCTAATTAAAATGGTTATATGTATGTAAATCTCTTAAAAATTAAACATAAAGTAATCTCCTCATCTTATTGAGGTATTTTATGTATCAATAGGTGACTACTAGCTTTTCAGTTTTAATTAGTAAAAAATTTTATATCAAAAAAATCCTCATATATAAATATTTTATATTAAAATGTGATAAAAGCTACTTATATGTTACTTCTGAGTAAAACAAACTTTAATTTTCAATAAAGAAAATCTGAACTACTTAAACCTTATAACTATTCAAGAAATAAGAAAGTCCATAAGGGCACAATAAAATGATAATTAGCATGCAGGTCTCAAACTTGTGGCATCCAAATAAGTAGTAAAACCCTCTAACCAACTATGCTAATAGGCCTAATTACAGCATATATATATATATATATATATATATATATATATATATATATATATATATATATATATATATATATATATATATATATATATATATATATATATATATATATATATATATATATATATATATATATATATATAATTTTTATTGGGAAGTGTGCAATGTCAGAACCAATCATAATTTTCATATATATATATATATATATAATTTTTATTGGGAAGTGTGCAATGTCGGAACCAATCATAATTTTTGCGGGGGGGGGGGGGGGGGGGGGGGGGGGGGGGGGGGGGGGGGGGGGGTGTGCAAACTTTTAACTATTGGAAGATATGACGGGGTCCAAGGGGATAGGGCCCCATGGCAGGGTTCGACCTGCCCTCTATTTCTCTTCATAGATTGAGGGAGATAAATTATTTAAAGAATTGTATAATAATAATAATAATAATAAAATTTTAGAGAGGGCAATTGCTCTTCGGGCTCAAAGGGGTTTCTGCCCCTGGAAGTGTGGGCTGTGCCCCAAGACCCTACTATAAATTTGTCGTCACAGGGGACCTTAAAAATATTGGTGCCAAAAGAAAAACTGCACACCTGTGGGCATCAGATTGAAGAAAGCTAGCAATGTCATTTTCAGCCTCTGATGGCGACAACATTGACACTCTATCACCAATAAGGTCGACACATGCTATTGATGGAAGCATATTCTTATAGTTATAAAAACATAATGTAGAGTGCAATTGTATATATGATATATATGGATTGAAACGATTGATGTGAATGAATATGAGTACGTGATTGGGAGAGTGATATCAGAGACATATACCAACCAGAAGATGGGAATTAAGTACTATACAAGATAAAGTGTTACGTCATGAGAGTCACCTCTTGAACCTACAGGGGACAAAGTGCTACGTGGCGGAAGACACCACTTGAACTTGAAGGGATAACCTCAAAAATCTTATTTGTCTCATGGATGATTCTGATACTGATATTGATTATTGATTAGGAGTTATAAGTAGTTGGAGACTGATTGGAAATTATAAGGAATCCTGGCGACTATCACATGATTCACTAAAGAGGACTTATAATGAGTACACTAATTGAGAGTCATAAATGACAACTGATCAGGAGTTATAATGATAGGCGCAAGACCAAGATACAAAAAATGTTGATACTGATAATGCTTATTATTATAACTACTGTATGAATGTTGACCTTACGAACACTAATTTATGTTACTACTTATTGCTATTGAATATGGATATTAATACTACTTTATAATTGCATAATTGATAGACTTGCAATAATGATTGAATGGTAAAAACAAAATGAATGACATAAGTGACTAGTACATATATCATTTACTGACATGGATTTTCTTATATGATTTACATCATACTATTTCTTATTTATTTTACATTGATTTTACTTGTCAGAATTTAACTCTTAATAGGATACAATGGAAAAAAAAATGTTTCATGTAGTTGACCCCACATAATGGGATAAAGGCTTGATTTTGTTGTTGTTGTTATTAAGCTTTTATACTCATGTGATTTTATATGATTTCAGATAAAGATAAGGAACTGGTGATTTAAGGCTTAGCAGTAATTAGAGTTTTGGTTTTTAAGTACATTTTTCTTTAGTTTGTACTGGATATTGTATATATTATTTTGGACAGTGGTTGTAGAATATAAATATTGACTGTAGAAATGTAATGATATTTTGTTTATGTCGTTATTTATTTTTTTAATTAATCAGCTTTATATATCAAATTGATCTGATTATAAATGACCATTAGTTGTTAAATGAAAATAAAATAAGAGAAAAAAGAAAGAAATTCTTTCAATTTAGATCTTGGGGCATGACAATCATAAACCTCAACTCAATAAAATTCTTTCTTAAATGGCAAAGCTACCATTATCTCCCTTCATGACAATAATCCCACCGACAATTGAAGAAAATAAGATTACTAAGCTATATATCCATGTTACTACTTGTAAAAGTAAATTGTTCAAACAATTTGCAAAGTTGGGATGGCTACCTAAAGGAGATGGCAATATTTAATTTCTTTGTAATTATATCAAAGAGAGCAAAAATAATAATTTTATAACAGAGCTTTCTACTCAAGATGGGGTTGTATATTTTAGCACTAATATTGTGTATAAAGTTACAAATTATTTCTCTACTTTGTATAATCAAAATAACTCTCACACTCCTCTCCTTACTATTTAAGGCTCCTATGTTTTTTAATTATTTAGCTTTTAAACTCATTAAGTAACTTAGTTTCTTACTCATTCATGGTGCACAATAGGTATCAAATTCTAAAAGTTGTTCAAAAAAAAAAAAATTCAGAGTTGGAGAATTTTTTATATGACCAGGCATAATATGATTATCTAAATTCCTAAAAAATCATATTATAACATGCTATCTAACTAATATCTATGTCCTTATGACATAGATTCTATAAAATTACTGCAAAAATTTTAACTAATACATTGAAATAGACTCTTCCTCTCTTGTGTTTATCAAACATAGGGACATAATTGATACCATTCCTCTTGCTTTTAAATCGCATAAAAGTTCATATCTCTCAATGTTCATGAGGCGTTATCAATAGACTTTTCATCCTTAATAGACTTCACAAAAAAAATTTTAATCAAAAATTTATTAAGTGGATTTTTGCATGTATCAATCAAGTGCCATTTTATTATACTTGAATGTGAGATTAAAAGTTTCCTTATGTCCTCCAATGGGTTGAGACAATGATATCCCTCTCCCATTTTTTACTCACCATTATCATTGATATATTTTCTTGCATTCAAGATCATGAAATTACCTATAGTCACTTTCAACCCATCCATAATGAGAATTTTGGTATTTGCCACCTGATCGTTGCTAATTATTTCTAGTGATGGGTCAGAAAAATTTTATGATTGTGTGGACCTAAATGAAATCATATGTTTATTAAAAATCACATATTGGACTACAAGCTAATATCCCCAAATCAAAGACATGCTTCTCTTGAGCTATCGTCACACAAGATTATTTTGCAATTCTTTGGTAATCAATTTAGGCTATTTCTCATTTAGACATATAGGCATTCCTCTTAGGGCTAATAGAATTCATGTTAAAGATTATCTCCCTCTTTTTGAAAAATTACTAATTATGGATATATGGAATCACAAATATGTATATTTAGTGGTTAGATTTTAGCTTATATGCTCCTTTATAATCAACCTAATTTCTTATTAGCATCACTAAGCTTATATCCTAAAAAGAATTTTAGGAAAATTTTTTCAATCACCAACCATTTTTTCTTTGAGGGGGGTGTGTTTAGCAAGATTCTATCTTTTTTTTTCATAATATTTAGCTAATCTTCTTAAAGATAAAGGTGGCATGGGATTATCTTCAATTTTGACCCTAAATAATATTAACAAAATGAGGATAGTTTGGAAAATTCTCTATTATTGCTATCTTTTTCTTTTGAGTTAGATTAGGGAGTCATATGGACCTTTATTGGTCATTTGCTTTTATCAAATGACACCATTATAGAGGGAGCTTCATCTTGTGGCCATTAAAATGAGTAGAGGGTTGTGTTTTTTTTAAATGGTAATGGAAATAATGTTTCATTATTTTGATAGATCTAGGTCATTGGTTGTTCTCTAATAGAGATTTTGGTGCCCATCTATTTTGCAATTATTGGCTTACCAATCAATATTAGGTTTTGCCCTTTAGTTTCTAAGGGATTTTGAAATACTCCAAACATATTGGAGCCCTTATACACTAATTGATTTAACACCATTTCTAATACTACCATTTCTCGCATAGTTGACAAGGTGCTTTTGGTTTAATGACACTAACAAAGTAATTCATTTTTTAATAATGTGTCTTCTATTTATTGGCATCATTTGATTTGGTTTGAGTGACTCTCTCTCTCTCTCTCTCTCTCTCTCTCTCTCTGAAACACTATTTATGTTGTTGTATGACTTATTTGGATGGTCTGAAAATTTTAGATAAGTTTTTGACAAGAGATATTATTGCTAAGGAAAAAATGTATTTTCTTTGTTGAAAATTCTGAGGAGCTTTTTTAGCTACCCTATCCATTTCTGGTTGATTAGAAATTGGTTGCCATATGATAAATTCTTTCTCATTTTATGTCTTAAAGGCTAATTCTTCTCATTATTTTCATGAAAAATTATGTTATTTGGAAAACTAGATATGGCAGTCACTTCTTCAATTTGAATCATTCTGAGATTATGATGGTGGTCAAAATCAAGCTATTGGTGGCATATAAGTTAAGAAGATTAAAGTTTTAAGACAATTGGCCTTTTGAAGTTAAGAGGCAATTACTTGGTTGGAGTTTTGGATACATGCACTAGGATTGATAATCATTAAACTTTTGTAGTTATGATCTCTCCTATTTTTGGACTTTGGCCCTCAACATCAAAAATAAAATAAAATTTTGCAAGATTATTCATTTTGAATAGCTGGATGCAATCGAAATCACATTTAATTGCATTCCAATTATACAAAACGAATGATGAGATGTAACAATTACACCATATCTCTATAACTCTTGTATTTTGAAAATTTCCTTTCATGGTATGCTGCACTTTTATTGATACTAAGCTCAGTTCAAGGAGAATTATTACGTGCGGAGTTCGAACGAGTTCTACGTCTAGAGTCCAATTAAATGAAGACACATAGTTCTAGCATGACCCAACGACCCAGCCTGCTTATAAACACTTTTTTTTTTTGGACTGTTAGGGGATTTGAGTCCGGATGAGCTGAAAGGAATTTCTTCCGTCGACCACTCCACGGTAGATCCGATCTCAACACTCACTGTTTATAACTTATACACAATATGTCTATAACGAGAATTTATACGCACTTTAGGCCGGGCGGGATAGTAAGATCAAGTTAGAAAAAAAAAATTACAGATCTTCATTTAATTGAAAATTCATAGATAAAGCTACAACCTAACTTCGAAATTAATAATTTCTTCAGTTCGAGAGTTGGACCAAACTCTCCATTTTTAAAAAAGTGGCGATGAAACGATAGAGAAAGAAAGGTACCAGCGGGCAACGGTAACTGGAAACAAATTAATTTTTTTCTCCTCTGTAACGTTACTCTTTGTCCTCTCCCAAACGTCCTTTTTAGTCCACTTCTCTCTCTCTCTCTCTCTCTCTTACTCACACCTAGGAACTCGCTCTTCCACTCCACTCTTTGTAAAATTTGAACGCCGAACTCCGCTCGCTTAGACGGAAGAGGAGAAGCAAAAATGCCAAGGTTTGTTTGAGCTCATGGTTCCCTTTTGGTTAGAAGAAAAGCAGAAAGGTTAGATTTTTAGCAGTTTGATGTAGTGATTTTGTGCTGAAAACAGATCATCAGAGCTGCCGCACCAACGCCATTCTCATCGCGTTCCGCTTCGTCTCAAGTCTACAGCTTCCTCGGAAGCTAACTCCCTCCACCGCACCGCCGGCTTGGAACGCAGCGCAAAGCCCGAAGATCGTCGCTCTGCTCACACTGTTCTGCAAGAGGTACTCTGTTCCATTTCAAATTTTCTTCTGAAAGTTACTTTCTTTTGAACTCGGTCTTATGAAGTAGGCCTTTTGAACAGAAGAAGAAGGTGTTGAGAATGGCGGATCTGGAGACGAAGCTCGACCAAACTATGGATGAGCTCAAGAAGCTAAAGGAGCAGTTGGCTTCAGCGGAGGCGGCCAAGACAGTTGTGCAGAAGAAACTCGATAAGGTGAAGAAAACTGTTCAAAATCCAGATGATGTGGATGAGAAAGACGAAAAGAAGAAGCTTTTGCCGATTGAAAAAGACAGTGATAGCTGCATTACCACCTTAGATGGAGATCAAATGGGCTCCTCTTGCAGTGAGGAAAATGCAAGCCAGCTGCAGACAAAAGTGGTGATGATTGAGGAAAAAGTTAGATCCGAGGAAAAGGAGGTAGAGGAGGTGGAGAGTAAGCTGCTGGCAGAATGTGCCGAGATTCTGGAGATGGCTATGGTGAGAGCCAAGCTTACTGAGAAGGAGAAGGAGCTGAAGATAGTTGTGGCGGAGAAGGAAAGCCTTAAAAAGGAATCAGAGGAAGCAAAAGCTTGTTCTTTTATAGCCGGTCAGAAAACAGAGGAGATGGAGATCAAGCTGGCAGGAACGGAGGAGGAGCTGAAACAGAGCAAGTCATTGGTAGAGCAGCTAAAGCTGAAGCTGGAGGCCGAGGCAGCTGCCAAAGCATCCATGGAAGCGGAGATGAAGCGTCTCAAAATCCAAACCGATCAGTGGCGCAAAGCCTCAGAGGCTGCAGCCTCCATAATTGCCACCGGAGACGAGAATTTCAGATCAACTCAGAAACCACTCGAAAGCTACAATTTTTCAACCAATGGAGTTCTGTGGTCGCCTTTGATCACCGGATCGCAGATCGATGAAGGACAAAAGAAGAGAGGCAGCGGCAGCGGCGGCGGAATCAGAGTGTTTGGAGAACTCTGGAAGAAGAAGGGGCAGCAGAAGTAATCCGAATTTTGAACTGAATGTAAACAATGGTTGTGAATCTCATCAACCACTCCGTTTCCTTCTACTTCCACATATCTTCCCCTGTTCTCTGCAATTTGATTGCTCTGTTTGTTCTTCTTAGAAAACGAATTTCTTTTGGATTAGTTCAGTAACCTCATTTTGTAATCCGATATGATTTTGTTAGTAATTGCTGAAAGGCCTCAGTTCAGCTAACACCCAATCCATCAAGGCTCTTCTCTGGACAGTTATTTAATGCAGGGCCCTATGAATTTATATAAAAAAAATTCGGTTTTTAGGTCCTGCTTTGGATAATCAATGATGGTGCCAGAAGGGTGAAGGAGAACTGAGAAAGACTTTTTGAATAATTTTTGAATGTTTGGAAGTAACAGTAAATTTTTCTGCTACAGACTGAAATTTCTCGATTTACTTCGAATTTTGATTTCCCATAAAAACATTTTTGAGATCTTAAATGAAATCTGCTCAGAAATTCGGCCCAAAATCTGTCTGTTTTGTTCTTTACTGAACAGTAAACTACAGCATTCATCACAGATTTCAACGGAGTTTTTTCTTTTAATCAAGAAGCATTATTTATTGAGCTATAGAATCTGACTGAACAGAGGCAGCTGCTTTGAATTTTACTTTGACTTAATATTAATCACTTCGAAAATTTTTATTTTTTTTATTATTTTTAGGTAGCTTTATGTAGCTGATAAAAAATTATTTCGCATCATCAAAGATTTTAGTCTAAAAATTTCTATTGATATGAGCAATATTAAATCTTGTTAAGAAAAAAATGCCTAATTAATGAGAACTAGAGAGAGATAGAGGGAGTCCCGAAGTAACTTTATACAATTTGAGAGATTATTATGTGCGGAGTTCCGAAGTAACTTTTCATATGGATTCCAACACGTGAAGACACCTAAAATTTCTCTCTTGTACACACGCAATGTACAAGAGAAAAATCCAGGTGTCCTCATGTAATTGGAGTTCAGACAGCATCTAGACTCTGCACATAATTATTTTTCCAATTTGAGACATTGATTTCATGTTCCAAGCTCACCCTCTAACCCCTCTATTATGAGTCAGAATCAAAACACAACGCCGCATAAAATACTACATTTCAGTGACACAAGTATAAAATTACTTAAATGAATGATATCATTTAAAATGAAATTTCGACCGAAGGTTTCGTTTGTGTGAAAACTTTCTAATTATTTAATAAAGTTATTATAGAAAAAATAATTTTTTAAAATTATTGTAAAAAATAACTTTCTAGTATAATGAACAACAGCCAAATAAAGCTATAATTGTAGTCGAAAAGCAAAACAGTAAGAAAGGTGTGGCAAACGAAGTTGAAGTCCTCAACATCTTCACTTCGAGCTGACAGTTAGCTTTGATGAATCCTACTCACGAGTTCGGCGAACGGGTCCGATAAAAAAAATTTGCAATTTGATAAAATATTGAGAATGAAATTTTATAATTTAATAATAAATTTTAACATTTAAATAAAATTTTAATGAATAAAAAGAAGGAAATGTTAATTCTGCAAATTAAATATTGGACCACCAAATTTTCTAATAAATTTTGGTCGCGTATACGAATTATAATTGCACGTGCAGGCCAAGCATCTCTTTAAAAGCCGAAAATGTCAGAAGAGCCCCCACTGAACAATTGGATGATGAAGAGAGAGAGACCCAAAGCATATTTTAAGAGATTTTGGAGCATCTAATCTTAGCAAACCAATTAGAATGGCAATAAGGAATATGAAAATGACTCTATTAGTTGAAATGTCCAATGCAATTATTTTTTTATAAAGCTTTAGTGGCTCATCACATTTAATGCAACCCTAAGTGCATTTTACCATATTAACCTTTGGAGGATTTGCTAAGAAAGGTAAGAGAGGAACTTTTATTTGGTCCGGTGAACATACGCAACTCTACGTTCGGCCGCCAGTAGAATCGCGCCACGCGTTTTCATGATTTACCGCGCGCCCTGACAACCCGACCTGGAACGGACCCAAGATTGCTCGGTATTGCTAGGTATTGGTCGATTTTGCTCGTCAATAACCAATACCGAGCAATACCGAGCAAATACCGAGTTGTACCGAGTTTTTTCTAGCAATGCCGAGCAAATACCTAGCAATACCGAGCAAATACTGAGTTGTACCGAGTTGTACCAAGTTGTAAAAAAACTCTGTACAACTCGGTATTTGCATGGTATTGGTCTTCACAGAGCGGTATTTCTCATTTTTGCAAAGCAATACCTAGCAAATACCGAGCAAATACAGAGCAATACCGAGAAAATCGCGAACATAGCATTCCCGGGTTCCGCTCCGGGTCAAGTCGTCGGGCCGCGCGATAAAGAGTAAGAGCACGTGGCGACATGTTATTGGCGGCCGAACGTAGCTCTACGTCCGGTCAGAGGACGTAATAATTGTTCGTAAGAGAGAGGTTTATTATAAAAGTTCTACTAAGAACACATCATCAATTTTTAGCTCACTAATAAATATAAACCAAACATGTATAAATAAGGGTGAAAGGAAAGTGATAAACTTATAAAAAAAAAATAAAAATATATATAAGGATGCAAAATTATCTAATCGTTTTTCATAAACTTGTTTGTTAGTGTTAGAAAAATTCAACATAATCGGATGAAAATAGCGGGAGGTCAAAAGTTTTTTCGATTTTTGTAAGGGCAAATTGCGTGAAAAAAGGTCGACTATGGGCAGAAAGAAAATAAAATTCAGATGAGGCGGTTACAAATAACCCTTACTATATTGATAGTTTTAATTTTTTTAGGGGGGCAATTGCCCCCACTCAGCAATACATAGTTCCACCCTTGTGTATAGAGTACCTCGGAGCATAGTGTTTATGCCAAATTTGTTTGATCCACCCATTCAGAGCCCGGTTTTAATATCAGAGGAGCTAAAGTTTTTGAAAACCATATGTTTGCATCTCTCTCTCGAAAAATTATTGTGTGGATGTCGGACCGTCTGGAGGCGAATCAAAATACACCACATCACCTGATACACAACGGTACACACCTGTGGTACATAACAAAAAAATGACGTGATGCATTCTAATTCGCCTCCGGACGGCATCCATATCCCCATAGAATAATTTTACCCCCCCCCCCCCTCTCTCTCTCTCTCTCTTTCGGTGTGAGTTTCATTTGATTTATTAGCCACCATTCTGCTAATATTTGTTGTGTTCCTGCTTCACCCAAATCTATCTCAAGAGTTGGATTTCTTCAATGATTTCTGATCGGCATTGCCCAAACAAAAAAAGGCTTGACAGATTTTTGTCTGCTGCTTAACTTACTATGTATGGATGGAATGAAATGCTAGAAGATTTGGCAATGAGGCTCATACTCATCTGTCCTTGCAATACTGGATTAAAAAAACTATTTCAGGCAACGTGAAGGGCTAGGAAAAATATAAAGAGGTTAAGTTTCTTCTATGTGGCTCAGGCTTCATTAGATGTCTTTGATTTTTGTTGGACGATGATGAACTGCTGCTCCCCCTCATTGTATCCTTCTGCACTGCTAGATGGCTTTTGTTCAGGCGTAGGCAACTGCAGTGTTGCTGATTTTTGGGAACATTTTGCACATTCTGAGTCTAGTTTTGGACCATCTCTTCGTAAATCAGATCAATTTTATGCACTCTGATTTTCTAGGGTTTTTTTTTTAATATTTCACTGTTGTAAAGTAAGTTACACTGGGGCTAAGGCCTATGTAATTCTTTTTGTTCTTCCATAGTAAAAAAGTTAAGTCCCTCATTTCAACCCTTAAAAAATAGAAATGAAAAGATGAGAGAGAGAGAGAGAATTGCATAATAAGTAGGGCGGTCAAAATCGAGTCACGGGTGGGGTTCAGGTCTTGGTCAAACCCGGAACTGACCTGACACATATTGACCTGACTCAAACCCGATCCCGATCCATTTTTTTAAAGCAGATCACTTTCTCATACCCAAACCCGACCCGCTTCAAACTCGAACAACCCGACACGACCTGTCAACTCGTTGTCGTCTCGCCGGAAGGAACGTCGTCGAAGGAGACGGATGACGGGCGTGGGTCAACACTCGGCAGTTCACCAACGGCCATCCATGTCAGCACTCGGTAGCTCACCGACGGGTCAACACTCAGCAGCACAATTATCAATCACCTTATTTATTACATAGCTTTACTAAGCTCGAATGCACATAAGGAAAATAAAAGCAGAAGTAGACAACTGCATACACAAAAATTTCTAGAGAATTTTTATTAGCCTCTCTTTATAATATGCTAAGCAAGTAGCTAGTTTCTTCTAGGGCATCATACAATAAGTATCTATAAAAAGAAAATATTTCTACCCCAATACATATAAATAAAGCCAAATAGCATTACTAGCTCATCAATGATAATAACGGCATCAAGATCAAAGTGAGCATAAATCGATTTGAATTGACTCAACAACATGTTGAATCTACTCGACATAGCCATATTTAATATAATTAAAATTGGATTGACTTTCATTAATATTGAAATTAAATTGATTAAATTCGATTCGATGCAAACCTATTTAATCGAAATTAAATTACAGTGATTGAGGCTGAACCGACATTATGTCATTAGGTGTCCACGAAGAGGAAGTCAAAGGGTGATTTCTACACTAAGATAGGAAGATCTAGATTATAGAAGAACTATAGAGGAAAATTGACCTCACGAAAAGTGAGGTCAACAAATGGTTGGTATTGACCGAAACAACCAATGGGATCCAGGAAGTAATAAAATTTGACTGACTTCAATCTTTACCAAATTCCTTAGCTCGGCATGCTATGAAAGCTTAAAATTAATTTAAGTTGGTAAATGTGATGAATTTAGATTGATTAATTTGAAAGGGCTCCCTAGTTCTACAAGGAGGGTACATGAACATAGGAATTCTCTCTTATCTCTAGAGTTAAAAGTTGAAATTCATTCTAGTTCAAGAAAAGGCCGCCTAAGTATGGGGACTTACACCTATTCCAACAAACTAGAAGGTGCTTCTAAGGAAAGGAAGCCTAAGTATGGAGACTCACACCTATCTTTTAAAAGACTAACTGAAATATCTGGAGGGCTAAACTAGAAAGGTGCATGTAAAAGGCATACTCCAACATTAATTAGTAGGAATCCTAAGAGAAAGAATGCCCAAGTATGGCAACTCACACCTATCCCTAAAGGACAAATTAAAATATATGGTCATGATGGCTAAACTAGGAAGGCGCCTGTAAAAGGTGTGCTCCAACACTAGCTAACCGCGTCCTAGGGGAAAGGATACCTAAGTGTGGAGGCTCACACCTATCCCTAAATGACAAATTAAAATACATAGTCAAGATGGATAAACTATGAAATTGTATGTGAAGGCATTCTCCAACACTAGCTAAGGCCAAAGAGAGAAGATGTCTAAGTGTTGGGACTCACACCTATCCCTAAAGAATAACTTCAAATATGTAGTCAGGATGGCTAAACTAGGAAGGTTCCTGTAACGGTGTTCTCCAACACTAGTTAGCCGAGTCCTAAGGGAAAGGATGCAGGATAACTTGGGTGACTAGGGAAAAGTTCTTTATCATATACCTAATGCCACATTAGAAAAGATCTAAGCGCTTGCTGATACTACACCCAAGATTGAAATAGAAATGGGATCCAAAGATCCAAAAGCCCTTACTAGCGCTTCCTAACTCAAACTATAATTAGGCATACTGATAAGATGTCCTAATATGTAGAATGAGAAGGGCCCTAAGTTTGAAAGATTTGAAAAGATTTGATTTTGAAATTTTGATCTTAACTCTTCATCCTAAATGACATTAACAACATTCATATAGTCCGTTAGGGGTCATACGCCATTTGTACTAATCATTTTCTAAGAGAGAAGAAAAAGATTGAAGAGATTTGAGTATTGATGAATATGAAAATTTTAGATTGAAAGTTCTCTTTTCCTTTCTGTTACAAATGATACTTATAACTTGCAAATGATCTACTGGGGATCAAGAGCTTTTATGCATGTCATTTTTCGAGAAAAGAAAAGGAATTGAAGTTTTGGATTTTGATTCGAATTTCTGTGATTGTTAAAGATTTAAAACGTTTTGTTTGAAATTTTTTACTCTCCTGCACTTCCCTACAAGAAAAGATGACCATACAAAATATTTGACTAAGGATTATTTATTTCTTGTGCAGGTCATTACTTCTCAAGGAAAGGAGAAAAAGAAAAAGCAGTTTATTCATCCTTGATAGTAGTGTCTATCAAAGCATCCAAACTATTTATGAGGATATTAAAGTTTTCAATAATGTAAGATCTTCGTAATTAAAGATTTTGTGGGACCTAGTTTTAAAATTACAAAATCAAATACCAACATAGTTGCATAACAAAATTTTATATTTTATTGAGATTTATTTGCGGAAGGGTAATACTTTTTTAGATAATGTCCATTAATAGGAAGCATTGGACATTCACCCTTGCAGCCAACCAATTGATAGGATCCAACCAATTGATAGGATCCCCCCAGTTAGACTTTCTCCACCACGAAAGGGCTTCCCATATAGGCTCAAAATTTTCACCCATACAACAATGAATTAAAATAGGACCTCGAACAACTAAGACTAAGCATCCTACTCGGAAAGTTCTAGGATGTATCATTTTATCATATGCTTGAGCCACACATAATCTATATAACTCGAGATTATGTTAAGCTAGCTAGCAAATGCTTTTCTTCTAAATCATCAAGTTCCTCCCATCGAAGTTGGGCATTTTGCTCAAATGTAATATGGTTGTTAACTATAATTCGTCGTAGAGAGGAAAGCTGTACCTCCCAAAGGAAGAACAACCTCAACCCCCAAAAGCTAAAACAAATGGAGTAGACTGACTCGATGCTCTATATGTGGTCCGGTAGGCCCACAAAGCCTCACTTAACTTCTCATGCCACTGTCGTTTATTTTCCCCCAGAATTTTCTTCAGAATTTGCATCAGAGTTTTGTTGAAGGCATCAGCCAATCCATTTGCCCAATGGTAGTTTTGTTGAAGGCCTCAGCCAATCCATTTACCCAAGGGTAAAAGATGGTTGAATATCTCCACTCAATATTATGATATCTGGCGAAATTATTTATTTTGGTGCTTTTGAAAGAAGCTATATTGTCGGATATAATTTGACGAGGAATGTCAAATTCAAATACAATATTATGCTTGAAGAATTGGAGGGCATGGTGAGCTTTTACTTCTCACAACGAGACGACTTCAATCCACTTAGAGAAATAATCAGTTGTAGCCAAAATGAATTGACGGACCTTAGAAGGGCCACGAAGCAATCGTCGGATGCAAAATATTAGGCAGTTGATACAAAACTACACTATGTACTTGGCATTGATGACAACGACGTGCAACGTGCATGCAATCCTCAATTATCGACGGCCAATAGTACCCCAATCTCTTGATTTTTCAACTTCATTTTTGGGACCGGGTTGGTGAGCACCACACAGTCAAGTGTGTACCACAGTCACAATTTTCAGGGCTTCATGTTTGTTAATACAATGTAACCACATTTGATCAAAGGACTAGCAATACAAAATGTCATTGACCAATGCATAAGAGAGAGCCCTTCTCTTAATATGGTAAGCAACAAATTTTTCTTGAGGAAGTTTACCTTCTTGCAAATAGTCAATGAAGGGTTGTCTACAATCAATCACTTCATCTTCCATAGCAAGAACAATATCATCCTTAGAAGGAGATTTATTGTTAATGTACTCCAAATCTATGATAGAAAGTATATGATGATCTTGTACTTCTATAGAAATTGGCTCCTCCTCTAGACAAGTTAATTCCTTTGCAAGTGTTGCAAGGGTATCTGCCACAGAATTTCTCCTACGGGATATTCTATACAAAGTTACATTTGGAATCTATTCGAGGAGCTTCATCATGTATTGGTATTACTAAAAAAGTTTAGGCTTCAAGACTTTATAAACTCCAGTAACTTGATTGATGACGAGTTGTGAATCTCCAAAATATCTTGATTTCTTGAATTTCCATAGAGATCGTTAATTCTAAACCAGTTACGAGAGCTTTATATTTAGCTTCATTGTTGCTGCAAGGCTCTAATAAATGGTAAAAATAACGTAACAACCCTTTTTGGGGGGTTATGAACACAAACCTGATACCGACTTTTCCTGGAATTGCATCATAAGATTCATGAATCTTCTGAGAAGATGCGGAACCATGAAAATGAAACTCCCAGGTAGTACCTTCTTGATCCTCTAAACTCAAAACTTGTTCATCGAGAAGATCATCATTTAGAGGGGACTCAACAGGAACCGGGTGTGCCGCTAAAAAGTCAACCAATACTTGAACTTTCACATAGGTGATGTCAAATTTGAGAAGGATCACGGACCATCATGCCAAACATCCGAACAACGTTGGACAGGTCATGAGATATTGCAAGGGATTGACTTTTTAGATAATATTTACCTTATGGGCTAACATGTAATGCTTCAATTTTTTGGTGGCAAAAATCAAGGCTAAGCAATGCTTCTCAATGGACAAATACTTAATCACAGTGGGGAGTAATCTACGACTTAAATAATAGGGCGCATTCACTTTTCATTTATCATTAGTTTGAGCTAACAAGGCTCCAAGAGATTCTTCTAAAGCCGCAATATACATGATCAACAATTTTCTAGGTATGAAAGCTGCCAGAACTGGAGGTGACATCAAATATTACTTTAAGCTCTCAAAAGCATTTTGGCATTTATCATCCCAATGAAATTGGGCATCCATTTTGCATAAAGCAGCAAATGGTTGACACCTATTAGAGAGACTAGAAATAAATTTCCTCAGATAAGCCAACCTATCCTGAAGAGATTTTAATTAAGGCTTTTGGGAGGCATCATATCCAAGATGGCTTCTATTTTAGAAGGCTCAATTTCGATACCGCAATGCTCACAATGAATTATAAGAACTTCCCTGAAGTCACGCCAAATGCGCATTTTAGATGGTTCATCTTTAGACTATAATGATTTAACTGCTCCAAGACAATTCTCAAATCATAAAGTTGGTCTTCCCTTTCACAATTTTTGACAACCACATCATTGACATAACATTCCACTTGATTGTGTATGAGTTTGTCAAAAATCTAAGTCATCGCCCACTGGTAAGTTGCACCAACGTTCTTAAGTCCAAAGGGCATAACCTTATAACAGAAACCCCTATAGGTGTTCTAAACACAGTTAATTTTTCATGTTCAGAGACCATCTTGATTTGATGGTGTTCAATGTATATTTGATCTTTCTTGAACATTCTCTTATGAGTATATTTTGCACTTAATCATAAAAATATTGCATCATTTAGGAAAAAAAATGAGAATGCAGACAATCTTTTCCAAAACTTATTTCTACTTTCAAATGCCTTTGTAAAATATTGTTATCATCTTTCGAGATGGTCAATATTCTCTTTGTCATATTTGATCATAGAAATGACATATTTTTCAAAACTCATTCTCGCTTTTAAATCCTTTGTAGAATGTTATATTTATCTCTCGAGATGAAATAATATTCTCGTCATATTATTTGGTTGTGGGGATGGTGAAATTTTCAAAACCTCATTTCCATATTCAAATACTTCCATAGGAAACATTATGTTCATCTTTTGGGATGATATCTTATTTCCTTGATTGTGTTTGATAAGAGAAATAATATTTTCTAAAACCATATTTTATTATTGAATCCATTGTAGAATATTGTGTCCGCCTTTCAAGATGGTTCCTCTCATAAGGGAAGCCTCTATAGTTAATTACATCCTAAGATAAATAACTCTCATAGGAACACTCGATTAAAATTGTGGCAAATACTTTTAGGATTTCAAAGTTTAAGATAAAGATTGGAACATTTTGGAATTTTCAAAATGAATTATATCAAAGTTGAGCAGTTCTTTCCAGTGTTGAAGGAGGAAGGGTAGGAAGCATTAGGATACTGACATCGCTCAGAAGTGCTCCAATCTAACATATGGTTGAGCATTAATGTTTCGGGTTGAACATTCAAGTATATTTAACCTATAGGTATACTCCTAAAGAAGGTAATATGAATGGGAAGGATATAGGTTATGGAGATCTAGTGCCTAGGCTTTTTGCTTGTTTTTCACATCACTCATCGGGGTTGTGAGTGAAGGGAATTTTATGTCATAAAGGCTTCTATCTACACTCTGCATCACCTACCGAGGTCGTAGGTGAAATGGGTTGTGTGCTTAATCATCATAATTTTTTAATGAATGTTTGTGCATTTTTCTCCGAATATCAATTTAGACAGCATGAGGATAGGTCATTGATCTGAAGGATCACAAAAATATCTCATATGAAACATTAGTAAACATAAATGAAAAGATGTAATATGGTTAACCTTCTTTGTAAAAATTTGCATCAGATTTTATTCACGAAACAGCCACAAACACAATGATAGCCACCTTACCAATATAAGAAATAGGCAAGAATCTGACAATCTACATGGCTCGACAATCATATCATTCATCCAAATGAACATGTACTCTTGCTAGACAATTAATATAACTGATAGCTGTTATAAGCACGTTATAATTCATATAGTTAGAGTATGAAAAGTAAGAAACAGGCGTCCAAAATGTTTAATAAATAGTTGACTTCAGGAATACTAAGTTCATTTATGGTGTTTACTGTGACAAGATAGAAACACCGTAGTAACAATAATTTCAATCTGAAAAGGGCTCAATCAATGTCATCATTTTACAGAGAGAAATGTGTACTAAAAAAGAAGCTGAAATACTTGTGATTCAAAATTTGCATTTGAATATGCTATTGCATTTCAACTTGTGACCTCCAGGCTCCATAATTCATCATATTTTTACACCATATCATGATCTTAAACATTCAACTAATAATCAAGGGCCCCTTTCATTGGAAAATATTGCAATTAGATTTGCATATTCCAATGATGGGGAATGTAAATTGTCAACTAATCCAAAAGAATTGCAACAGAAGTATATACAAGTCCAGCCTTCTAATGGAAGAACAGATCAATTTCATTAAGCATCTAAGCATGGGAAGAAAGCACAACACACTCGAAAGAAACTTGAATCACTATCTTGACATTTGCTCAAAATTTACCCTCCCTCAAGGTTATAAAAGTGATATTGATAATGCTTTAATCCCTACTATTGCCAGAAAACAAGAAGAGATAATGATCATATCTCATTGATAGAACCAAAATAGCATGCAAGACGTTTGAAAGTATGCATGAATAGAAGTCCGGTCTAGCATGGGATGTTATATTAATTCACATGCCAATGTATTTTTATCTGAACATTAATATTGGATCGAACAGAATAAATAAGACCTTGCTTTCGTCACCCATAAAAAAAAGGATAAACAGAAATGTTATTCAAGCCAGCTCTTTCTTCTTTCCCTTTCGAATCCCCACTTAATGATTCTTGAAGTAGTCATTCAAAACAGAGATTATGTTGGACTCCACGTAGTTACATTTAGGGTGCATTTAGGACGACTACAGCTGCGATAAAGCAGGCTGTAAAGTTCTTGTAAAAAAGTTGCTTTCCGAAGTTACTGTACAGAAATTAGTATATTTTGTTTGGGAAGTATAACTGCCGAGTTGCTACGCTGCAGCTATATATGGAAAAATTACTTTCATACCCTTATGTATATTGATATAAAAAATAATTATTTATGTCATTTTTTTTAAATGATGATAACACACTAACAATTAATAAAATTTGTATCCAAATAAACCTTAGCCAAACCTTCTTGCTGCTTCGCGAGAATAGGTTTTTGAAATGAAGAAATTATTATTACGATTAGAAGAAAAGATCAAGTTCTTCCTTGCATTTCAATTGACAAAGTACTATGAAACGTACCTTCAACTTTTTGTATATCCAGTACTATGAAACCAAATAAAATCCGCCATATGAGCAAGTATATGACTTCATAATATAATGAACAAGCTCAAATAATTTTATTATTTTTAAATGAAAAATAACATCAACCATATATATAGTATATCCAGAGCCATCTAGAGGTATATATGTTTAATTTATTTCAACAGAAGCTTATGTAAATTCTGCACTTAAACCGATTCGAATAAATTTCCAGAAGAGCAATCGCCAATTGGTTCAAAAGTTCCTCTTCATCATTTTAAAAAATAGATAAAACTCAAAAAGACACGAGAGAAAAAAAAAATTATAAAAGAAAATCAAGTCTTTGATATTTTTATTTGAACAGAGTGAAAGAAGAAAACAAATGACAAATTTTTTAATCAGAAAAGGGTAAATACTAATCACAATCGGACAACCAAATAAAGATCCGCCATATGAGCAGCCAACGTTTTAACAAATTCTTCCACATCAAAACTCATAAATACCAAACAAATCATCTCCAAATCTCATACTGCTCTAAAACTTAGGAAATTAGTAATAATAATTTTTTGTTATGTATTTAACAATCAAGCAACAACTCCAAAAAAAATTGATCAGATATATGACTTCAAAAATTTATTATTACTAATTTTTTAAGTTTTAGAGCAGTGTGAGATTTGAAGAAGATTTTTTTGGTATTTATGAGTTTTGATGTGGAAGAAATTATTAAATCATTGACTGCTCATATGGCGGATCTTTATTTGGTTATCCAACTGTGATTAGTATTTGCCCTTTTCTGATTAAAAATTTTGACCTTTGGATAATGGAAAACATTTTCAAAAATTTATTATTATTAATTTTTTAAGTTTTAGAGCAGTGTGAGATTTGAAGAAGATTTTTTTGGTATTTATGAGTTTTGACGTGAAAGAAATTATTAAAACGTTGACTACTCGTATGGCGGATCTTTATTTGGTTATCCGACTGTGATTAGTATTTGCCCTTTTCTGATTAAAAAATTTGACCTTGGATAATGGAAAACCTTAGGATCTTGACTGGGTATTTTCTACCCACCTGGTAGGGTAGGTTCTATCCCCAATCATCTACCTACTTGACACTTAGTGCATCTAACCTACATAAGTTACATCTAAAACCCAAATCAATAATAAAATCACTAACAAGTAATAAATCAATAATATATATAAACAAATACACATGCCTAAAGGAGAAATATTATAAGATTGAGTATCACATTATACTTAAAGTAAGATAATTCATTTTTTTCATCTATAACTAACCTAAACTAAAAAATAAAACTAATTGACATAAATAAAGCGCATAAAATTTCTATTTATTGAAAGAAGTTAATTAATTAATTAAGTGAATTCAAGATTACATATGAAGAATAAAAAATGTTAATAAAGATAATAAAAAATAATCAATAATTAATTACAAATCCAACAAATTCAGAACAATCCTAAATAAATTTCATGAATACATAATTAATTAAATAATTCAATTAACCCTTCAATAACATTTTCAAATTTAACAAATTCTCCAACAAACTTAAAAAACTTATTAAGAATTAAAATATATTTTATAAATTCATTAAATTCTAATAAACAACAACTTACATCGAATAGGATATCAAAATAGTGAAATCTTCTTTATAAAATGCTTAAAAGTCAAAAAAAAAATGTAAAACATTAATAGTTGAATTGAAACCACCCCAAATAAAATTAAATATATTTAAAATTAAAAATTGAAACCCCAAACTAATTATAGGGCTAACCACCCGCACAACCTGACAGTGGATATTGCATATAGGCCACCAGCCTTAGACCCTCATGTTAGGTTACTTTATTTTGTGTGTTTCTTATATGCTTTACATGTTTGTTTGTATTTCCTTACTTTTCATATTTTATATTATATTTTATTCTTTTATTTAATTGCAAATATTAATCCATTAATTAGAAAGCATAACCCAAAATAAAATAAAATACACTTGATTACAACATTTAAATAGAACTTAAAATTTAAACCCTTAATTAGAGAATAAAACAACTGACACCATAACATTGAACGACATTTTAAACCCCTGATTTACACACTAAAACTTTCATGATTTTACACAAAAACATAAATAAAATAAAGACACTTGATTACAACTTTTAACTAGAACTTAAGATTGAAATCCTTAATTAGAGAATAAAACAATCGACGCCATAACATTGACTGGCATTTTAAACCCCATTTACGCACTAAACCTTTCATGATTTTACACAAAAGCATAAATTGGTGTGCGACGGGCATTTGCATGGTTGCCTATGATAGCCTGGAGTTTATTCAGCACAGTTTTTAGGGAAAACTCTTTTTACTTGAAATGAAACAACAAAATCCCTTAAATAACGTAGAAAAATAAATAATTATAAGAAATTTAATGATATAAGTTCCATCATATTAACAAACTACAAAAATAAAATCTTTAACTGCATTTAGGACTAGATGTAATGATCCACCATTTATAGTTTGGGACCATTAGTATTTCTTAGATGTCGGCCCCAATCTTCTAATCAAATAGCCTGTCATATATTACATTTCATAAGATCGGGCATCATAATTTTAAAATGTTAAGTGAGTTTAGCTGATAGTCCTAGTCAGACAGGAACGTAAGTCCAGAAGAGTCAAACTTTCTCAAACCCTTGATAGGGTGAGAGATACAAGTCTCATTATATTTCTTTAAACTAGGACCTAATCGTTATTATGTAGTGACTCAGTTTAATTTTAAGTTGTGAGGTTTATTGCATATCATAAGCCTTTACCTCTTAGGAATTATCTTGATATGGTTATCAAAAATATAAGTCCAAACTTTCTAATAAAAGTTTAACTTTAAAAAAATAATCTCGTTCTAAAACATTAAAGTCCAACCATAGAGTAGATTGAAGCACTTCTGAGCAATCTCAAAATACTAGTGCTCTCTATTTTTTCTTCTTCGACTCTAAAAATAACAGTTCAATCTCAAACCCTTCCCATTTAAAAATTCCAAAATCTTCTAATCATTACCTTAAACTTTGAAATCCTGAAACTATTTATCACTATTTTAATCAAGTGTATTTTCGTTCACCTCTTCTGATATGTAATTAATCATAAACTTTTGCCCTTATGGGGAACCTACAAGTCTAGAATAAAATAAACCCTATCTTACTCTCATAGGATAGGGAAAAAATCTTTCGAAACATAGACGATCTTTCCAAAACTTATTTATACTTTCAAATATCTTTATAGAATATTTTTATCATCTTCGAGATAGTGCAAAATCATCTTTGTCATAACTGATCGTAGAAATAAAGTATTTTTAAAACTCATTCTTGCCTTGAAATCCTTCATGGAATGTTATGTTCATCTATTGAGATGATATAATATTCTCGTCATTGTAATTAGTTGCGAGGATGGTGAAATTGTTGAAACCTCATTTCTTTTTTCAAACACTTTCATAGAAAACATCATGGTCATCTTTCAGGATGAAATCTTATTTCCTTGATTGTAGTTGATTAGAGAAATGATATTTTTCTAAAATTTTATTTTGTTATTGAATCTATTATAGAATATTGTGTCCGTCTTTCAAGATGATATGATATTCAAAATATAGCATTCAATCACAAAATAGGATAGCACACCTAATCTGTGCGGAGAATTATTTTCCCATAGATTTTCTGGCAACTCCACTAAGGATTATTTATTTTTTTGTACAGGTCATCACTTCTCAAGAAAAGGAAAATGAGATAGAGTAGTTCAATCATCTTTAATAGATAGCATCAATCAAAACATCTAAACAACTCACGAAAAAGTTGAACATTTTTAATGATGTTATATTTTCATAACTGAGGATTTTGAATTTCAAAACCCGGTTCAGCATGACAAGCATGAAAGGTCTTAAAAGCTCATGAGAGGTGGTTGACTCCATCTAAACCAAATAATTTGAACTCGGCTAAAATGATTTTATTCAAATAGTCAAAACTTAACAACCTTCTATTAAAAAAATTGTAGTTTCAAACAATTTTGAATTTCAATAATATGGAAAAGTTATCTTTTATGCGAAGAGAGTGATTTCAACTCTAATTCTGACTCTTAAAAATCATAAATTGGATGATGATAAGCTGAATTTTGTAGAATTTTGATAAAGTCATAATGGACGTCACCAAGGATAGAATCCCTCATGTTCTAACATCCTGGATTAGATAATCATGAATGACTCTAGACATGATACATACATATGATGAATTAGAACACCAGACAATCTTTTAAAAAACCAACCAAAAGGAATATTACTTAGTCAAGTCTCGAAAACTGCATGTCAAAAAGAGTGAATCTTAAGTCCATAAGTATTACTATATATTTTCAAGCATTAGGACTCTGTCTGGAATCTAGTCCAAATTGGAAGGTATTCACAAGAGTTAAAAAATATATTAATAATGGTTTAAGACTGAATGGTTTGTTGCACCAGTGTTCTTAAGTTCAAAGGGCATAATCTTATAATAGAATACCACTATAGATGTTCTAAACACAGTGAATTTTTCATCTTCAAGGGCCATCCTGATTGGATTATATCCAAAAAAGGTCATCCATAAAGGAGAAAATAGCATGTGATGAAGCAATGTCCACCATCAGCACCGGTATAGATAACGTGAATTCATCTTTGGGACATGATTTGTTTAGATCAATGGCCATTACATACATCTCATAAAATATACATTCAATGTATTATAAATAATTAATAAATACACCTCATTGTAAATCAATGATTGTTACATACACCTCATTGTACTAAATATAATTAAATAAAAAAAACTATTATATACACCTCATTGTATTAAATATAATTAAATAATAAAGTTATTACATACACCTCAATGTATTAAATAAAATTAATGCCACTTAAAATAAAAATTTTATAACTTTTAAAAATTAAGAAAGTGCTTAAATTTCCTTCCACCTCAAATATTAATCATTCGTTTTATTTTCTCTAAAATTATTTTATCCATTTATTATATTATAAATAATTAATAAATCAAAAAATATATAATAATTATACAAACTAATGTCCTTTACATACACCTCATAAAGTATACATTCATTGTATTATAAATAATTAATAAATACACCTTATAATATAATTAATAAATACACCATATTGTATTATAAATAATTAATAAATATAAAAAATATAATAATTATACAAATCAATGACCATTACATACACCTCATAAAATACACCTCATTGTATTAAATAAAATTAAATTAAAAAGTCAATATATACACATTTTTGAATTAAATAAAATTAATGTTGTTTAAAATAAAATTCTTATGACCTTTAAAAATAAGAATTTTATATTTTTTATCAAATTAAATTATTCATAATTTATTAAAATAAGAATGTCACTTAAAATACACCTCATTATATTAAATAAAATTAATGCTGCTTAAAATAAAAATTTCATAATACCGACCTATTATTATATTATATCTACCATTCTATTTAAAAATCATTTCTTATTTTAATAAATTATGAAATGATTAAATTTGATAGAAAATAAAAAAACTCTTATTTTTAAAGGTCATAAAAATTTTATTTTAAGTGGCATTAATTTTATTTAATACAAAGAGGTGTATGTAATAGCTTTTATTTAATTTTATTTTATATAATGAGGTATATTTTATGAGGTATATGTAATGGTCATTGATTTGCATAATTATTATATAATTTTAATTTTTTTAATTATTTATAATACAACGAGTTGTATTTATTAATTATGCTATGATGTATATTTATTAATTATTTAATACAATTAATATATATTTTATGAGGTGTATATAAAGAGCATTAATTTACATAATTATTATATATTTTTAAATTAATTAATTATTTATAATATAATGAATGGACAAAATAATTTTAGAGGAAATAAAATGGATGGCCAAAATTTGAGGAGGAAGAAAATTTAAGTGCTTTTATAAATTTTAAATGTTATAAAATTTTTATTTTAAGCTGTATTAATTTTATTTAATACAAAGTGTATGTAACAACTTTTTTATTTAATTCTATTTAATACAATGAGATGTATTATGAGGTGTATGTAACATCCATTAATTTGCATAATTATTATATATTTTTAGATTTATTAATTATTTATAATACAATGAGATGTATTTATTAATTATATTATAAAGTATGTTTATTAATTATTTATAATAAAATGAATGTATATTTTATGAAGTGTATGTAAAAAAATATTAATTTGTATAATTATTATATATTTTAAGATTTATTAATTATTTATAATTTATAATATAATATATGAACAAGATAATTTAATTTTAGAAAAAATAAAACGAATGACCAAGATTTAAGATGAAAGAAAATTCAAGCGGCTTTTATAATAGTAGCATAGATATTGCAAAAGCGCTTTCCACCCAACTGTGAAGCCTTTTGATTTTCTAGACATATTATACTAATATATCATAACCATTCATAGAAAATCAACCTAACAAAAGAAATTCATCTATAAATATGAAAATTTAAATAAGCTTTTTTTTTTTATTATTCAACATTATTATTAATCTCTTAGTTGTTTTTTATCCATATGATGGACTCATTTTACCTTACAACAACAACAACAACAACAACATCAAGCCTTTATCCCACTACGTGGGGTCGGCTACATGAATCCTTTTTCTCCATTGTGTCCTATTAAAAGTCAAATTCTCGTTTAAATCTAATAAAGAAAGGTCATTCCTAATATTTTCTAACCAGGTCTTTTTAGGTCTACCCCTACCTTTCTTAACAAAAGTCAAATCTAATACCTCTACTCTCCTAACCGGGTCATCGCAAGGCCGCTGTTTTATGTGACCAAACCATCTAAGGCGACTTTCTCTAATCTTATCTTCTACTGGAGCTACTCCAACCTTTTCACGTATAAGCTCATTTCGTATCCTATCTCTAAGGGTAAAGCCACTCATCCACCTGAGCATCCTCATCTCTGCCACACTTAACTTAGTATTATGCTTCTCTTTTAAAGGCCACTCATTTTACCTTACAATTTAATATAATTTATATGATTAGATTATAACTTTAATATTAATAAATTTGAACAATACTAGTATTATAATATTCATACAAGTTTTGTGATTTTATAATAACCTTGTTTTTTAAAATTCTAGCAATGCCCACTTTGTGCATGTGCAAATAAAACTATTTAGTTTCTTTTTAAGGTCTATTTATTTATGATGTAAAGAAGTAAACTACTTTATTTTCTTAATATTTCATTCACTACAAGGTTACTGCATTTTGGTTTAAAATTAGACATTTCAAATTTATGGAGCATGGTAAATGTGACCTCTTCATGCACCACTAAATTTCTGGTTCTTTCTTTCACGATACAAAATGAATGCAATATGTTGAGGTAAATTCATTTTTATTTATTTTTTTATACAATTTAAGTTCTATGTTTTTTCCCTTTGGCTTTATTTCAAATAAAGAGGGTGGAGGTAGAGGCGTGGATTGTGAAAAAATCATGAATTAGGGCAGATACAAATAAAAAAAAGTGCCTGAAAGGCTCTCTGCCCGTGTTTATTTGGACTAGCTTTTTGACTATTATATGATAAGAAAAATAGTTAGTAAAACAATCATGTATAAATTAATACGAATGAATTTTAACAACTTTATTAATCTATGGAAAGTTTCATTCTCATTAAAAGTTGTAATGATATATTTGTATTAGAAAACTTATGTACATGATGGCTCTGCCTTCTCGGCCCCAAGGAGACGATTGCAAAAATAATGACAAACATTTTATCTTTGTTTAATGATACTTTTTATTGCATATTAAGGGTGCATTTGGGCAACTGTAGCTTTTTTAAAGTTTTTAAGGTGGGATATCCATAATTGTTTACAAAATAACTGTGGAATTATTTTGAAAAATCATTTTGACAACTTTTTCCAAAATAAAGTTAGATAATAATTTTATTATAACTATCATTTTAACAAATTTTATAATAAATAATTCATTTTATCATAAAATATAAGAAAAATAGCTAAACAAGTATAGTTAAATAGAAATACAATGGATTATTAATTAATATTGTTTGTAATTTTTATTATTAATTTTAAAAAATTTAATTTTTATTCATGTAAACAAATTAGTGATTATAATTATTCATAATAATAATTTAATAACTTTTTTCATCTTAAAAATGATAATATAATTAAAATTATTTATATTATGAATTTTTATTTATAAATTTTTTATCACTTGCATTTTTAGTCACGTGTGTTATATATAAATCTATGGGAAAATAAATAGCCACATATATTAGTGTGCTTTCTTATTTTGTGATTGAACGCTATATTGTGAATACCGTACCATCTCAAAAGGCACACAATATTCTACAGTGGATTCAATAATAAAATAGAGTTTTAGAAAACATCATTTCTCAACAACAACAACAACAACATCAAACCTCTATCCCACTACGTGGGGTCGGCTATATGAATCCTTTTTCTCCATTGTATCTTATTAAAAGTCAAATTCTCGTTTAAATCTAACAAAGAAAGGTCATTCCTAATATTTTCTAACCAAGTCTTTTTAGGTCTACCCCTACCTTTCTTAACATAAGTCAAATCTAATACCTCTACTCTCCTAACCGGGTCATCGCAAGGCCGCCGTTTTATGTGACCAAACCATCTAAGGCGACTTTCTCTAATCTTATCTTCTACTGGAGCTACTCCAACCTTTTCACGTATATGCTCATTTCGTATCCTATCTCTAAGAGTAAAGCCACTCATCCACCTAAGCATCCTCATCTCTGCCACACTTAACTTAGTATTATGCTTCTCTTTTAAAGGCCAACATTCGGCACCATAAGCATTGCAGGCCTCATTACCATCTTATAGAATTTTCCCTTAAGTTTGAGGGGTACAATTCTATCACATAACAAGCCCGATGCATTCCTCCACTTCAACCATCCAACTTGAATTCTGCTGATAATATCCCCATCTATTTCACCATCACTCTGAACAATAGATCCAAGATATCTAAAACGTGTACTCTTATTAATGACTTAATCACCCAAAGTCACAATCCCCTCACTAGGTCTATTACTACTAAAATTACACTCCATATATTCCGTTTTAGATCTACTCAAGCGAAAACCTTTAGACTCTAAGGTTGACCTCCATAATTCAAGTTTACCTTCAACTCCCTCTCTAGTCTTATCAACAAGAAGAATATCATCAGCAAAAAGCATACACCAAGGTACATCCTCTTGCAAATGTCTAGTGAAAAATGTACCCTGAAAGCATACACCAAAGTACATCCTCTTGCAAAGAAGAATATCATCAGAAGAATACCATCATTTCTCAAATCAAACAAAATCAAGGATATAAGATATCATCCTGAATGATGAATATGATGTTTCTTATGAAAGTGTTTGAAAAGGGAAATGAGGTTTTAAAAATTTCACCCAAAGTGTTACATTATGCAGTTGGGTATTGATGTGTTTTTCATTCATGAGGAGAGACATAAGCCTCAAAATCCAATAATTGTATGAAGTGAAAATAAATGTTATAAGTGATTTTTTTTTATAATATTAAAATAATATATTAAAGAATGACATATTAGCTTTTTGTTGAACTATAAAGTAACAAATTGATATTTGAAAAAAAATATTGCACATAATGTAAAGTGTCAAGTGATAAATTGTGTGAAATAAAACTGAAATCCAATAACAAAACAACATAAAATATAAGAATTACATACAAGTATCATATAACATCAAGTTTAACTTCAAATTTCTTCTTTTTCACTTCCTTATACACAAGTAATTCTTAAAGAAAGAAAAAATAGTTTTCAACAACTCAGAAATTATGTGCACGTTCATCAATGAGGGGGTTTTTAATGTTGTCATTATTATAACAAATTAGTCTCTCCCCTATCTCATCCTGCATAGTCCAAGCCTCCCAATCTACTTCTTCATTTATTTCAGTCATCTTCGTCCACTACAGGAAAACCCCATATTACCGGCGGACGAAATCCGCCGGAAAACATAGATATTCCGACGGAACTATAAGTTTTCGGCGCACGTTTCGGCGGAAATTCATACTCCGGTTTTGGTCGCGTCGATAAATTATTTCCGGCGCAAATCTTGCGCCGGAAATTTCTCCGACGCAGTTTCCGACGAATTACCGGCGAAAAAACGAACTGTTATCGACGTTAAAAAATGTCTTAATTCCGGCGCCATATGCGCCGGTAATTAGCGTCGCATTCTGCGATATATTCTTTAAAGTATAACATGCATCCATTCATACAACAATCTATCTTTATGTATGTCAAACCAAGTTTGAAAACTAACTTCTTTGTCCGATATAGATCTGTAGGAATTAAATTATCTGTCGGATTGATTTCCTTAAGCAGCCCAATGAATTGATTAAAACATTCACGAGCAACATTATATTCAGCCTTGATACTTAACATCTTCACAGCAACAGATAATTCTGAGTGAGTTGTGCACCCTTTCCAGATTGGTTGCTGGGCAGCATGCAATAAATCATAAAAGTTTTGTGCCTCCGTATTCGGTAACTCTTCTGTATTTTGTTCAGTTTGAATTCCAGTTGCATCATGAACTAATTCCTCAAGATTTGGACAGATGTTTTCAGCCTCAACAACATTACTACTTGTAGAAGGACCGCATTGATAATCAAATTGTGGCTCATACTCACCATGAGAAGTCCAATACCAATACCGTGGCATGAATCCTCTGCGATACAGATCAACAGTTACATCATCTGGTTATAGGTGCACTAGATTTTTGTGTTTGGAACATGGACATCGAAACTTTCCTTCTGATATAAAGCTGGGCAACTGTTTCGCTTGCTGAATGAAAAAGTTCACCCCATTGATGAATTCATCTGTTAATGTCTTCCGACCTTGAGATAATCGGTTATACATCCAACTTCTTTGATTTCTAATATCCATAACCTATATATAAGAGTAAAAAAGTAATGGATTTATATATATATCTAATTAGTAGATCCAAGATATTTAAAACATGTTACACTTATTAATGACTTGATCGCTCAAAGTCACAATCCCCTCACTAGGTCTACTAACCACTAAAGCAAAAAGATATGGAGTAATGTTGATCTCCATAATCCAAGTTTACCTTCAACTCCCTCTCTAGTCTTATCAACAAGAACAATATCATCAACAAAAAGCATGCACCAAGATACATCCTCTAGCAAATGTCTAGTGCTAACAACCATGACTAAAGTACAAAAAAAATAGACTAATGTTGATCTCCATAATCAAATTTTACCTTCAACTCCCTCTCTAGTCTTATCAACAAGAACAATATCATCAACAAAAACCATGCACCAAGGTACATCCTCTAGCAAATGTCTAGTGCTAACAACCATTACTAAAGCACAAAAAAATAGACTAATGTTGATCTCCATAATCCAAGTTTACCTTCAACTCCCTCTCTAGTCTTATCAACAAGAACAATATCATCAACAAAAAGCATGCACCAAGGTACATCCTCTAGCAAATGTCTAGTGCTAACAACCATGAGTAAAGCAAAAAGATATGGACTAATGTTGATCTTCATAATCAAAGTTTACCTTAAAATCCCTCTCTAGTCTTATCAACAAGAACAATATCATCAACAAAAAGCATGCACCAAAGTACATCCTCTAGCAAATGTCTAGTGATAACAACCATGACTATAGCAAAAAGATATGGACTTAAGGCTAATCCTATATGTAATCCAACCGAAATAGGAAAAAAAATACCTTCGGTACCCTCCTCGGCGGCGCGCGACTAGGAAGGAGAGAGGCGGCGCGCGACTAGGAATGAGGCTCGGCGAAGTCTGGTGACCGTCGACGGCGAAGTCCGGTGACCGTCGACGGCGAAGTCCGGTGACCGTCGACGGCGAAGTCCGGTGACCGTCGACGGCGAAGTCCGGTGACCGTCGACGGCGAAGTCCGGTGACCGTCGACGGCGAAGTCCGGTGACCGTCGACGGCGAAGTCCGGTGACCGTCGGCGACGTCTAACCACGGCGAGCGACGAACGACGACGGAGGGCGACGGGCGAAGCAGTCGAAGTGAGAGAATGGAAGGAAACGAATGACGGCCAGAGGGGTTCGGTTTCGGGAAATAGGGCTTTTACCGGCGGAAGTTCCGCCGGTTTCGACGCTAGTGACGTTGGTATAATTTCCGACGTCTCATCCGTCGGTTATATTTCATTGAGTTTAAATAAGTCAGCGCAATGTCCGCCGGTAACGTACGCCGGAATTGTTCTGCCGTAACGTGCGACGGAAATGGTTCAGACATCCCTATACCGTCGGATCGGTCGGCGGAACCGGCGTCGGTAAATTTACGGTGTATTTTGCGACGAAAATGTTGACGCAAAATTTTCGTCGAACAATTCCGCCGATTAGGGGTGTCAATATTTGACACGACACGAAAACCCGACCCGGACCCGACCCGAAAAATCCGGGTTGGACCCGACCCAATTTCAAAACGGGTCGGGTTCGGGTTCCAGAAATTGACCCATTTAAAAAACGGGTCGGGTTCGGGTTGCCGGGTCAACCCGCCAACCCGTTTAATTTAAAAAAATTCAAATTCCAGCTCTCTGCCCGCTGCCCCCGCCCTCTGCCCGCTGCCCCGTCGCCACGAGTGCTGTGCTGCCGCGCTCGAGCTCGCGCTGTCGCGTGCCGTGCTGCGCTCGAGCTCGCGCTCGCTGCGCTGCCGCGTGCTAGCCCGTGCCGCGCTCGCCAGCTGCCCTGCCGCGCTCGCCCGCTGCCTCGCTCGCCCACTGCCGCGGTCGAGTTCTCTGCTTCGCGGGTCGTGTCGGGTCAACCCGGCAACCCGCCGGGTCAGGTCCGGGTTCGGTTTTTCGACCTGTTTCTCTACTCGGGTCGGGTTAGGGTTGACGTGTTTTCCACCCGGGTCAGTTCGGGTTTGACTCGAACCCGACCCGTGACCCGAAATTGACACCCCTACCGCCGGTGCCTGCGCCGTTTATTACCGGCCACAATTGTACGCCGGAAAATCCGACGGTAATCGCGTGTTTTCCCGTAGTGGTCTTTCATAAATATTTGTCATTAATATAATGATGAGAGTAATACTCCTAAATTTTTAGAGGATGTGGTGGTGATGTGCGGTTTTCAAGTGATCCCCAATGATGGCTATGACAGTGGTGGCTACTAGAGGTCGAGACAATCGAGAGGAAGTTGTTGTTCCTCGGGGGTGCATTAAGGCATAAATTGTTTAGGGCTTTAGTTTAGATTTAGATAAATTTTAATAAAAAAATATAAATAAGTAGAGTGAGTCATACCACCTCACACCAAAAAGGTGAGGTGCTTCTCAAGGCGGGTCTCAGCTAAGTTGAGGTGCAAGCCTCATAAAAAGGTTCGAGCAAGCCTCAAGGCATTTTTCAATGAAATTGTGCAAAGGTGGGTCTCAAGGCGAGCCTCATATTACGCAATTTTAAACAATGATTTCACCATCCACGCAACCAAATACAATGAGAAGAATATTATATCATCTTGAGAGATAAACATAACATTTTATGAAGGATTTAAAAGCGAGAATAAATTTTGAAAAATACATCATTTTTATGATCAAATACAACAAATAGAAATATTGCATCATCTCAAAAGATGATAATAATATTCTACAAAGGTATTTGAAAGTAAAAATAGGTTTTGAAAAGATTGTCTATATTCATAAAGATTCTTTCCCCTATTTTACTAGAATAAGATAGGGTTTATTTTATTATGGAGTTACCAATTCCACATATGGGCAAGCCCCTATGGTCTTAGGAGAAATGAATCTCCTAGGAACAATCTTGATTAAAATAGTCAAAAAGTTTAAGACAAGGATAAGAAGCTTTGGAATTTTCAAAAGGGATGGGATCAAGGCTGAACAGTTCTTTATAGAGTCGAAGGAGGAATAGTAGGGAGCACTAGGAGTCTGAGACCGCTCAAAAATACTCCAATCTATCCTATAGTTAGTCTTTAATATTTTAAGATTAGATGTATCTTATTCAAGTAGGTATTTTATTAGAAAATTATGGCTTATATTCTTGATCACCAAACTAGGATACTGCTCAGGAGATGAGGGTTTATGATCTAGGATCAGCCTAAGAACCAAAATCTAAAGCGAACCATTATATAGTAGTGACTCAAACCTAGCCTAATGAAATGCAATGAGACTTATATCTCTCATCCTGCTGAGAATTTAAGAAAGTCTAACTCTTATGGACTTATGATCATGTCTAGATAAGACTGTCAGCTAAACTTCACATAACATTTTAACATCATGATACTTGGTCATATAAAATGCAAGATAAGATAGGTTGTTATTTAATAAGAAATTAAAGCATACATCTAAGAAATCCTAGTGGCTCCAAAATATGAGTGGGATCATGCTTCTAGAATTAAATGCAATTAATGATTTCATTTTGATGGATTGTTAAAAGGATGGGGACTTATGCCACTAACATCTTCCTAATTATTTATCTTTATATATTATTTAAGGAGTTTTGCAATTTTAATTTGAGTAGAAAAGTTTTTTCTAAAGACTAACGATGACTAATCTCCAAGCTACCCAAGGCAAGCAAGCAAGTGACTGTCACACACTAGTTTATATTTTTGTGTAAAATCAAAAAAAATTATTGTAAAAACTAGGGGTTTAAAATATCGATCAATATTTTGGTGCCAGTTGTTTTATTCCCTAACTCAGCGTTTCAATTTTTAGTTCTAATCAAAAGTTGTAATCATGTGTCTTTTATCTTAGTTTGGGTTTTGAGTTCACAATTAATGATTTAATATTTACAATTATTGTAACATATGAAAAATAAAAAAAATACAAACAAATGACATATAAAGACATGTGAGAAACATACGAAAGGAATTAAATAACATAACCTAAGGGTCTAAGGCTGACGACCTAGATGCAACTTCTAGTGTGTGCTAGGTCGTGTGGGTGATCAACCCTATTCTTAGTATAGAGTTTCAATTTTAAACGTGTTTAATACTTATCCAGGGGTGGTTTTGATTTAAATATTAAAGTTTTTTTTTTTTGCTTTTAAATGATTTATAAAGAAAATTTTATTTTATTTTTCATTAATATTACTTTATTTTATATAATCTTTTCTTTGTTATCATTTTATGAGTTTGTTAGAATTTTTTTATATTTTTTTATGATTTTTATCGGGTATTTAATGAATTTTCTAAGTCTGTTGGAGAATTTGTTGAATTTGGATGTATAAATGTAAGGTTACTTAAAAAATAAATAAATAACTGTAATATTTACTTAATTTATTATTTATTATTGCTTTGTGTATTTATGAAAATTAATTTAGGATATTTTTATGAGATTTATTAGATCTTTAATTGACTACTTATCATTTTATCATTCTCTTTCTTTTAATTTTCTCTTTTGTTATTTTAAATTTAACTTCATGTTTAAGTTTGAATTTTTGTTTGATTTTAGGATTAATTAATTTTAATAAATAATATAATTGTATTAGTTTTATTCATGTTTTTTAATGTTACTTATTTATTTAAGTTAATATTATGTGTGATTTAATTTTTTAGGGGGTTATTTGAATATAATTTAATTTAAATATAATATAAATTTTAATTTGATTATGTTTATCATTTAAACATGTATATCTTTGATTTATTTCTTTCTGTTGGTTTGTTAATTGCCATTGACTCTTAAAGATGATTTGTGTATGTTAGATGAACTAATTGTCCGAGTGGGTAAATGATTAGAAATAAAACCTATCCTACCATGTGGGTGTGACGCCCCTAGTCAAGGTCACATGGTTTTCCATCGTCTCGGATTCATTGGTGTTCTTAGCTTACTTAATCGAGTGCTGACCGTAGGATCCTTTTTAACAATCATAGATTACCTCATTCAAAGGGACCTTGTAGGCTAAGGGGTTGAGGGACTTAATCCTAGACTGATAAATGGGAAGTACACATGCCTATGGATGGTGCACCTATGTCTATGTTGTCTACCCTAGGGTGCCACGCCTTAGGCTAAATGTATACTAATAAAGAGAGATGATGTGAATGTGCAAGATATAGGTTAAGGAAACCTAATGCATAGGCTTCTATCTACACTCCACATCACATATCGGGATCGTGGGTGAAGTGAATTTTGTATTCAATCATCATAATTTGTAAATGTTTATGATGTTAACATCATACATAAATATGAAATGGCTAATCTAGTGTTCAATATTAGCAATAAAATAAGAGGCTAAGAGTGTAGTATATGTTCATTGCATAAGAGAGGCTAAGTAGTATTTGTTCATTGTATTCCATCATTCATCATTATAGAGCTCTTTACCAAAGAAGAGCAAGCGTCAACAAAGTGTCGGATATTACAAGCATCGTACACATATCACATAACTTTGGATGTTTCGTGATGTCATATATTACATGAACTTAACAACATAAACATTAAAAAAAAAAAAAAAAACTTGTAAACACTGTTCCAACAATCAATATACACAGAGTGAACAAATATCTAGTAGTTTGTAACTTTGATAGTCAACTAATTCTTCCAAACAATGCAAACATAATATATGTAGTTCTGACAACTAATCCATCCATAATTCATGATAGCCACATGTGTTGAAATCAAGCATGAGAATATTCCACAACTCATCCAATATAAGATCAATATCATTTTTTATCCTAGAGATTCATCATAATTTGATCGCATAATCATGTTACTTAAAAATTCTTCTGAATGGTTTATTTCACTTAAACTTCATTGGCATTTATTAAAATAACCATGCCAACCAAAACACTGACAAAATATGCTCAACAATAATGAATTAAAGACATGATAGCTTAGAATTGAAAATCGTTCGTCTTCAATAAATAATACACTTCCCTTTTTATTGCTCAAAACTTCGCTTGACTACTTTTGTAACCGTAAAAGGAAGTGAGGTCATACTAATATTCATACGAAAATGTTTGATCATATCAAAATAAAGATGATGAGTGAATGTTTTAAGAATGTTATGAAATCTCAATCCATCTTATCACTAGTATAAGCTTTGGGTCAGTGAACAAATTAAATAAAATTTCAGCAAATTGTAGCTCATCAAGGAAATTCTTGCACTATGTAATTCATATTAAAAAAAAAAAAAAAACTTCAATATTTTCCTCTTCTCATGTACCAAAAGATTTAGGCACATGTGAATATCAATTTGGATACATTAATGCACAGGATTTGTGCATAAATAAGCTTTTGCCGCATGCTAGGAACTATATTAATTTCATATGATATATTTTCCTTATATCAAAAGAATACTCATGTAAATTAAACTTCAGTGAAAAGAAGGGGGGCTATGCCTTGAAAGAAGACAGTATGAACAGAGAAACGTAGTGGAGAAGTTGGACACATATTTCTATATAAATATTCTAGATTTCCCTAAATATTGAAATGCTCTCAACTTGTAACAGAAATCCCAACTATTTCCTATAGAAATATCAAAGAAGCAAACTCAGACAGAGTTCAATTTAATATAAATAAAGATTGGTAACCGCTATAAAATATAGATTAATCTTGTTGGCAGCTATATATAATATAGGTTTATTCTTTTCCACGATAGCCAGGCAAGACGAAATGCAGAACATAAAGGAACTTACCGGATGTTTAAAATCAGTGATGTATTGCATATACTCAATTGTGGCCCTAGTCTAGCACCAGAAAGTGTTTCTCGGTTCACTTCCTCTTTCAAACTTCAAAACAGATGGATGGCCCAGGAAGGAAGAAAATGGAGGATAAAAGAGAACAAACCTCCAATCGAACTGCTCCCTCTCGCTATCTTATGTGCCCAGATTGACACTCACAAGCCCAAGGCATGATCCTCTGCCTTATTCGAATGGCCAAAAGAGCAGTATGGGGAGAAAATGCCGATCAAACCCCCTCGTTTCAGCCAAATGGAATGCATGCAAGCCAGATGGCCGGCCGCCTCCCCCTTAACCTCTCGCACCCGACCAAGTGGAAGCCATGCCGACCGCTCCTTGCCCCTCTCGCATTCGAATCGAAGCCGCAGATGGGGAAGAACGCATGCACGCACGCCGCTGAGACGCACAAATCAGCCCCGGAGCCCCTTAATTTGATCTAATGACTATTAAGGAAGAAAGATTGCCATCTTGCCCTTCCTCTAATAATTCAAAATCAAAGGGCTGAAACTTGATTTGTTAAATTGAGAGGATTTGAGGATTAAATTGGCTAAATAAAGTTAAATTAAGCAACCAAACTTTATTTAGATTTGGATTTGGGCTCACTTAACAAGATAGATTCAAGCTGATTGATATTAATTTGTTTTATATCAAGTCGAATTAGTCCATTAAAATTGTCACGCCTTAAATTGTCGATGTCGCTCAATTGAACTTATTTGATTGAAATTAGATTAGTTTTGATCAATTTGAGCTCGACTCGATTCAATTTAATGGGTCGACGACGACTTCGAGGTTTAATCGAACATGAGTAGAGTCGAACTGACCCTACATTGAATCTAATTAACTCTACATGGCTCGATTTAACATAATTTAGATTGGATATGCCTTTGCTAACTTGAAGTTGTATTGATTAAATTTGATTAGGTGTAAACCAATTAGATTGAAATCAAATGGATGCAATCGAGGCTAAGTCGACACCATCTACACTAAGGGTAAGAAGCCCTAGGTTATTCTAGGAGAACTATAGATGAAGATCAAACTAACAAAAACTGAGGTCAACAACCAAGTCAGGCCAATTCAAGCTAAATCCTGGTTCAAACCAAGCTAACTAGGACTTCTCGGTCTTACCTCAAAAGAGATTCGCTAGACTCAGGTAAACTCGCCTCAAGCAGGTGATTATAATCTAAGATGTTGTCCCAACCAAACGAGTGTGTCCTATCAACACGGCTTCAGTGAGTATACAATGAAGTCGGCCCTTACAATTTCTTAGGTGGGTGACTTAATGGAAAATTATTTATTAGCTATTCGACTAAGCCAATGACTTCTTACGAGCTCGATGGACAACTTAGTTAAGTCAAACATTATAATTAAGTTATGCAACTTTTGCATTTTTTTTTTCTTTACTATATGCATATTCATATTGTTGTGTCCTGAAAAATTTGTATCTTTAGAGATATAAAATTTAGTATCATAACTTCATACGAAGATCCAGCAAACAAATGTATAAAAATAGAGGGGTGTAACATTTATATGTGACACCAAAGCTTTTACATGTAACACCTGAAAAGGGGGAAAAACCAAAGGGTCTGACCTAATTGAAAGAATTCCACTAATGTTTGTAGTTGATTACAAATAAGGCCCTTTCTTGGGGGGGAAGGCCTTGGCTTGATGTAGCAAATATACATTATATAGAGTGCATTATATGGTGGGAGTTAGAAGAATCATTGTTGACATGTTTGTTTGGTCGGTAGGACCATAGTAGGAAAACGATGATGGTTAGAGGGACCATAAACGGTAGGCGATGGATGTCAGAAGGGTATTAGTCCAGCGACGGTGGTCCAAATGAATGTAATAGATGAGTGACGAAGGTGGGAGGGATCGTAGTTAGCGGATTATAAAGGTTGGAAGAATCATAGTGGGGCGACTATGATATAAAGGATCATAGTGTGAAAGCTCATTTTCAATTTTTCCTTCCAGGATCGTCCAGGACGAAGTGGGATCATCCTGGGACGATCAGTACAGGATATGTGAACTGGGAGGTTTGTCCCAGGACAAAATTTGGATCGTCCATACGAAATTTGTCCAGAGAGCAAGTCGTCCAGGAACGAATACACTTCGTTTGAAGATGAAATTCGTCCAGAGGGCAAATCATCCCGGGACGAATACACTTCGTCCCGTACAATCTGCATGTGCATATATAGGAATGAGATATTTTTGAAGAGAGAGAAAAGCCCAGCAGAGAGAAAAATAAAAGAAAAAGAAGAAAAAGTGATTTTTGGGCGACTTCGGTCCATTTTCGTTCGTTGCCGTAGTTGGAAAAGTTGATCGACTCGAGATAAGACACATTATGCTTTTCTCTATTTTCAGAAATATGGATTTTGACGACTTTTCTGTTTCAAATTCGATTTCCGTTAGTGAAAATCTGGTATCATTTTGTTCAGTTAAACTTTTTACTGCGTAACTTTTGATATGTTTCTAAGATGATGTTTTTACAAGTTTGAGTATTTTCTGGAAGATTTTCACCGGGTATTTTGAATTTTACGAAGTTCTTATCAAATAGCAAAGTATCTGGATGCCGATAATATTTGCTTCAGTATAATGAAAGTCTTGAAATGATGTTTTCTGCTATCTGTGGTAATTTGGTAAATTTCTGAAATTGTGAATTCTGTGAAATTTTCGTATACTGTCGTTATGCCGATGACGATTTTTCTGACGAAATTGGATTTCTGAATTTGAATGTTTTGATGGCTGTGATATCAGAAGGGAGTTATAGGGAACCAGAATCTATTGAGATTCTGTCTGTGTCAGGAAAATCTGAAAATAAGTTCTGTTCTGAAAATTCTGTATATCTGACAAGTTCTGATGCTGTAAGCACAAGGGAGACATAAGGGGCCAGAATCCGTTGAGATTCTATCTGTGTCAGGTAAGGGAGGCATAAGGGGCCAGAATCCGTTAAGATTCTGTCAGAGTCCGGGAATTTGATATGTGTTATCTAATATGAGAAATGTGATTTTATCTGATTTGAAATCTGATCTGTACGATTCTGTTTGTTATGTACGATTCTGTCTGTTATGTGAAATATGACTTGAATATTCTGTTATATGGAATGAAAGGAATTTCGTTGTGATTTGATTTTTGTTTGATCAAGTATCTGTATTATATCTGCTTATACGATTTCTACATGATTTTCTGAATTCTGTACGACAACTACTTTGATGATTTTTGGTTGTAAGTTTCTGGAGATTTTGATTGGCTAGTGTAGTCTTGCTGAGCTGTTAGCTCATCCTTGTTATCTGCATGGTTTTCAGGTTCTGGGAAAGGGAAGGAAGTCTTGGACTAGCCGTTCTGTGTCTAATCTGAGATTATGTATTTTATACTTTTGATTTTTTTGTACAGTCATGACTTTTTTGTTTTGTTCTTTCTGTCTGTAGCCATGCACTGTATTGTACATGATTATTTTGAAAGAAAGAAGAAAATTTCAGATAAATTTCGGTATATTTGGATGTTTATAGTAGCTATGTGTTTTCTGTATATCTGAGATTTGGAAGAAAGTCTGAAGCAAATTCAAAAGCTAGATCCTGGATGTTTTCTCCGTCGCGACACGACGCGATGGGATTCGTTCCAGTTGGGTTGGGTCGTGACACATAGCCAGACGATGGTGGTCGAATAGACCGTAGTCTGGCAATGATGGTTAGAAAGACTATAATTGGAGGGAGACGAAGGATGGAAATAATATAGTCGAGCGACGGTTGTAAGCTGAATCGTAGTGGATGATGGTGGTTGAAGAGATCGTAGTCATACGATGATGTTTAGCAGATGTCATAAAAAGACTGAAGTCGACAGGCGATGGTATTTGGGAGGAGATCCGGTGTCAATAACATTCATGAAGAGTTCTAGCAATTGTTGGAGAATGGATAGTAAGTCCTGCAACGACTAGTGGCTGGGAAGAGATATGGTGGCAGCCGACGAACAAGCGGACGTCCAACGATAGTTGATGGTCAAGAAGAGATTCGACAGAGGTTGAAGGCAAGGGAGCTCCCCAAGTTTTCTCCTTTTTTTTTTCTTCTCTCTCATGTGAAGAATGGAGGGCTATTTATAATTTTTGGGAGTTGCATGACTAGTAAATATGAAAAAGATAAATGGCATGTTGAGAGTGTTTCATCGGACGGCTCATAGTGATCCTCTTGATCATAAAACTTTTATCAAGCATTTAGATGTGCTAGAAATGTCAGAATTGAGTGATCTTGGGCTCGTTAGATTCATCTCATCGAGCTACTCGATTCGACTGTAAGTATGTCATATTTATATATCATTTGATAATCCAATTAATGCTATGAAACTTCCAAATAGGCTTTAGACATTTGATTTGGGCTCATTCAGTCTTGCATTGGATCAAATTGATGTCATTGGGGTTGTATCCTTGAGATGTTCAATTTGATTATAAGCTTGCTCGAATTGGAGATCAGATTTACTCGATTTTAATTTTTGAAACCTTAATCTCATATTTTCCTCAAGATTCATGTTAAATCAAGGCATTTTTTGGTGACGTATATATATATAACTAATTATGTAACATTCAAGCCCCAACTCAAATCTAAAAATAGAGAATTACAGGTGAGCTCATTTTATGCAATTTTGCTACATTCAAGCTCATTTTACATAAATATCATTGCATCTCACTCTAGGATTCTTTCTCTCAATATTTCTCAACTCTCTTTTTACTTAATATGAATCATAAACAATTCTAAATTTAATAGGTTCCTTCGTCAATCGTAGAGAAATCACCATTTACCAAGTTGGTAGCATAGTTATGTGCAATAAAGAATATAATCCCATACTTAATCAAGTAATTATTTTAATTAGCTTAGTTGTATGCATTATAATATTTTTTGTTTCAGTTATAGCGAACCAGTAAGTATGACCAAACATATATTATAAGCTACAACTGTATTTGAGATAACTTTCTTACTATTTTTTAAAATAATTTTTCAGTATAAAATTTTTTATATTAAAAAATTACTTTAAAAATAATAAGAAAGTTATCCCAAATAAAGCCTATATATACTAACTTCTGTAATAGATTTCAGCTATTAAAAAAAAAAAAAAGATAAATATTGGCTGAAACACCTTAATAACAGCTATAGAGAATGTCTTGCTCACAAGCTTTAAATGCACACTTAATACTCAAAGACCACTAAATTTATACTTCCTCCCACTCAATAAAACGCATTTCAACCTATATATTACTGCTTTCTGCTTAGAAAACAAACTACAAAACACCAAATCTATAGACTGATCAAATCAGATCAGATCCCCATCGCCATAATACTAACCACCACCATCATCGCCATAATCGCTAAACTCAACCCCCCCGCCCTGCTCGCAGCCATGGATACCCCTAAAACCTTAATATCATCAACAACCGGTCCACACAACGAGCTATGGTCATCGCTCCTCGTGTTGTAATACACGCTGTAAAACGCCACCCTGGTCCTCTCCGCCTTGGCGGTGAAGCTGACATTAGCAGCCATGGAAGTCGCGTTACCAAGCGGAGCGAAGTGAAAATTCTCCGCCTGGTCGCCTGCGAATGCCATGACTGCTAAAGGAGACTGGCAGGAATCTCCTGCTGAGCCCACTGTGAAGACCAGGTTGTATTGCTTATTTGGCTTGGTCTCCACCATCTGAGAGATTATGCCTTCCTTGCCTGAGAGGAGCTCGATTGCGCGCTTACCCTGAGGGACGGTGTAGTGGTCGGAGTCGACATAGCGAACCGCTCGGTTGGATTCGACTATCCAGCCTGGGAGGGAGGAGGTCTCCTCGTCCAAATTGGTGGGGAGGAGGACGCCGAGGGTCGCATTCTTGAACATCCATGGGCCTTCTTCAAAGTCGCCATTTATGACAGCATTATCTGCATATTTTAAAGTTGTAATTGAATAGTAAGCTTCAGTATCTTTGTGATCAATATCAGTACTAAATATCAAATTAAGCACATCAAATGAACAGAGTATGGCGTATATATGATGCAACCAGAATAAAAGTAAGCTTATTCTACTTTAAGAAATAGTAAATGCTGCCACAAAATTAATGATGACTCCAATTTGAAAATGGTTACAAGGAGCAAAGCTATGTTCAGCTATTTTATGAAGAATATTACGCATGAATAGATGAAATGAGCAAAAATTATATCATGAGATGCAGTTGAAAGTCTTCATGTGAAACATTGTATGATCGTCTAACAATCCTGATCCGGATCAACACAATAAACATAAACATTATCAAAATAACATAATAAGCGTACCAGAAGATAACTGATGACGCACCAAATGTGTGTAACTTGTAATGGAAAGATTGTATTGGCTTCATTGGCTTTTCATATCTAATTATAATATTAATTATGAGATCTAATTATGTCATTGATTGGAAGATCTAATTATGGCATTGATTAGGTTTTTCTTATTAATTTTTATTTCAAATCTATATAATGAGATTTGAGGGACACTTTAATGAGAGTATAGAGTGCAATTGTAACGTTGTTTCTCTACAATAGGGAAATCATCGCCTCCTCATGGACATAGGCAATTCTTCGCTAATCAATGCAAATTGCAATGTGTTCATTGAGTTTGGTTGTGTGATTTTCCGCTTTCTACATTGAATTGCATGATTGTTGGTATTAGAGACGGATTGCAGTGTGATTTCCGGTGTAATTTGGAGATCTCTGATTCTTCCTGTTGTTATTCGTTCTTCTCCAATTGATCAAGCTTTTGACCTACTTGGTCGAACAGAGCGGAGCAAAGACACGATCAAGCGCGTACGTCATAGAAGTCGTGCGGAAGCAAGCACGTAAGGTTGCTTGATCGTGCGAGCTAGACAGACACACGATCCAACACAAGACAAAAGCAGACGTGGGTAGGGTTTGGCATTCAGGCAAGAGCCAAACCCAAGAGGGCGTTCGAGTTCTCTAACTAAGGGATTCAATTTTCAGTTTTAATCAAAAGTTGTAATCATGTGTCTTTTATCTTATTTTATATGTTGAGATTACAATTAATGATTTAATATTTACAAATAAACAAGAGAATAAAATACAATGTCAAATATGAAAAATAAAGATAATACAACAAACGACATATAAAGATGTTAGAAACATATGAAAGAAAGTAAATAACATAAAAGGGTCTAAGACTGATGACCTATATGCAACTTCTAGTGTGTTGTAGGTCGTGTGAGTGATCAAACCTATTATTAGTTTAGAGTTTCAATTTTCAATTTTAAACATGTTTAATACTTATTCGGGGTGGTTTTGATTTAAATATTAATGTTTTGCAATTTTTTGTTTGGCTTTTAAATGATTTTTAAGAAAATTTTATTTTATTTTTCCTTAATATTATTTTATTTTATATAATCTTTTGTTTATTATCATTTTATGAGTTTGTTGGAATTTATTTTATGATTTTTAACGGGTTTTTAATAAATTTTCTAAGTCTGTTGGAGAAATTGTTGAATTTGGAAGTGTAAATGTAAGGTTAACTGTAATATTTACTTAATTTATTATTTATTATGGCTTTGTGTATTTATGAAAATTAATTTAGGATATTTTTATGGGTTTTATTATATCTTTAACTGACTACTTATCATTTTATCATTCTCTTTCTTTTAATTTTCTCTTTTGTTATTTTAAATTTAACTTCATGATTAAGTTTGAATTTCTCTTTGATTTTAGGATTAATTAATATTAACAAATAATATAATTGTATTAGTTTTATTCATGTTTTTTAATGTTACTTATTTAATTAAGTTAATATTATGTGTGATTTAATTTTTTAGGGGGTTATTTGAATATAATTTAATTTAAATATAATATAAATTTTAATTTGATTATGTTTATCATTTAAACATGTATATCTTTGATTTATTTCTTTTCGTTGGTTTGTTAATTGCCTTTGACTCTTAGAGCTGAACTTTGTGTATGTTAGATGAACTAATTGTCCGAGTGGGTAGATAATTAGGAATAAAACCTATCCTACCATGTGGGTATGATGCCCCTGGTCAAGATCCCATGATTTTCCATCGTCTCGAATTCATTGGTGTCCTTTGCTTACTTAGTCGAGTGCCGACCGGAGGATCCTTGTTAACAATCATAGATTACCTCATTCAAAGGGACCTCTTTGGCTAAGGGATGAGGGACCTAATCCTAGAATGACAAATGGGCAGTTCATAGGCCTATGGATAATGCACCTACGTCTATGTTGTCTACCTTAGGGTGCCACACCTTAGGCTAAATGTATACTCATAAAGAGAGATGATGTGAATGTGGAAGATATAGGTTAAAAAAACCTAGTGTCTAGGCTTCTATCTACACTCCACATCACCTACCGGGGTTGCAGGTGAATTGAGTTTTGTATTCAATCATCCTTATTTGTAAATGTTTATGTTGTTACCATCATAAATTAATATGAAATTGCTAATCTAGTGTTCAATATTAGCAATAAAATAAGAGGCTAGAAGTGCAGTATTTGTTCATTGCATAAGAGAGGCTAAGCAAAGTAGTATATGTTCATTGTTTACCATCATTCATCATTATAGATCTCTTTACCAAAGAAGAGCAAGCGCCGACAAAGTGTCGGTTATTACAAGCATCGTACACATATCACATAAATTTGGATGCTTCATAGGGAAGTGAGTTTTATTCCTTATTCAATTATGATTATGTTTTTGACTAGCTAATGCTGAGCGGTACCAAGCATGTACCGAACGGTACTGAGTGCCTCTTCTATGTACCGATTTTTATCAATGAGCAATTTTGCCATTTTTCAGAAATGACATTATTTTTACTACTGGGAACATTGTTATTTATAGCAATGTTTAAAATTGCGTATTCGGGTATTGAGGCGTTTTTCATTCGTGAGGTGAGGCGTAAGCCTCAAGGCGTTTTGAGGCGTAAGCCTCAAAATCAAAAGATTGCGTAAACATAAAATGATAAATTTGTTATATACTAATGAGTGAATAATATAAAACATATAAAAGCATAAGATATGAAGTGAAATCAAAATATCTCAATAATAAGACAACATGAAATATAGTTCAACTCAAAATTCTATCTTTCTGAAATCCCAGTATTCTTTTCATTAACATATAATTCCGATTTCCAAAAATAAATAGCAATGACATATCACATAAGAACTCATAAGTTATCAGCAGTGTCATCACTAAGGGGTTCTTCATTTGAATCATCATTATGGTGAACTGCTCTCTCCCCTTCCTCCTCTCCTATAGAGTCCGATGTCGGGCATTTACTTCAAGATTTATGTAAGTTTTAATACATATAGCGTGAGGCGTAAGCCTCATGCCAGTGAGGGGCATGAGGCGAAGTGGTCCTTAAGGCGGGCCTCAACCAAGTTGAGGCGCAAGCCTCATAAAAAAAGCTCGAGGCGTAAGCATCGAGGCGTTTTTTACTTGAATTGTGCAAAGGCGGGCCTCAAGGCGAGCCTCATATTGCGCAATTTTAAACCATGATTTATAGAAGTCAAATTAACGAAATTATAACTACAACATACATTGATAACAACCATCTTGATGCATTTGGCATTCTGCTAGTTGAGAAGAACCCGCTATGCCTAGGCCTTTACCAACTATTCCTATTTGTTTCTAACTTCCATTGGGTTCGTCAGAAATTTAGATGTTTGTGTTTTTTGCTGCTAATTTTTTGCTCGTTATGACAGGGTTATCATTTATATAAGTACAACACTAAACTATAGTGTAGCTCATATCAACAAATAATATGTTATGTATTCATTCATAATTCTTACATTAATACTATAATCGTATCAAAATGACAAAATTACTACTATGCAAATTATATAAATTAGACCCTTATTGTCAGAAACTTGTAGAACAAAGTGTGGCAGTTTTACGATTCCTTACCAAAAACAAACACTCACAATGTCGTGCTTCCTCAAGTTGTGAGTAAAATTTTATAATTAATACAAGGTCATATCAAATTTCTTGTCTACTTTATTGAATTTTATACGGTGTCAAAATTGTGATCAGATAGATCATCTTTACGAAGAAACACATGATTCTTTTGATAATGACATACGCTAGTGGCTGATCCAAACATTTGAAGATGTGCCGACCCAGAAAAATAGCATCAACTGCGGGATATACGTTTGTAAATATATGAAAGTTGTTATTCAACCTCAACCTGTCATATGGGCTGACCTTATAGATTGCCAAGATAAAATGCCTAAATTCAGGACAAAACTGCATGCGCCATTCTTTGTGCAACCCAAAAATAAATGAGCATAAGTTGTTCATAATATGTATTTATACAGAGTGGTCATTCTGGTTTTTTTTTAGTGGTCATTCTGGTATGTTTGTGAATGTCAAGCATTCTAGCATGTCCAAATAATGAATAAAAAAAGTTTGTGAAGTCAAATTAATGATTTTCCCACATACGGCCCTAAGCTTGTTTAACATATGGAAGAAAAAAGTTCAATGAAATTTTCCTCAAATTTGTCTCACCAATAATTTAAATAAACAACGAAGGAAAAAAATAACATCATTTTATGCTGACATAAAAAATATATAAGATAGGTCTAATTATAATCGTGTGTATATATATATATATATATATATATACTATTATTATTATTTTGAATGAACACCTTCTTGTAGCTAGAGTTATTCTAGACTATAAATAATTTGATATATTAACTAAATATGCAGTCTTTATCAATTAAAAGTCGAAAATTATTCATAACAAGGTCAAAAATCTCAATGCATTAATAGTTGATCAATAATCTAGGTCTAAAAGGTAAAGCTCATCATCTTGTTCCCGCAAATTTCCATCAAATAATAAAGAAATAAATACATACCTTCGGCGCGGTCGGGGACGAAGAGTTTCTTAATGGCAATGTTATCAATAATGGGACCACAGGTGGGATCCTCCTCCATGCCCGGATTTCTGAAAGCCAACTTCGCCGTCTCCCCATCGTCGCCGTCGTGCCCGGCGGAGCTGCCGGCCAGGAAGGCCCAAGCATAAGTATCCCAGCCCTCAACACTATATAACGTCTGAAGATCAACGGTCTGGGAAGACGCTGTGGCCACCGATACGTCGAGTGACTCTAGCTGCGCACAAGTGCGAGCCGCACTGAACGTCACGGCATAGGTGGAGCCCTTCTCCACCGCCACGTCCTGGCTCACCCCGGCCTCGTTTCCTAGCCGGACAGCGTGCTCACCTGCAGCATTTCACCGCCGTTCGATCCGTATCAGATGGCCGTGCTTTTTTTTTTTTTATCAAGCACGAAATTTGATGCTGCGTACCTTGGGGAACGATGAGGATCATGCCACCTTGGCGCTGGCCCGAGCGAACGACCTCGACAGTGCCGTTGATCTCCCAGCCGGGGATGGCGGCGGCACCCTCTCCCGTGCCGACGCTGGGATACCCGCCGGGCGGGATCGCCTCAAAATCGCCGTTTTCAAGAGAACCTGCAAGAAGATCGCCGCCGTCCATTAAGGGATGGTTCGTCATGATCTATCCCAGCCATTCAATGACAATGGGGTAATTAATATCCACGAAAAATATGAAATAAATTATTAATGCCCTGCAATTTCTATCATTCTGATTTGCAGATTAAATAGCATTTTAAAAATAAAAAAACAGATTTTTTTATAGTTAAATGATAAAAGATTTAAAATCTATCCTAACAAAAATTTTGATTAGTAGATCCTAATACAAATTTGTTTCATTAACAAATAAGGTTTAAACTCACATGAAAGTGAGAAAATTATCAAAATAAAATAAAATTAAAGGTATCCTTTTAAAATAGATATGCAACAGGCCTGGAGCCTGTAGGGTCTTAAATGAATTCATGAAAAGAGCAATAACCTAAAGAGGTACACATGACGAGAATGCGTGCCTTCAGGCATTCACAGCGTGTTGCGAAGATTATTCTAGGTAGATAGAGAGTAAATTTCATCATAAATGAAAAACATCACCATTTTTCCCAATCTGCAATTGATCCCATCACATATAGCATTAAAAACAGCTATAACTAAAGATAAAAATGATCTGATAAGAAAGCAATTGTAGCTTGATGTGACATGCAAAGTTTAGTTCATATAACTGTATAATACTCATCAAGTTTACCCCAACAATGCTTATAAATTACAAGTGGTAATTAACACAAAATTATCAAAGGAGGTCCCCTTAATTTAAATTAAAAAGGTAGCATGGGTGCATAGGCAGATCCACCTTAAGCCAAAAAAAAAAAATATTTTTTATTATATACTTTAGATAATTTATCCCCTTCATCTATTTTTTAGCCTTTATCACAAAAGTTTTTAGGCAATTGCCCCGTAAAAGTTTTAAAATACTATAATTTTTAGGAATTACCCCAGCATAATTATACAGAGTGAATAGAGGTCAAGAATATGAACAAATAGAGATCAATTATATCATTTTGATTTTTTTTTTTGCAAATAAATAATTGTCATTATATAATATGTTAATATTTTTAAAATGTATTATATACTCAAGTACAAAGAACTATTAATCACTAAAATGATATATAAATTTGCCTCGTAAAAATTAAGGCGGGTTCTACCCGGCCCACAAAATGTAGTGCAAAGAAGTCAATTAGGGAGTGCAGGACTCCATGTGACTGTAATTATTCAAGAACCAGAAGCTATCAACAATATTCCGTGCAAAAGGTTTGGTTGGTGCTTTTTCTTTTTTAGGCCACTAGCCTGATCCTTCCCCTGCTTTTGCACCTAACGATTGATGATTTGTTTTGTTGGGTCATGCTTCTTGTGTTTTCTCGAGAAGAATTTTATAAAAGTTTTTTAGAGGCTAAAAGAAAAGGGACTTTTATTAAACAAAGTGGGATAAATCATTATGCTTCATTTCATTCAAATAATATATGAAAGCTTTGTAGCATTAATCATGCCATAAAACAAGCAAAATGCCAAACCAAATAAGGCTAATTTGTAGGGAAAAATTTTGTCTCAGAATAAATAAAAAAAAATCTTCAATCTATTTCAAAATGAGCACAATGCATAGATTTTTTTTTCTTTTTTTGAACGGGATATCCACCCACTACCACTAACAAAAAGACATTGGACAGCGTGACTAATTCTCAACTGACCTATAAGAGATTGGGCCCCACTTAAGAGACGTTGCCGCTCGAGAGGAATCGAGCACGGGTTGGATACTCACCCACCAACCAAGCTAAGTAACGATGGGTAAATTTTGTATTTTATCACTGTACCATCTTACTGTTCACAATCCTTACAACTATGCATATAATTCATATGCAATTTGAGTTAAAATGCAAATTTAATTAAATGATTATGCTTTTAATAGAACTGCTAAAAGCACTTATCCTTCCAAATATACCTTATTTACATACAAATAGAGCCTACCATTTTTCTTATCAAAACATATTGACCACATGAACACTATAATTCAAGTCATTCAGATCAAATATTTATAAAAAAAAAAATCATTATTTACATAAAAAAAATATAAAATTTACCTGACACTAATTTAAGTCATCCTAATCAAAATAGTTAATCTAAATTTATTTTTTTCTATTATTATCCCATACTTTTATGTTGACTAACAGAGTAAGGGAACATGTCCATTTCAAATAAAACAAACAAATAAATAAATAAAATGCATATTATACACATTCATAGATAGGCTGTTCCCTTCATTAGATTTGATCAATCAAATCAGATCGAACCCCCGGTTTTTGTGCAGCCTAATAAAATACCCGACCATATCTCTTATCTACACACGCACTATACGCGCACCAGTAGGGAACATTGCCCCATAAAACGCGGCTTTCCGCCATACAAAGCTTTCAAGCACAACGGAAAGCTCCAGTACTTAACAATATAAATTTTATATTTACAAAAATTAAAATATATTGTATCAAATAGATCCTTTGCAAAAGAAAAAGACTCCGCACTCCGTCGACAGACGATGCAAAGTCCGAAATTTTTTTGAAGATGAAAATAAATAAAGAATTAGCAATCAAAAGCAAAAAAATAATAATATTGATCCACCTCTGAAATACAAAAAAAAATTATATGTAAAATAAAAGTATAATAAATTGTCGGATTCGGATTAGACAAGCCACCAAACCGGATTCGTCGGCATTCGGCCTCCCAAATTGGTATTATTAATTAGGTTTTGATAAATGCCAGTTGGAAGAGTGATTATATTTAGTCTTATAGATAACTAAAAAAATTAAGAGAAAAAATCTAAAGAAAAAACAGGAGCAGAAGAAAAAGTCCCAGAAATAAGAAGTTAAAATTTTTATTTGCTTAATTTGAAATAAATTAGATCATTTAATTAAGCAGACCCATCACAGAAAAAGGAATTCGCTGCTCGTCAACAAACGCTGACCGAAGTCCCAATCCGTCAACAAAAATTGCCACTATAAAAAATGGAATAATTAATACTTCACCGAAGAAGTTGGATTGATTTTGTATTGAGAAGTAAAACACTTCCCTGTTTACAAGGATAAGTGAAACATGAGCAATAATTGTGGAAACGCACAATCTTTTGTTTAAAATCCAGAATAGCTTTAACTCCTGAAGGTTGATGGTAATAAGGGTGGCTGCTTTTAAAACAACGATTAATGATAAATTTTTAATTATGTAGAAGTTGAAGATTTTTTTCTATAAATTATCTTTTCAGCAATTTAAAACATCGGAGTTTTATCCAATAATTTTTGGATAATCTTTTTTCTAATTTTAATCAAACGTGATCGAGTGGATGGCAGTGTTTCATATCGCTCACAAAACCGATCAAAGGAAAAAAAAAACTAACGAAAGGGAGACACTATAGTTAAAAAAAGGGGGCCAATAGGAGGCACAAAAGCATCAGGCGTCATGATCAATTCATCGGCTCTCCCCTCCATTCAACATCAAAGATAACGTTATTCTCTAACTCTCCACTTCTACCCCTCAAGTTTTCCATAGGAAAATTCCGCCAAAAATAAAAAAGAACTCCAAAAAAATCATAAACAAAAGACTCATAAGCCAGATCCCCCAAATTAAGTTCCAAACCCACACTATAATCTACGAGCTAAATTTCCTAAAATCCGACAAATATCAGCTAAATGTGCAGCGACAGTCCTCATCAGCCGTAAAACAAGTTTAAAACAGTTTTAAAAAACCATCGTAGCTGGAAAAGGAAGAACAAGCAAGAATGCAGTACACACCGTCTTCGATCGCCGAAGAAGCCCACTGAAATGATGCGAGCAGCATCACAATGCAAAGGAGAACACACATTCGCCGATTCTCGGCCAATCGATCCATCGCGCTCTTCGATCTCCACCTTTCTTCCCGCTCCGCTGCCCGATTCTGCGTCCCTCCTCTCTCCCGGTGCTCTCAGAGTTCACTCTCTAGTGGAGATCCTCCGGTTTCAAGGCCTCACCCGCCCTAGCTTTCCCTTTTATGGCCGGATTCCGTCTTCATTGGCTTTTTGCGGGATAAAAAAAATTGAAAAAAAAAAAATTACTAAAATTTGCTTTTATTAATTAATTTCGAAAAAGCATTGCTGTTAAAGAAAATTAGAATTAAAAATAAAATAAAATTATTTGGATATTATCCCGCGTTTTGCGTTCATACGGAACGATTGTCGATTTTATTTTTTATTTTTTAATTATGAGAAGTAATCAATTATAAAATAATGATTTAAATTTATAATTATAAAAAATATTTTTTTAATTATTGGGCTATGAATTTCCTCACATAAATCAATTAAGATCAAAATTTAACCCACAAAAAAAATATGTAAACGAGTTATTTTTACATTGGGGTTTATTATCACAAGAAATTATTAATTACGAAGTCTGAATAAATCATTCTCGATACAAAATTTATTAGGTCAAGGAACCTGATCATCAATTTTATATTGATTGTTCTTTTAATTTTATTCTGATATGTAACACTAATAAATAACTCAGCATCATATAAAAATTTTTCTATTAACCCTATTATTCAATGTATGGCTTATTTTGATATCCCTATTTTATATATAAGCTATATAAAATTATGATCAATTATGATGTATATATTAATATATATGCAAATATAATATACAAAATATTTGAATCACATTCGCTCCATCTATAAATAGATGAAAATTTTGGTAGTAAAATAATCCTATGGAATTACAATCACTTTATCTAATTAAAATAATATACATAGTCAAACTCACTTCATATAAAATAAGGCTATTGATTCATGTTCATTCCATCTGAACTAACGATATCAATTTGGGCTATGGGTTGGGTTTGTTAAATTCATATGTTGCACATGATTTAGTATCAGAATCATACACCCCTGCTATGAGAAAAGGAAAAGAAATGAGAGAGGATGGATACAAGAAGGGCTACACAAACATTAAATGTGTGCATTAATAAGTTAGTACATCAGACACATGAGTGACTAGGATGATGGAAAAATAAAAAGAGGGAAAAAACTTCAAAATAGCCTCCTGGCCCTTAATTTATAGAGTTTTGAGCATACAAGAAGGGCTACACAAACATTAAAAAAATATACTGGTGATACATTAAATATACGGCATGAAGTGTGGCTAGCTAGTACATCAGACACATGAGTGACTAGGATGATGGATATTACAGGGCTTGAAGGCAAAATGTTTATCTCATATATCATGCTAGAACAGTTCATTATTAGTAATGCCTCAGTTGAAGGAAATTATCATGTTGCTTTTTGGGAGATCATTATCTCTATATACGAAGCCACTACCTTAGACAAGTGAACTAGTGAAGTCGCTATCTTAGATGAATCACCCAGTGAAGTCGTGACCTTAAGTGAGCTACCCAATAAAGTTGATATCTTAGGCTAGTCACAAAATGAAGTTATCACCTTAAGTGAGTCACCCAATGAAGTTGTCGCCTTCGCCGAGTCACAGAATAAAGTTAGCACCATAAGTCACACAATCAAAGTTATTATCTAAGGAAATCGACTAATGAATTCACATCCTTTGGCGAGTTACTTAGTGAAGTTGTTGTTTGAAGGAGTAAGCTTCGGAGTTGCCGAGTTATTATGAATTCTTCTTGAACTAAATGAACTTTGCTAAGAACTTCCATCTACTAAGTTACACCATATAAAAATTTATCTATTAAGCCTTCTCTTTCGCATGGGGTTCAGCCATATCTATAACTCAACTCCATATAAAAATGTATGCATTAATAAGTTATAATATTATGCATTAATATATACAAAATTATGCAAACAAACTCGTTATATCAATTAATATATAAAAATATTGACAACAAGGTAATCCAATGGAGTCACACTCACTTCATTTAACTAAAATACACATACTATCCATGTCGAGTCACATTCATTCCATATGAATTAGGGTTGTCAATTCAATTAAGCTAATGAGTCAAGTTCGAGCCTGATCTGCACGAACTTGACTCGACCAAAACCAACCTATTTATTATATTGATAATATAATATTATTGATCAAAACACCATAATTAATCTAAATATAACCAATTTAATCTAATGATATATATGTTTATTTTAACATCATGTTTAATTCCTAACATTTCAAATCCCAAACTTCATATTAATATGATCAATTTCATGATGATTTTAAATTATTTGAGTTATCTCAAATTCAATCCAAATAATAATCGGGTTTATAATTTAAGCAAACATTTAATCCCCAAATTTTTTGAGTAAGATTCAGTTCACATCATTTATTGACACATCTAATCCAAATAACAAATAAATTAAAGAAAAACTATAAATGCAACATTAGACTACTTTGTTTTTCTAACCACTTTTTCCTTCATTAATTATCATCACAAAGCTTGACATATTAATAATAAAAAAAAAGTGAAATTATAATTTTGTTCTATCTCATGATATGGAAAAGAATATATTGGAATTCAAATCCCAAGGAAGACTGTCATAATAATAGATGAGGCAAGTGGCAAGGGGAGCAAACAGTAAAGAACATGCTTAAAAGTGCTTTGGATTTTTCTCAAATTATTTAATGACCCAAATTGTAAAATAAACACAATACAACCTAAAACACTTGTAATATGTTAATGAATTTTATTGAGAAATTTTAAAAATTTGTTTTGTTATTTATATTAAATTTAATGTGTTAATGTTATGATTATGATTTGTTGATGATATGTTGTTTTTAGCTATTGTTTGTATGACAATTATGATGTGTAACAATTATAATTTTAATTGGAGTTCATTTCTTTTTATTTTATTGTCATGAAATTGAGATAGATTTATATAGATATTTATATTTGTGATTGAATTAAGATGAATTTACGATAGAATTGATTGAGTAACAAAACTTTCTAAATAAGTGATTGGGTTGCGGTGAAAATTCAAACTTGGGAAGAATTAATGATGGATGTTGTCGATATTGTGAAAACTTAGTGATAGATATATTAAAGTTATAGTGGTTACATGTGCACTTTATAGAACATCAATCTATAAATAATATCAATTCACTCGTCATAAAATTGGTCATAACTTTGTGTTTAATATTTTGTAAAATAAATTACTTTTTTTTTACTTTAGGAGTAAGAGAGGTGGCGACACTTGACAGGATGGCTGTGGCACCAGTGCGAGTGAGGCGCAATGATAGCCTGCAAGAGAAAGAGGGAGGGAGGCATGCGGTCAATTGAGGGCGATAAAAGACAAAAAAATAACGAGAGGCTAGCCAAGCAAGAGAGGAATGTAGGGAGGGGTGGGCAACAAGAAGAGAGAGAGAGAGAGAGAGAGAGAGAGAGAGAGAGAGAGAGAGTACGATGGGACAACGTAAAAGTAAAATGGAAACAAGATAGGTCATGACGTAATTAGTAACACATCAAAAGATCGCTAATACAAAATACCCATTCTACAATCACAAATTTTCTAACATATAATAGCTTAGCACCATTTGTTATGACCCAACCCGATCGGGACGGATCCCGTTCGCATCGGGCCGCGACACAGCCAACAAATCCAGGATCTGGCTTTGGAATTTGCTTCAGAACTTTCTTCCAAATATAACACAGATAGAAAAACACATAGCTACTATAAACATCCAAACACAGCGCAGTTCATCTATCTTTTCTTTCATCAAAATAATCATATACAGATACAGTGCATGCATGGCTTCAGATAGAAAGAACAGAATAGAACAGAAAAGTCATGACTGTACAAAAATCAAAAGTATCAAGTACCTAATCACAGATCAGACTCAGAACGTCTAGTCCAAGATCTCCTACCCTTTCCCAGAATCTGAAAATCATGCAGAAAACAAGGATGAGCTAACAGCTTAGCAAGACATCAATCACCAATCAAAATTATCAGAAACTCACATCAGAAAAGTATCAGTACATAAATTGAACAATCATACATAAATCATATAACAGACAGTACAGATAATAGCTCAATCAGAAATCAAACATCGGATACGAAAGACTGAAGTCATATCAAATCGGAGTTCATAACAGATATCATAAAGCTTTCAAATTACAGAGCTGACAGAATCGTACAGAATAATCAGAATAACTCACAGAGCAGATTCAGATATCAGATTTCAGATTTCCCTGACACAAACAGAATCTCGACAGATTCTGGCCCCTTATACCTCCCTTCCCTGACACAGACAGAATCTCAACGGATTCTGGCCCCTTATGTCTCCCGTTGTGCTTATAGCACTAGAACAGAACAGATATCAGAGGTTCCGGAACATTTTAAGATTTCAGAGCTCCTTTCAGATTTCAGAATTCCCTGACCCAGACAACGGAATCACATAGGATTCCGGCCCCTTATAACTCCCTTCTGATAGCACAAACACATCAAATATTCAAATCATCTTATTTCAGAAAATTCAGAAATCGTACGAAAATTCAGCGGCACAACGGCAGTATACGGAATTTACTTAAAATTCACAGATCCAGAAATTTACCAAATTACCACAGAACATTCACAACAACATTATAAGACTTTCATTGTACTGACAAAACATTTTTCAACATCCTGATAATTTGCAGTTTAATCAAAACACCGCAGAATTCAAAATGTCCGGTACAAATCTTCCAGAAAATACTCAAAACGTGCATAATTATCATCTCAGAGACATACCAAAAGTTAAGCGGTAAAACCTTTGTCAAAAGAAAATAATACCAGAAATTCGCTAACGGAAACAAATTTCGGAACAGAATACGCGTCAAAAATCTCGTTTCTGAAAATTGAGAAAGGCGGAATGTGCCTTACCTCTAGTCGGTCAACTTCTCTAACTACCACAACGGACGAAAACAGACCGGAGTCGCTCAAAAATCCTCTTTTCCTTCTTTTCCTTTGTTTTTCTCTCTCCTGGACGTCCTTTCTCTTCCAAAATATCTCATTTCCTTATATATCAAGACTGATCATACCGGACGATCGCAACTTCGTCTCGGACGATCTAGGCTCTGGACGAATTTCGTCCAAAACGAAATTAATTATCGTCACGGACAACTTGGGCTCTGGACAAATTTCGTCCAGAAGAAATTAATTATCGTTCCGTACGATCTGCTCTCGGTAAGAATTTCATCCAGACGATCCTATTTTCGTCCAGAAAAACCATACAGCCAGAACTATTTTCCTGCACAACCTGTACCGATCGTCCCGGACGATCAAACTTCGTCCGGACAAACCTGGGAGCAAAATGGTCTTTACATCATTTGTGAGGATAAATCTCATAATCGTGAATTCTACAAACTCTAGTATGAAGTGTATGTTTTTTAGATGAATCATATATAGCTATAAAAATAAATAAATTAAGTAACCTACAAACCATGCTAAAAAAGTAAAATACAAGGAACTCGATAAACAAATAATGGAAAGGCAAGGTGTACGTAGTTGGGTCTACAAATAATCTCAATAAAAATACAAAAAGCCACCTAGACGCTACATATTTACAACCCAATCAAAATTCTATGCATAAACATGAATTCACTAAGTTACAAGTATCATGATTCAGGTACTCATAATCCTTACTTCTAAATCATCAAAGGTCTGAATGTACTTTTAGATTTGAAGTATAATTAGCTGAGAATCTTTGTTTGTATCTTATCGTACTTACAAAGTTTTCTAAGTTAGGAGTAATCTTTTGGTTCAGTTGCATATTTGAATTCTATTTCATCATTAGCTATAAAGCACAAATTTGTAGTTTTTTAAGAGGCTTCAAGGCGAACTAGAGGCACCATTCATAATAGAGAGGGCATGGACATATCGTTCTTTACTTCAATGATTTTATTGAGTTCTTAATAAAGACTTTTCTTTTACTACTGACCTCAATCTACAACATATGTGATAAGTTAGTTGGGACCATCAATTAAATAAACTTCAAATATTTGTAACTATTGAGAGTAAATATTTGATATGTGACGCTCATATCAAATGTTGTTGCACAAAAGGGTATAAATTAAGAAAATAAACAAAACGAAAATGTGTGCAAAGATCTCTCTCTCTCTCTCTCTCTCTCTCTCTCTCTCTCTCTCTCTCTCTCTCTCTCTCTCTCTCTCTCTCTCTCTCTCTCTCTCTCTCTCCTCAGAAACTAAGATCACCTTCAAGGAGATAAATCACACAATTCTAGCTAGAATGAGATTTAATTGCCAAATATATCAAATGTTAATATGTTAGCATAAGTTTCTTCACTTGAACTCAATCTAATGATGGGAAGAAAAAGCTTTCAACTATTCATTCACATCTCTAACAACCTCATTCCCTTTTTCTTAGACCTAAGAGGTTAAAATATCTCTTTCTTTCAAATATCTTTTTCCTCACTATTGAGAGCTTATTGGATGCTGATGAAACAGCCTCCATTAACATATTGATAATTCTATTAACATAAAAATAATTATTAGTATAAAAAATAATTTGCTAACTTAATATATTAATAACTATATTATGAAGCTTGTATCATGTTAAAATATTCATGATAGTAGACTGGAAGTGTCCAATTTTTTTATTTTGTACAGAGATTTAGCTTATACATAACTAAAGAATGTTGCAAGTGGTATCAAACTGTTTATCTGAAAATAAGAAAGGGAAAAAATCAGCAGGCCATATGTAAATAAAATAATCTAATCTATGAGTAGATATTACAAATATCTTCTCAATTAGAGAAAATAGAATTGCAAAATTAGGAACACTAACCTAGTCTTATATGTCTATAACAAAGATTGATGGAAAAGTAAAGGAGGGCGTTGAAAACGATTGGGCAATGAAAGTTGGATGATGACGATCAAGAGATAATGTTTAGGGTCTAACAATTAGTTGATGGCTGTTGACCTCGATTTTGGCTCGAGCATGCTCGAGCTCGTTCGATCGATCTAATTGAATCTCGTCGAGCCCAATTCGAGCCAGAGTCGACCCGACTCGAGCCGGATCAGACTCGAATGGGTTCAATTAGACTCGATTAGTTGGTTTTCATCGCGTCGTACCTGATTTGATTTAAATTGATCGTTATTTTGAACTCAAATTCGTACGATTAATTTCGTCGCGCCGGCTCGAACCAAATTCGACTCGAATTGAGCCAAATTTGGACTCGAGCTTAACCCGATCTTAGCCAATTTTAATCTGATTCAGCCCGATTCGACTCGATTAAGAGCCATTTGACTTTCTTAATATTTTGAATTTATTTCCTAGATCAGAAAATCACCTCGACGACTGTGATTGCAGGAGATCTTCGTCTCAGCCTAAATCCCGCTTCGCAGGCGATTCTCCGCGACTCGAGCAGGCATCGAGCAGATACGAGAGCTGTTTATGGCATTTTCAGAAGTTGGAGCGCGACGACGAAAAGAGGCGGGCTTCCTCTTGCGGCAACGAACTTAGTTTACTCGGAACGAAGGCTTTGAGTTGGGCATCGACGCTCATTCTCTTCTTCTTGCCCTCTCGCGCCCAGCTCTCCCTTTCGCTCTTCTTTTTCGCACAGCTCTCTCACGCCTTCTCTCTCTCAATCTCCTGAACTCCCTCTCTCTCGGTCTGGTTCCGTTCGGACACCCAGGCGGAACCGATCTCCCCTCCCTCTGGTCTTCTTCCGTTCGCACGGTCCCAGGCCAGAACCAGCCCAACGCCACCCGATCCCCCTATTCGCGCGACCCCAGCCCACGCCGACCTCCCTGCGTTCGCGGGACCGAACCTGACGTCGGCTCCCCTGTGCGACTCCAGTTACTCTTGTCGCCCCTAGCCAACGCCTCCTGCAGACCCGACTTCACCTCCACGTCAAAACCCGACGCCGCTCGACTACCCTCGTTCGACCCCCTCGCCAGAGTCGGACCCGACGCCGACCTAGCCGACACCGTCGTTTGGCTTGTCCGGATCTCTTCCCTTCCTTCTTTTCTAAGGCAGGTAACTCTTCTTCTCCTTCTTCTTCTTCTCCTTTTTCTTCTTCTTTTACTTCTCCTATTCCTTTCCTCCTCCTCCTATTTCCTCATGATAATCTTAAAAAAAAAAATGGCAGTGCTTGAGTTCTTTGTAAAAATCTGAGAGTAAATTTCCTTTGCGTTTTGCTCTTTGTCTAATTTGTCGATGTTTACTAATGTGAGGTTGAAATAGTTTGCTTTTCTACTGAAAATTGGCTTGGCAAAGTATTCACTATCTTTTCTAGTTGCTTAGTTTTGTTGTGATAATTTTGGTATCAAATGAGATTTTAGTGCTTTCCGAAATATAAAGTTTGTTGCTATTAGCTATAGATGGCTACGTGTGTTCAAGGATTAGCAAATAATTTGTCAAACTTATTCTATGATTCATGTTACATGTTTTAGAAATTCTAGGTGTGGATGGTAGCAAGACTTGAAAAATCATATTGTTTCTTTTCTAAAATATGCATACCAAGTATTTGTTGAAATGTCTTTTGAGAGCTTTTGAGATGAATCAATGTTTTATCAAAGCCTTTCCCCTCTTATTCGCATTTGATTCAGAATTAGATTGAGACAATTAGAGAGTTTTGGTAGCATATTTAAACATAAAAGGTTGATGAGCTTTGAAAGTTTTTTTTTTTATGCTTCTCTCTAAAATTGTCTTTTCTCTATTTGTGTGAGCTCGCTTTCTTTGGACAATTGATGATTTCAAACGGATAATTTGGGAAAGTTTCACGAATGTTTTAAAATGAAAGTTTTTTTTTTTTTTGTGGTTTTCTTTTCTTTTTTTCGAAAATTTTGGTTTCTATACCCCACTCCAAATAGAAGGAGGTACTTGATTAGGGGTTGTTGGGTAGAGTTTTTTGTGTCAAAACAAAGTAAAAAAAAAAAAGAAAAGGAAATTTTGGGTAGATAACTTTTGGGAAGTTGTGTGTAGTAATTTGTTTAGAGGTCCTTTCAAATTATTTTGAGAGGTATAATCTTATGATTGGATTTGTGTAGTAGGATTTCTTAGTGTCTTTGGGGAAGTAGTCAGTGCTTTCCTATTAGAATTAAAAATCTTTTGGTGACTATTGCTAAGGATGAATTTTGAGGTCTAGACTTTAGGAAGTTTTAGGTTAAATTCCCTTAATGTCTCTTTCTATAGGATGAATTTTGGGGTTTGAGGTATTAGGAAACTTTAGGTTGGAAAGCCTCTAGTGTCCTCTTGGGGGTGAGACAGACCTTAATTATTTGAGTTGGATCACTTTAGTGTTAGTTTCTAAAAGAAGAATAAATATAGAATTTTGGGATGAGTGCAAAACCTTAGAGAATCTAGGCTCAAGTCTGGTCTAAGAAGTACGTCTCCCTTAGTTGATTTAGCCTTAGTTTAAGGTGTGTTGGGAGTAGTCGAGTCAGACGTATCAAGTGCCTCGTTTGGAGTGGGAACAACAAAGGGCATTGTTGCTGTTATAGGATGCACTTGACTTCTACGAAGTGTATCCAATGACAACAATGCTTACACCCCTTTTTGTATTTGATTTTCGTTCTTTTTATATTCTTCGCATTTAGTTGTCTTTTGCTTTGCTTTGCTAGTTTCTTCACTGTTTCTCTCGCATTTCGGTACTGCACACCTACAAACTAAGGAGGATCCACAGACATACGACTCGATAAATAATAAAATGTACGTTCTAGTTTTTATTGCATTTTTCATTTCCTTACACTGTTATTTATTTATAGAACTGCTCTAATACCTATCTTTCGTTTGTGTTGTGAGGTACCTTTTGGAAAGCAATGGACAAGGAGCACTTGGAGCTGGAGCTAGGACAACCGGACCCAAGCATCAGTCGTCCCTACCCATCTGGTAGGGGCGCTACGGGCGGAACCACCGGGTCATAGCCCCCGGTGCTGTAAGTTTACTAAAACTTAGAAAACCTTTAGGGGCCTAGATGGTTGTACGCCTCCCACCCTTAGGACCTTAGAAACTTCAATTATATATTTAGGATTACTTTTACTTTTTTTTTTTAGATCCCTAAAACCCTGTGACATCCGTATAGAAGTCTTAAGAACTAGAAAACAACGTCACTTTCGATCCTACAACACTAGTGACATCTAAGGACAAAAATTAAGGACCGAGTCTTAGAAAATATAGACTTAGGATGCATGTTCCTTATAGGATAGAGACATTAAAACAAAAAAAATCTAGTGACACACTTCTCTAGATTTTGATTTTTCTTTAAACTACTAATAATCAACCAACTAAATTTAATCTAATTCTTAAAAATCTATTAAAACACTTAACTCTTAAGTAAGTTTTTATTAACATTTGTAACTATTAAATTATAAACTTAAAACATAAACCTAAATCAATTCAATCAATTTAATAATTAACTTTTAATCCACCTAAAATTTAAAAGATATAGATTTAATTAAAAAATCGAATCTTAATCTAAAATTTATTAGGATAATACACTTCTAAATATCAAATCTTAGAACAACTTATAAAAATTAATTAACCAATTTGATTAATTAAAATACCTAATCCACCTTTTCTTTTATTTTCATAACCAACTAAAACAATAATTCAACAAAGTTAATTATCACTGGGTAACCCAGGCCTACGAGGCTATTAAGTTAGCCCCAAGGAGGATGAAATAAACCTCACGGCCTCGGTGTGAAACAAAGGTGGTAATTAATTAAACATTAAAAATAAAAGATACCTAAAATTAACCCTAAAACACTAAGATTTGAATTTTAATTAAAAACTCTTCTTTGTCCATTTCAACAAACAAACAAAAATACAAACAAATTAAACTATCCCATATAGGACCTACCAAAACCCCACAGCTTTCACACACTTAGATGAGTTTGATAGGACACGACTATTAGCTTTAGGTTAGGATGCTGTTCTGCTTTACTTTTCTGTACTTTGTTGTGACGCTCTGCATGTGACTCGTGTGCTGGTTGTTATTTTTGTTACCTGTTGTAGCTTTTCTGCTGTGTCATTTTTGTACTGCTTTCTTTTAGCTTTTCTTTCTGCACTGTGGTTGTGACGTTAGAATACCCATAGGTTAGGCACACTCTTTCATACTAATGCTGTTTTTCTGCAGGTGGCCGTGCTCATATAATGCTGCTAAAAGGGGGGCTAAATTTTAATAATCATGTATAACTGTTTTAGGTACCTGCTTCAGCTGCTTAACCCCCAATAATCAAAGCACGGCCAAGTGTGATTTATTTTTCAGCATTTTCATATATATAACTGCTTGGATGGATTTTTATTATAACTGCTTAGGATAACTCCTACAGGAGAGTCTAGATTTTCTTTTCTTTCTGTTGAAATGTATTTGATAGAAAATTTTGTGAAAATCGTTAAAATGAGGCATTTTTAAAGAGATAGGAATCCAAAGGGAAAAGTAAACCCCCACAGAGGGTTTCCTTTTTCATTTGGGTATCCTTTTGGAGGAGCCACTACGAGGAGCCGGAAGGAAAGAAGACGATCCAAAGATAAATCGAGGAAGTAAAGAAGAAGGCTGAAGATGTAAAATGCCTCATTCTAAAGATTTGCGTCATTTCCGGGTTGTTGTCGGTGGAGCCCGGCCACCATTACTTACTGTACTCTGTGGTGTAATATTGTATGGCACTTGCCATGGACACTCTTTTTCGTGGGATTTTGTTTCTGTGTTGTGATTTACTTACTTTGTTTGCGCAGTAAAAATGACATATTTTTCATAGGTTTCTTTCTTGCATGTGCTTGTGTCTGACCGCTAGGCTCTTTAGGGATAAAAATTTTATACTCGTAATTATTAAATAAAAATTTTAAGATTAATTCACATAGAAATCATAACGATTTTAGAGAATAGCCGGAATCGTCCGGGGGCGCATGCACGCATTCTCTCTTCTATTAGACAAATTTCCCCGCCTGCGGGTAGAGTCTGAATAATCTGGCCTATGAGGATGAAGTGTCGGACTTGGGGAAGTTTAGTCATTCTCAAAAATTATTTTATAAGCCTTTTTTAAAAAAATTCATACATATCTGATTTGGAGACTTTAACCAGCATAAATTGCATTAGTAACTAACTAAAATTAAGATCTAATTGCATTAGTTTTAGGAGCATTGTACCACTCATAAGTGTGGGATCACTTAGGAATTTCTCCAGTTGTCGATCCCAAATTTCAGTGTCTAAACTACCCACCCTTCTTCATATGGACTGGATTACATGGATTTTATACGACTAGGTGGTTTTAGCTGGCTTCCTTTGTCAGACAAGGAATAAGTCCAGATTGCATTAGCTAGGTCGTAGATGCTAGTGTTGTGTGTACAACACTACATCTCTTATAGATTTAGGATCTAAAGGTGAGGGGTAAGAGTATACCCATACACACCTTATTGGTGGGTTAGTTCTCTACTTTTCCAGAGGTTATAAATCCTACCCATCTGCATCACACAGATGACGCCACTTCCTTCTTTCTCTCGTGCTTGCTTGAGATGCTTTGCCTCTCTTCTTTTTTCTCTAGTTTCCACTTCTCTTAGCCGGCCGGATGTTGACTGAATCATGGGTGACTGATTGAACCAAGTTGGGACATTCCCCTTTGATTAGGAAGCCTAGAAATCCCCTTGCGCTAAACCCATTAGAGGAGATAATCTAACATCCTTAATCGAGAGTTTTCTTAGACTGAGGTCTAAGATGTAATTAACTATGGGGGCTTGCGCCCGTAGGAAACCGATCCTCACAATCAAATAAACCTCATTCGAGCTGATATATCGAATGGGGGAAATCTCGTGAATTTAGGGTTATAGATATTATTATCCATCGAGGTGCGTAGGTGAAAACCCGCTATCCTCCATGGCTAATCGTATCTATAACTCCATCTGCTCTTCCATCGGCCTGCTTATGTCGATTGTAAAGGTCTATGACCACTTTGTCTTACGGGATAGTGTGATCGTACCCTCTGCATTCGAACCACACGAGCGGAAACCTTTCGGAGACCCACAATGGCCATTGGATGATGATGGTCGGGCAAAATGGTGAAGCAATGATGGCGAAGCGCTGGTGTTTGAGCTTCGTTAATTGCTAGAGGTGGTCTGCGGCATCAAGTTGAGCTTTAGGATTCTTCTGATCTGCTCCACGATTTTCAATTTCAAGCTAATGTCCAAACTCTCCTTTATATGAAAAACTATAGTTTATCTATAGTTTTTTATATATAGCTTTTTAAGTAGTATTTTTTTTAAATATAGTCAAAACTCAAAATGCCTCATCACATTATTTATATAATATATAACTTTTTTAGAATTTAAGAGCTTAATAATATTATAATTAAGTGATCTTGAGCTTATTAGATTCTTCTTATCAACCCACTCATTTTGACCCATGATATGTCCTCCAAAAAATTATCTTAATCCGGCGCGAATCTCGATGCAAAATCAAGTTGGAAACTTCAAAAATTAATTCGGAGACCATCCGAACTTTGATTTCAGCAAACTTATAGTCGAACTGAGCGTCTCGGAAATGCAAACCCAACGACACCAAATTCAACTCGATATGAGCCCAAATGGGTCCGAATCATGGACCCGAAGCGCTGTTGGAAGGTTCAAACCGCAATTTGAGATGCCAAACGGTCTCCGATTTTAATGATCTTATACTCGAATCGAACGGCTCGACGAGACGAATCCAACGAGCCCAAGATCGCCGAATTCTGACATCTCTAAGGCCTCCAAATGCCTTACGAACAGTCCATGATCAAGGGGTTCAATATCAGCCGTCCATTCAACCACTCCCCATTTACCCTTGATCTCTCACCTATTTACGGGGCATGCCACTCCAAAAAATCTATAAATAGACCCCTCATTTCTCTTGAAAGGGGGGCCAAGCAAGAAGCAAGAAGAGAAGAGGAGAAGGAAGAAGCTCCTCCTCGACCACCACCGGAGCCTCGCCGGACCACCGCCGGAGCCTCGCCAGACCACCGTCGGAGCCTCGCCGGACCACCACCAGAGCCTTGCCGGATCACCACCTCAAGGCCCGACGTTCAGGCCCGACGTTCAGGCCCGACATTCTGCTCAAGTCCCGACGTTCTGCTCAAGGCCCGACGTTCAGGCCTAACGTATTCATCTGAGGCCCTCACCTTCGCCAAAAGCCCTCACTTTTACCAACGGCCTTCACCTTCGCCAGAGGCCCTCACCTCTGCCAGAGGCCCTTGTCTTCGCCAGATCATCATCAAAGGCCGTGTACTCCACCAGAACATCACATGAGGCCCAGACTTCCACCGGACCACTACTTGAGGCTTTGAGCTCCACTAGGCCACCACCTGATGCCCACATTTCTCCCAGAATACTGCTGACTACGGTCCTCCCGACCTCTATCGCCTACAATGGTCCTTCCGACCTCCACCAACAAAGAACGGTCTTTCTGACCCCAGTCTCCTGCCGACTACGGTCCACCCGGCCTCCGTCGCCTACTACGGTCACTCCGACCTCCATCACAGGACAACGGTCTTTCTGACCCCAATCTCCTGCCGACTACGGTCCTCCAATCTCCGTCGCCTATTACGGTAACTCCGACCTCCATCACAAGACAATGGTCTTTTAGACCCTGTTCTCCTGCCAACAATGGTCTTTCAGACCCTGGTCTCCTACCGACAACGATCTTTCAAACCCCGATCTCCTGCCAACAACGGTCTTTCAGACCCTGGACTCTTGCCAACTACGGTTCATCCGACCTCTGTCGCCCACTACGATCACTCCAACCTACATCAAAAGACAACGGTCTTTCTGACCTCAGTCTCCTGTCGACTATGGTCCTTCCGACCTCTGTCGCCTACTATGGTCCGTCCGACCTCCATCAACAGACAACGGTCTTTCTGACCCCGGTCTCCTGCCGACTACGGTCCTTCCGACCAAACAAACATGTATATATAACTCCTACCATGTAATGCAATATATATGATGTATATTTGCTACATCAATACAAGACCTTCTCCAAAGGAAGGGCCTCATTTGTAATCGACTGCAAATATTAGTGGATTCATTCAAACTGGGCCAAGCCCCGTGGTTTTTTTCCCTTTTCAGGGGTTTTTCACGTAAAAACTCTGGTGTCTCTTATGAATGTTTCACCCTCTCTCTTATCTGCTTGTGTGCTGGATCTTCGTACAATGCTAAGACGTTAAACCATATATTTCTCTACCGCCGCGAATATTCCAGGACGCAACAGTTTGGCGCCGTCTGTGGGAACGTGGTTCCCGACTGGGGGGCAACTTTTGCTCCAATCTCAAAAGTTCACACATAGCATCAATATCATAAGAAGCAGATGCGGACTGGGGGGCAACTTTGACTCAAACCATGGTCAAATAGATCCTCCAATACCTTCAACATCAAGTTGATATTTCAGGAATATCCGAGCAAATATAAGGATACTTCAAATCAATTGCAAGCTTTATGCAGTCCCTTGTTGGACTTCTACTCCTTGAGCAATGTCTTAACCTCGACCTCAAAAAGGCTGTAACGGTCTAAAGATAGACCTTCTTCACTTTCGATTCGGGATATACGCGGCGTTCGCCCCCTCCCAATCAAAGCAAAATCAATCCCAGGGGGATTCGATTCGACCTCTTCCACACAGGTTAACGTCGTCGAGCAAAGGCTCCGACATACAACCTCGGAAAGGTTTCACATCCTTGGTGGATTCTCTCGACCTCTTCCACACAGGTTAACGTCGTCGAGCAAAGGCTCCGACATACAACATCGGAAAGGTCCTACATCCTTGGTGGATTATCTCGACCTCTTCCACACAGGTTAATGTCATCGAACAAATATTCTGACATACAACCTCGGATAGGTCTTATATCCTTGGTGGATTCTCCTGACCACATCCACACAGGTTAACGTCGTCGAGCAGGGCTCCGACATACAACCTCGGATAGGTCCTACATCCTTGGTGGATTATCTCGACCTCTTCCACACAGGTTAACGTCGTCGAGCAAACGCTACGACATACAACCTCGAAAAGGTTTTACATCCTTGGTGGATTCTCCCGACCTCTTCCACACAGGTTAACGTCGTCGAGTAAACGCTCTGACATACAACCTCGGAAAGGTCTTACATCCTTGGTGGATTCTCCCGACCTCTTCCACACAGGTTAACGTCGTCGAGCAAAGGCTCCGACATACAACCTCGGAAAGGTCTTACATCCTTAGTGGATTCTCCCTACCTCTTCCACACAGGTTAACGTCGTCGAGCAAAGGCTCCGACATACAACATCGAAAAGGTCCTACATCCTTGGTGGATTATCTCGATCTCTTCCATACAGGTTAATGTCATTGGGCAAATGCTCTGACATATAACCTTGGATAGGTCTTACATCATTGGTGGATCCAATATTGGTTAATATCATCGAGCAAAGGCTCTGAGAAACAACCTCGGATAGATTATACATCCTTGGTTAACGACACCAGAATTCCGTCAATGGACTTCTGCACAAAGTTAAATTTCTATATGTTGTTGAATTTCCTCCTGTCGCTAAATTTTTGCCTTACAGGACTTTCGACGGACTAATACTCGTCGTCGGACTTCTGCTCATCGACAAACCTTCGTCGCTCTTCTACCTGACGTTGGACTTTTACTCCTCAGCGGACTACTCCTTGACGACTTTCGTAGGAATACTACCCGTCGTCGGACTTCTACCCGTCGATGGACTTTCGTCGGACTTCTACCCGTCGATGGACTTTTGTCGGTCTTCTACACGACGTCGGACTTATGCCTACCGTCGGACTACTGTCCGTCGATGGACTTTCGTCGGTCTTCTACCCGACGCCGGACTTCTTCCTGCCGTCGGACTTGTGTCCGTCAATGGACTTTAGTCGTTCTTCTACCCGACGTCGGACTTCTACATGTTGTCGGCCTACTACCCATCGCCAGACTTCTGCCCGTTGATAGACTTTCGTCGGTCTTTTACCCGACCCAGTGCTTCTACCCGACGCCGGACTTCTTCCTGCCGTCGGACTAATAGTCGTCGTCGGACTTCTGCCCATCGATGGACTTTTATCGGTCTTCTATCCGACGCCATACTTCTACCAGACGTCGGACTTCTGCCTACCGTCGGACTACTACCTGTCGACGGACTACTGCCCGTCGATGGACTTTCGTCGGTCTTCTACCCGACGCCAGACTTCTTCCTGCCGTCGGACTTGTGTCCGTCAATGGACTTTCGTCGGTCTTCTACCCGACGCCGGACTTCTACATGTTGTCGGCCTACTACCCATCGCCAGACTTCTGCTCGTCGATAGACTTTCGTCGGTCTTTTACCCGACCCAGTGCTTCTACCCGACGCCGGACTTCTTCCTGCCGTCGGATTAATAGCCGTCGTCGGACTTCTGCCCCTCAATGAACTTTCGTCGGTCTTTTACCCGACGCTGTACTTCTACCTGACGTCGGACTTCTGCCTGCCGCCAGATTGCTACCCGTCGTCGGACTTCTGCTCGCCGATGGACTTTCATCAGTTTTCTACCCGACGTCAGACTTATCAGACTTATGCCTGTCGTCGGACTACTACCTATCTTTGAACTACTGCCCGTCGATGGACTTTCGTCGGTACTCTACCAGACATCAGACTTCTACCTGCCGTTGAACTAATACCCGTCGTTGGACTTGTATCCGTCGACGGACTTTCAACGGTCTTCTACACGAGGCCGTACTTCTACTCAACGACGGAATTCTGTCCGTCGTCGAACTACTACTCGTCGTTGGACTTCTGCCCATCGACGGACTTTCATTGTTCTTCTGCCTGAGGTCGTACTTCTGCCCGTCATAAGACTTCTACTCGTCGTCGAATTTCTACCCGTCGTCGGACTTCTACCCGTCGTCGGACTTCTACCCGTCGTCGGACTTCTGCCCGTCGATAGACTTTCGTCAACTTTCTACCCGAATCCGTACTTCTACCGGACGTCGGACTACTCGTTGTCGGACTCCTGTCTGTCAATGGACTTTTGTCGGTCTTCTACACGATGTTGTACTTCTACCCGATGCCAAATCATCTGCCCTCGCTCCTTTGTCAGGCCTCCGCCCTCCGTCAGGCGGGACAGCAGGATTTTCCCTGACCGCGGAATCTCTCGAAGGAAAGTGGTCGCCCGACCCTCCAGTATAGGGAGGGGCCCTGCTGTTGGACAATGGATACCAATTGACCAGGGGCGAGGGAAAGCCTCCCGTATAGCAAGAGCACCGAAGGGAGAAGAAGAAGGCTCTTTCTCGCAAAGAGGGGCCCTACTGTTGGACAATGGATACCAATTGTCCAAGGGGCAGAGAAGGCCTCTAATGAGAGAAGAGAGGAGGTGCAAGAATTAATTTTCCTCTAGGGGGGTATTTATAGGAGAATAACGGAGTTGGGAAATTGCAAAAAAAAAACCCTCTCTGCCTTTCAAAAAAAAAAAAATTGTTAAGGCGTGGGCGGTTTGGCAAAACCGCCCACTATGGGCGGTTTTGAAGAAAACCGCCACGACGGTTTGCAAAAAAAAAAAAAACAGTTAAATTTACCGCCCATAATGACAGTTAATTGTCGTGCTCTTGAAAAAAAAAAAAAAGTTTGGCGTGTGATACTTTTCAAAGAGGCGGAAGGTTCGGTAATTTCCAAAGCATATAATGAAGTGAAGATAAGCTTTACAAGGAGGAAGGGAGAGACTGTAAGGATTTGAGCCATCTAAATTTTATCTCATAAAGAGAATGCCTGACTTTGGAATCCACTGCTCCTCCACATTTGGAAATGAAACCAGCTCATCATCATTAAATGAGATACTAAGCTTGTTTAAGGAGGCGATACTTCTCAATGGCTTCATTAGCAACACCAATAGATCACTTATGCTAAGATTGCTGATCAGGAGATGACAATTATTAGTGGTTTCCATTTCTCCGAGGGAGGTCAGATTGGAGCAATTTTTAATTGTCATGTATCTTGATATTTTTAAAATACTGCGGCATATATATTTTCGGACTCCTGGAGCTTCGACATCCGAAAATAGGGGGACAACTGATACGTCCTCCAAAAAATTATCTTAATCCGGCGCGAATCTCGATGCAAAATCAAGTTGGAAACTTCAAAAATTAATTCGGAGACCATCCGAACTTCGATTTCAGCAAACTTACAGTCGAACTGAGCGTCTCGGAAATGCGAACCCAACGACACCAAATTCAACTCGATATGAGCCCAAATGGGTCCGAATCATGGACCCGAAGCGCTGTTGGAAGGTTCAAACCGCAATTTGAGATGCCAAACGGTCTCCGATTTTAATGAGCTTATACTCGAATCGAACGGCTCGACGAGACGAATCCAACGAGCCCAAGATCGCCGAATTCTGACATCTCTAAGGCCTCCAAATGCCTTACGAACAGTCCATGATCAAGGGGTTCAATATCAGCCGTCCATTCAACCACTCCCCATTTACCCTTGATCTCTCACCTATTTACGGGGCATGCCACTCCAGAAAATCTATAAATAGACCCCTCATTTCTCTTGAAAGGGGGGCCAAGCAAGAAGCAAGAAGAGAAGAGGAGAAGGAAGAAGCTCCTCCTCGACCACCACCGGAGCCTCGCCGGACCACCGCCGGAGCCTCGCCAGACCACCGTCGGAGCCTCGCCGGACCACCACCAGAGCCTTGCCGGACCACCACCTCAAGGCCCAACGTTCAGGCCCGACATTCTGCTCAAGTCCCGACGTTCTGCTCAAGGCCCGACGTTCAGGCCTAACGTATTCATCTGAGGCCCTCACCTTCGCCAAAAGCCCTCACTTTTACCAACGGCCTTCACCTTCGCCAGAGGCCCTCACCTCTGCCAGAGGCCCTTGTCTTCGCCAGATCATCATCAAAGGCCGTGTACTCCACCAGAACATCACATGAGGCCCAGACTTCCACCGGACCACTACTTGAGGCTTTGAGCTCCACTAGGCCACCACCTGATGCCCACATTTCTCCCAGAATACTGCTGACTACGGTCCTCCCGACCTCTATCGCCTACAATGGTCCTTCCGACCTCCACCAACAAAGAACGGTCTTTCTGACCCCAATCTCCTGCCGACTACGGTCCACCCGGCCTCCGTCGCCTACTACGGTCACTCCGACCTCCATCACAGGACAACGGTCTTTCTGACCCCAATCTCCTGCCGACTACGGTCCTCCAATCTCCGTCGCCTATTACGGTCACTCCGACCTCCATCACAAGACAATGGTCTTTTAGACCCTGTTCTCCTGCCAACAATGGTCTTTCAGACCCTGGTCTCCTACCGACAACGATCTTTCAAACCCCGATCTCCTGCCAACAACGGTCTTTCAGACCCTGGACTCTTGCCAACTACGGTTCATCCGACCTCTGTCGCCCACTACGATCACTCCGACCTACATCAAAAGACAACGGTCTTTCTGACCTCAGTCTCCTGTCGACTATGGTCCTTCCGACCTCTGTCGCCTACTATGGTATGTCCGACCTCCATCAACAGACAACGGTCTTTCTGACCCCGGTCTCCTGCCGACTACGGTCCTTCCGACCAAACAAACATGTATATATAACTCCTACCATGTAATGCAATATATATGATGTATATTTGCTACATCAATACAAGACCTTCTCCAAAGGAAGGGCCTCATTTGTAATCGACTGCAAATATTAGTGGATTCATTCAAACTGGGCCAAGCCCCGTGGTTTTTTTCCCTTTTCAGGGGTTTTCCACGTAAAAACTCTGGTGTCTCTTATGAATGTTTCACCCTCTCTCTTATCTGCTTGTGTGCTGGATCTTCGTACAATGCTAAGACGTTAAACCATATATTTCTCTACCGCCGCGAATATTCCAGGACGCAACAACCCTAAACAAATAAAACTTAGAGATCATTTGATCCTGCAATTAATATCATGAAGTTTCTAAAACCTTTTCAAACTCAATTAAAATCGATCAAATCACTTTTAATTTCACTATTTTCATCTCATCCATACATTCAATTCTATTATAAATTTATTGAAACAAAAATAAAAATAATTTTTAATTAATTTTACAAATTTTCAATTAAAATTTATATGAGATTCATATTTGGTACTATGCAGTCAGCACATCAATAATTTAAAATAAATTAATTAAAAATTTAATTTGACTGCGCAGCTGGCGAGCATCGTCGCTTCAGACGACCTCACCCACTTTTTCTAATTTATATTACTGTTTCACACTGGCTTCACTTAGAACCTACAAAGATGCGCACACTAGTGTGATATATAGGTGGGGACTACATTGCACCATGAATTTGAATAAAAATATAATGAAAAATAATATTAAATATTAATGCTATAAAATATATAATAATTAGGAAATTATTTTAACATAATAAATAATATGTTTTTTTTTAATATTAGCAGCATTAGATGGTTCAAACTATAAAAATTTATATGGTTATATCACTGAATTTTAATATTAAGTTAATTTGAAATAATAAGAATGAAAATATTCAAAAATATTTTAGATTATTTAACATGCCCACATTCACTTACATGCACAACCATTAATTAAATTAAGATTTTTTTTTTAAAACAGCAAGAGAAATAATTTTTTAGTGCAAAAATTTAAACATTTATATTTTATAAATATATTAAATTAAGGAGTTAATTTTTCATATTTTCTAGTGTTTTTTTCTTTTTTTGAAAAATAATCATTATTAGCTAATAAACATTTTTAATTATATTGTTATATAATAATAAATTAAAGTTATTATTGAGATATAAATTAAAGTACAAAATTTTTTTTGAAATATTTAATTTTTCTTAATTTATAAATTACTATAGTATTCATAATGCAAGTATAAATGCTTTTATTACAAAATTTATAAATATGAGGAATTCAATCGAGAAAAATATAAGGGGAGAATCCTGGCTAAATAAAATTTTTTGAGATAACATGTAATGTTCGTATCTTAAGTCATAACGTTCTTAATGCTAGTAGCAGTATTGGATTCTCCTTCACTATTGCATGTTTGACACAAGGGGTCTGCGTTCGACCGACTTGACAACATATAATCTAACATGTCATGAGTAACATATAGAAATAATGCAACCACTTAGTTTTCATTTCTAGCCAGATTTGAGTGAAAGGGTGTACAAAATAGATTTGTAGAGACAAATTATCATGTAGGGGTGTCAAAATCGGGTCACGGGTCGGGTTCGGGTCGAACTTGGAACTGACCCGGGTTCAAATTGGTCGACCCTAACCCGACCCAGGTAGGTAAACAGGTCAGAAATCCGAACCCGGACCCGACCCAGCGGGTTGCCAGGTTGACCCGACCCGACACGAGAAGCAGATACGGGTGCGCGTGGGCTGGACGCGGGTGCGCACAGGCTGGACGAGGGTGCGCGCGGGCTGGACGAGGGTGCGTGCGGGCTGGACGAGGGTGCGAGCAGGTTGGACTCGGGTGCGCGCGGGCTGGACGTGGGTGCGCGCCTGAGCGGGCAGCTGGGCTGCCGAGAACATGTGAGGGCTATCTCGACAAGTGAGCGGGCGGCCTCGGCAGACGCACATGCGACCTCGGCGAGCATGCAGGCAGCCTCGACCAGCGAGCGAGCGGCACGCTGCTGGCATTGTCGCGCGGGCAGGGCAAGCACAGTCTTGGCAGGAGCGCGGGCAGCCTGGGAAGATGTGGGCAACACATGTTAACGGGTTGGCGGGTTGACCCGGCAACCCGTCGGGTCAACCTGAATCCGACCCGTTTTTCGAATGGGTCGAATCCGTGAACCCGAACTCGACCCGTTTTGAAATTGGGTTGGGTCAAACCCGAAATTTTCGGGTCGGATTTTCGTGCCGTGTCAAATATTGACACTCCTATCATCATGGGCAATTTCCTTCAATTGAGATATCATGCGATGATGCAGCCCAACTCAAAAGTAAAATATAATAAAATTATATCAGAATATTCTAGCACATTATTCTTAGCTCAAAAAAATTATATTAGAATATTATAATATTAAATACATTTATTCAAAATATCATGATCTCATTTGAAGGAGTTGAGAGACTAAATAATCATTTAATATAGTTGAAGATCATTTAATTCTTCATAAAGAGCCAATGAACCATTTTGATCATTTTCTTTTTTTTTTTCTTTTAAATATTTGATTTGAAGTAAAATAAATATAATGTAAAATCCCACCATAATAACCAGTGGTGATGACGACAACAACAACGGAATATGGCTAACAAGGATAGCTAGATAAAGACTGTTGTGACGACGGCGGCAACACGTTATTGTGAAAACTATATAGATATAAATTGTATTTTGATTCTTTCTTATTAAAAAAATACTAAATATATTTTAAAATTTTGCATGTTTAATATTCAATAAATCTTCTATTTAAGGAAAAAAAAATATTATACCAAGTTATATTTACAACACAATGTAAATGAGACTAATACTATCTATAATTTTTAAATTGATTGATCTCAATTCAAATCAGATGATTTCGAAGTCCTTCTTCATAAATTTTATATCAAAATATTTAAAACAAATTTTTTATCAAAATAAATTCGAAAATTTAAAATATATTTTAAAAGTAACATAATAGAAATTATTTATATATTACTATATTACACATTTTAAAATATATTTTAATTATTTCCTTAAATAAAAAAAGTGCCTACTTTTTTCCACTATACCATACCCCACCGTCAACTTCCCCAAAGAACAGGGCAATTAAGCGGGAAATTATTAGGTAGGGAGTGCGGACAGGAGAATCGTCTGCACACTAGTATAAAATAGTGTTCGGTACCGTTCGATACCACTCGGTACCACTGGGTACCGCTTGGTATCATGTATCTGTGCAGACGGTTCTCACCCCGTCCGCACTCCGCACCTAATAATTTTTCCAATTTAGCGGTGCTTCCAGGCCATAAATGTACGACTTCAAGATTCGTGCAATATCGTGATTTTTAATGATGAGTGCCAGTGGCCCCACCGAGTCACTAATGCTAATAAAATATGAGCACAACACAAAAAGCTAGTAGTGCTCATCACCTAGTTGGATCTGTCTTCAGCAATCAATGATCATTTTTTTTTTTTTTTTTGAAATATAATTTTTATATATTATAATATTATTGATTGATATTTGCTTTTTAGGATTTATTTGGGGTAGAATTTTTTAGAAAAATAGTTTTTAATTATTATGATTGTTAAAATTCTTTTTTCAAAAATAGAGCAGCAATTTCCTTACTATTATCATATATTTATCAATTTAGTTATTAAAAACATATTTTCATTAAAAAAATAATTGAAAAGTAGCGTGAAAGCAACAAGAAAGTGATACGCAAATTCTGAATAGTTAAAAAAATGATGCAAATTGATTCTTGTTGCGTCCAGGAGTATTCGCGGCGGTAGAGAAATATAAAGTTTAATGTCTTAGCGTTGTACGAAAATCCGGCACGCAATCAGATACGAGAGATGGTCTAGTATTTATGAGACACCAATACTTTTACGTGGAAAACCCCTTAAAAGAGGGAAAAATCACGGGGCCTAACTTAGTTTGAATGAATCAACTAATATTGCAGTTGATTACAAATGAGGCCCTTCATTGGGAGAAGGCCTTAGCTTGATGTACATTTTATAGAGTACATTATATGATGTGAATACAAAGAGTCACTATTGACGTGTTCGTTTGGTCGGGAGGACCATAGTCTTATGACGGAGATCAGAAGAATCGTAGTTGGCGGGCGACGAAGGTAATAAAGATTGTTGTCTGGCGACGGAAGTCAGAAAGACAGTAGTCTGATGACGGAGGTCAGAAAGACTGTAGTATACGGGCGACGTAAGTCATGAGGACCATAGTCGGCTAGCCACGGAGGTCGAAAAGACTATAGTCGGCAGGCCACGTAAGTCTAGAGAACTGTAGTCGGCGGGCGACAGAGGTCGGAAAAATTGTAGTCGGCGGGCGACGTAAGTCAGGAGGATCATAGTCGGCGGGCGACGGAGGTCGGAAAGACTATAGTCAGCGCGCGATGTAAGTCAGGAGGACCGTAGTCGACGGGCGAAGGAGGTCGGAAAGACTGTAGTCGGCGAGCGACGTAAGTCAGGAGGACAGTAGTCAGCGGGCAACGGAGGCCGGAAGGATTGTAGTTGGTGGGCGACGTAAGTCAAAAGGACTATTGTCTGACGACGAATGTCAGAAAGACGACATCAGGTAGAAGTCCAACAATGGAAAGAAATCCATCTTTGGATAGATGTCCAACGAAAGTTCGATAACAGATAGAAGTCCGGCGTCGGGTAGAAATTTGATGATGAGTGAAGGTCCATCATCGGGTAGAAGTCTGACGTTTGTTGGTGGCCGAGGAGAACTCCGACATCACTTAGGTGGAGTTTCAGCGTCATGGGGGAACTCTGTTGTTACTTGGACAGAATGTTAGCATCCCGTGGAAGACAGGCAGAATTCTTGTGTCCTGTGGAAGTCGGACAGAATTCCCGCATCATTTGGAGTTCGAGTGGAACTCCGGTGGTGGTCAAGGAGGAGTCTCTTCCCTCCTACTCTTCTCTTCTCCTCTTCTTCTTGCTTTTTTGCTTGGGTCCCCTCTCATGAGAAATGAGGGATTTATTTATAGATTTTTTGGTGTGGCATAGCTTGTGAATATGTGTGAGATATGGGGCAAATAGGGAGTGGTCGAATGGACGGTTGATATTGAATCCCTTGATCTTGTACCGTTCGTAAGACATTTGAAGGACTTAATGATGTCGGAATTTGACGATTTTGGGCTTGTTGGATTTGTCTCGTCGAGCCGTTAGATTCGACTATAAGCTCGTTAAAATCGGAGACCGTTTGGTAACTCAAATTGTTGTACGAACTTTTCAACAGCACTTCAGATGCTTGATTTGGACTTATTTGGGCTCGGATTGAGTTGAATTTGGTGTCGTTGGGTTCGTATTTCTGAGACGCTCAGTTTGACTATAAGCTCGCTGAAATCAAAGTTCAGGTGCTCCCGGATTTAATTTTTGAAGTTTCCAACTTAATTTTGCCTCGAGATTCGTGCACAATCAATATAATTTCTTGATGACATATCAATTCTTAATAATTTATATTGTTGTTGTTGTTATTATTATTATTATTATTATTATTATTATATTTCAAGAACAATAATATCAAATATTTATTCCACTACATAGGGTCGACTATATAAATCTTTTTTCTCTATTTTGTCCTTCTATTTAAAGTCAAATTCTCATTTAAATCTAATTAAAAAATGTACCAAATTTTCTTGTTATTTTAGAAAGCAAAAAAGAAAACTATCTCAAACAAAGTCTAAGCCTTTTTAGATCTATTGATAACTTTCTTAACATGCATCATATGTAATACATCTACTCTATTAGGTTTCGTTTGAGACAATTTTTTTACTGCTTTATGAGGCTACTTTTGAAATTATTTTTGTACTAAAACTAATTTTAAAAGTAATAAGAAATATGTCTCAAATGAGACCTTAATGAGGTTATCTAAGGCCAATGATTTATGTAACCAAAACATGTAGGGCTAAACATTATTTAATCTTCCATCAATATTAAATGCTTATCAAATATTCATTTATAATTTTGAGTTTCTTAAAATTGTAGGAGTTAAAATTTAAAATATAAAATTAAAATTTTAAATATATAATAAATAAGTTATATATAAAATATTTAAAAAATAGTGAAAATATTATAATAATGAATTTTGATTTTAAATAATAATTCATAAAAAATTGTCCTATTTTTTATTTACAATTATATTATAATTAAAATTTGCTAAAATAATTTTGAAACGATGAATCAAATTATTCAAATACAACAAAAATAATTTAATTATATCTTTATCTGCTAAATTTTCTTTTTAATAATTTCATTTCTCTTAATATTAATCTTTTTTTGCTGTTAAAAATAAATATTCTTTAACTCTTAAAAATTACTCAATTTTTTAAATTTTTGATGTGACAACCGATTTCTAGATACAATGCTCAGTGTGCAGAGGGCACAAAGAATTAAATGTACATTAAAATCAAAGAGAATTATATATATTATAAGATAAAAAATAATATAAAATATTGACTCATTAAAAAAAAATTAAAATAATATTCAGATAAAAAATATATATAGATCATTAATTACATTCGTTGATTTTTTTTAACAATTGTGCATCACATATAATTAAATAATTACTTGAATAGGAGAAACCCTTAGCTATATATTTATAGAATAAGAAAAAGGCCTCTTAAATTTTAATATTACCAAAAATGAGTGGCCTAATATGGATTTTGCTTGGAGATTAGGGAGTTCTTCTATAAATAATATAGTATAAATTGGGATTATTATTGAATTTATTATGAGATTAATATTGTATATAAAGAATTCACATTATATAAATCTTAAGGCAAATTTAATAATTTGATTAAAATTTATTTGAGAGCCACATCTAACCTTACTAATAAGTTTAGTTAGTTAGAAGAAGAGAATAACATGAGAGAATAGGCGAGTATGAAGAGTGAAAGATTTTCTAAATTTTAAGGGAAAAAAATCGAGTATAAAGAGTAGACGAAATGCAAAAGAATCCTTGTGAATAAGAATAATTAACAATAAGTCTAAAATATGCTTTTTAATATTTTATTTATATTTTCAAAGGGCTACATAAAATACATCACAAAAAAAAAAAAGAGATAGACATATTACATGATATAAAAAGGTCTGATTGACACTTATATGTAGACTCTTGTGATGTGGCTCGAGATAACCATGATGAGTTTCATAGGCAAATCTTAGAGAGTGCTTTGAGCAAGTCTACGCAAACAAGTCTAGTAGATGAGCAAGAAGTCCATCAAGACGCATGATGACTCTCTTAAGTGAGCATGATTGCGAGCCAGGGACGAACATGGTTGCTAGAGCCATAATATTGGGTTTGTTCGGTGCTATTGAGGTGGCACATTCTAATTGGTCTTCGAACGACATTCTGCGTCCGATCTCTGCACAGAATAATTTCTCTCCTTTTGGCAACATTCCTCAAGGGTGAACTCTTTGCCCAATGCATATTATTTACATGAGCATATGTTGGCATGCAATAATAATTTTTAAGTCCATCCTAATATAATTTATACTAAAAATCCTAATATAAAAATTTTTATTTATTATCAACCTCGTTAGTCGATTACAAAACCATAGTGGAGGAAACCCACTTCATCTTTTAGTATTAAAGGCCTCAATTGAGGCACATGAAGAATCACTATGATACTATCCCTCAAAAACCCTCTATTGATCTACCATAAATATTTATATAAATTAATTTATAAAAAAAAATGTATTATCATAATATTAAAACATCAAAAGAGTAATTGTATCATCACATTTGAACATTATTATTACACAACTCTCCTTGGCCTATTGGTTGAGAGCTTAGGCTTCCAACTAAGAGGTTCAGGGTTCGAGTCTATGTGTATGCGTTGTGTGTGTGAGTTTGCCCTAAATGGCCTAAATGTCCCAAAAAAAAAACATTATTATTAAAATATTTAATATTAATGATATATTGATAGTATTATATTTAAAATAAAATATATGACTTTCTTAAATAAATAAATAAATATTTTAAAAATAAAAATACTAATATTTTTTCATGTTATTTTCTTTTTCTATTTGTATTTTTTAGCCTTTCAATAAGAACATGATGTATGACTAATAAAATAAAAATGGCATAAAAACAATAAAGAAGGCCATCTACTATATGGGGGTTTCTTATCACTACCATTTTACAGCTGTCCCATATAATTATTTAAAAAAAGAATAATTGAAAAAGGAGAAGGCAACAGTATCAAGTATTCGGCTTAGACCAATATATCTTTTTATAGAAATGATTATAAAATTATTGAGAAGAAAATAATTTTTTTTCCCTTAAAAATAAAAATACATGACTCCTAAAAAGTAATTTCTAACACAAATTTTGATAGCAATGAAAAAAAAGTATAATTGCAGTTTGAAAAATAAAACAATAAAAAGTTAACCCAGCATAAGGTTGTAATTGCATAATTCTACAAGTTTAAATTGACTCATGCACCGAACCGCTTGTTGTGAAAGAAATTTCAATTCAAGTGTCTATTATTAAACTGATAAAAAGAATAAAATTATTCAAAAAATAATAATGATAAATAATTTTAAAAAAGACAAAATTTTTCAATATTTTTATAATTAAACTAAAATATTAATATATTTCAATAGAATTTTATATTACTAATTTTTGAATAATGTGTAAATCAACATTATTGAACTATCTACTGCTAAGAGTCTCAAAGTAGGGCAAGATTTAGGCTTTATTGAGATAGCTTACTGCTTTATTTTTCAAATTATAATCACAATTTTTATTTAGCACCTCTTTTTTTTTGTAGCTTTAAAAAGAAATTTGTACTAAAAAATATGTTTTTTTACGCTTATTTTAAAAAATTACTCTCTACAATAACTTTACACAACAATAAAAAGCCACCCCAAATCAAGCCTTTAGGAGTAAAAAGTTGCTTTCTCTTGCTTGATTCAATTGCCCAAATCCAATAAGCCAATTAGTTTCTTTTTAGAAGAAGAGAGATGTCATAGTGGATACAAACATTAAAAAAATGTCACTACAATCAAGCACCTATAACTCATCCTTCAAAGTTAAAAAGAAAGGTTGGTATTTTTTTAGAAGAGCCCATAAATGTAAGTTGAGGGAGAATGTTTGTGAACATTATAATGGAAAGGAGGAAACATTGAAGCCACTGAGAGTTCATAATTTACTATTAAGCTTGAGACTTTTGAGTTCTTCAAGTTTGTTATTGAACCAAGTCTAAAAGATGCAAGATGATGATATCCATAAGCACCACTTCAAGAATTCCCCCAACTTTTAGTTCATTAAAAAAATAACTAAGACCCACAAGCCAAGTAAAATCATAATCTTCTTTACAAGCAAATTTGAAAAGAAAAAAAACCCTAGTTTAAAGGGAGAAGATCCATATAACCACTAAAAGGTCAAATTGTCTTAGCAACATCCAAAAGAACCCCAAAATAGGGCATTTTATTCAGAGATATCCAATAATCACGATCTCAGTCCTTAAACACAACTTCTTCAGAGTCAAAGATATAGTTCATTAACTAGAAAAGCGTTGGTGGGTGGACATTGAGCAATTTAGAGAGATTATTATGTGTAGTCCGAACATGTCCGGAGGACAATCCGGATACAGCACGACATCGAATACATTATGCATTGGGTGATATGGCACGTCCGAATTGACCTCCGAATATGTCCTGACACCGCACATAATAATTTTTCTAGTTTGGAAACCTTTCCAATTGAGCGACGTAGCTAAAGAAGAGCTAGAAGCATACCTAGTAATAGCAAAAAAGTTAGGAGAGGGTTTGAATCCTTGCGAGATGAAAGCTCTAGAGGTAAAGGAGAGAGAGAGAGAGAGAAAAAGTATAAAGATAAAAAGGAGGTTCAAGATAGCATTGCACCTCGTACATTGCTTATGTTCTTAGATCTAAGGCTGAGAGCCCCAAAAAGAAGGGCATTGAGAGTTGAGCTTTGCATGTTTCTTATATTGCTAGATCAAATGCCTAGGATTGCATAAAGAAGACCTTATGAAGGACCTGAACTATGAAGCTTAATGAAAGGACTTATCAAGGATGTTGAGATGGTGAGTAGGGGAGGACAAGCCTCGGGTCTAAGTTAAAGGAAGTGAAAAAAGAGAATATTAGTAGAAAAAAGTCAGGATCTCTCCAAATGGAAGGTTGAAAAACCCTAGGAGGCGTGGTAAAAAGAGAAGAAAAATATGCCACAAAAAAGGAGCTAGAGAGCGCAATAGAGAAGGTTAAATTTTCAAGAAGCCAGAGGGTCATTTATTTTGATTGTCATGTGAATGAACAACAATAATCCTTACATATGATGAATGATGAATGATGACATTGGTTTTTATTACTTTTTGTAGGGTTGATTTTTGCCTAGTAGATAGGGGCATACATTAGTTATTTTTGTATTAAAACTCCGTTTTAGAAAGCAGTAAAAAAGCCGTCCCAAACGAAGCCTAAATGTCCAATTCAACATTGACATAAATGTCATTATCAAATTCTTTGTAGAACAAGTATTAGAGTTTCATTAGTTTATTTGCAAAAAATTAACATTTTTAAAACTCGACTAAATCAAACTAAATTTAATCACAATTTGATCTGATTGAATAGACTAAACAAATTCATCAACCAATCCATTTAAATTGCCTTGCAAACACAATATTTTTCTAAAATGTCTAAAATGACTGAAAAAATCATCTTTCAAACCCTATTTTTAACTGGCTGATTCTCTTACCACAAAAACAGTCTAACAGCTTTTCCAAACAAAGCCTTAAGTAACCAACATCCAAATCACTTTTGCTAACACATTAATTACACAACACACCAATCATATACTGAAAACATACTTCAAAACCATTCATCGTGAAATAAAAAAACGGTCAAAGATAGGATACAAAGCACATACAATATGCTTAAGATAAAGAGGAAAGAAATCATCAATATTCAGCAAGAAGGAAAGCAAGATCTTAGTATAGATACCTTGACGTTTTCCATCAGGTTGTGATTGGTCTTCCTCGCCCCATTGTGAAACCCCTAGTTCCATCTGGCATCTTTGGCCCAGAAATTGGCTTATTGAACAAGCCTTCGGCGCTAGAGCCAGAAATGGCATTGCCATGACCTAAATTAAGAAACAAAACCACCCAAAAAATTTGTTTTAATGATTAAGGCTTTGTTCGGGACGACTTTCTTACTGCTTCTTAAAAAACTGCTTTAAGAATCAATAATAAAGCCGACCCAAACGAAACCTAAATGCTATGCGAGATATCAGAAGATATCACTTAAGAACAGAATTTTCCACTAATCATGAAAAAAATAATCACCTTGACCGTTGGTTGGTTGATGGTGGTTACCCCTTCCACGGCTTTTGTATCTATTCCCCCGCCCTGCCTTACTTCCGTTAGCATTCTCCTCTTCCTAATACAAGGCAGAACACGCAAGTTTCATGCACAATTTGACAGAGAAAACCATATAGGATAATGCTACAGAGCATAGTACAATAATTTTACAGACCTCTTTCTCTAATCCGTTTTGGTTCAGCACAGGCATCTCCGATGCTTCAGCAACCTTAATTTTCTCTGAAAATGTATCTTTCCGTCTTTTTGGAACAAGCCCATATTTTTCCTTGGGGGAAAGAAATGTTTGGATGAATGAAAATAGTGTTACACGGGATGAATAAAAATTGGAGAAAAAAAATGACAGTTACCATTCTTTTTAACAGAATCTGAACTCGCATGCCATTCCTCCAATTCATTTCATCGTTCAGTGTCAAAACCTTTAACCAAAATAATGAGATCATTAGGGTGAACACAAGATGAAATATATATATATATATATATATATATATATATATATGCATCACATAATTCTCATGTATTTATATATCCAACAACTAAAATTTTATATTTACTTCTATAACATTCTAAAGTCTACAAAAGTAACAACAACATCATCAACCCTTTGTCCCACTACGTGGGGTCGGCTACATGAATCATTTTTTTCCATTGTGTCCTATTAAAAGTCAAATTCTCGCTTAAATCTAATAAAGAAATATCATTTCTAATATTTTCTAACAGAGTCTTTTTAGGTCTATCTCTATTCTCTACCTTTCTTAATATAAGTCAAATCTAATACCTCTACTTTCCTAACCGGGTCATCGGAAAGCTTTTGTTTTATGCAACCAAACTATCTAAGACGACTCTCTCTAATCTTATCTTCAACTGGAGCTACTCCAACCTTTTCACGTATATGCTCATTTTGTATCCTGTCTCTAAGAGTAAGTCCACTCATCCACCTGAGCATCCTCACCTTTGCAACACTTAACTTAGTATTATGCTTCTCTTTTAATGGCCAACACTCTGCACCAAAAAGCATTGCAGATCTCACCATCATCTTATAGAATTTTCCCTTAAGTTTGAGGGGAACTTTTCTATCACACAAAGATTAGTATGTTGGATAAATAAATATAAAGATTTAGATGTTAGATTTATAAATACATAAAAATTATGTGATATGTTTGTAAATCCTCCTAAACTAAAACAAGATATCAAAATAAAATTTTAATACGTACAGCAGTCTCTGCTGCCTCAACGGTGTCATACTCAACAAGCGCATGCAGCTGCACAAAAGAAAGTGATAAAATCAGAATACTAAATTAAATGTCTCAAAATAATTACACGTATGTTATTTCCCAACTGAGGCTTGTCCGATAACTAATAAAGCAGATTTTCTAAGTTAATCATCTACACCTAACATCACACGTAGCTAAAAAAGTTCAGTAGGGAGTTTGCAGCAAGTGCTCGAGTACTATGAATAAAGTAAAAATTAGAACAAACCTTACTACTGACAGCAAAATCTGCCTTCTTGAGAGTTGCTAATTGCTCCGCTGAATGCGGATTACGTATGGCAACCCCTACAATACTGAGCTTACAAATAGAAGGATCAAGTTTAGATTGTTTCTTTTTCCCTTAAAACCTTTAAAGATATTTTATGTTCAGATGATGTGAAGAACATACTGTCCAGCTGTCCCAAAGATCCTCCGGATGCTGTCTTCAGAATAATCCTCTGGCAAATTTTCAACTAGAACAGTTCGTGGCTGGTTATGCAGAAGTTTAGTCTAAAATGATGAATCAGAATTCAATAACAACATTTTAAAATTGTTTGAATAATAAATATACAGAAAAGAAATATACCTTTTCATTCCGCACTTCGGCAACTGGAAGTGGATGCAGCCGTTTCACCCTTTTCCCATCAGAGCTAACAACCTGGAAAAGATGCCAACAAATACTAAATATTAAACACAACAAATGCAGAAAAATAGTGGGTATAAGAACATTTATCCTGCCAGCAAACATAAATAGTTGTCATTCAAGGAGTGCTACCTGGCTATGAAAAAGTTGAAGGGAATCAGAAATAAGCTAATCAAAGTCAAAGCATGATCTTACAACTAGGGAAGATGTCCTCAGAGCAGCCTCGATGAGAGACAGATCCTTGGTGAGTTTTTTCATCTTTTTAAATGATGAGATAAGTGTAATTGGAACTGCAGCAAACCAAATAAAATTTAATACAGAAGATAGATTAAATGGTTTTCAATACAAATTAGCTGAAATGGTAACAGATTTGAAATAATACAACGCACATCAGAGTCAAATTTAATTTCTATCATGTTCTATAAAAACAGAAATCATTAAAAAAAATGAGCTAAATGACCTTCACAACAACTAGATGGGCGATACATTCTTTCTAAAGCACGCAGAAGAGCAGCATGTGTCGATATAACAACATGCAAATCAGATTATCATCACAGTCATCTCTAATAACTAGATATCAACACTCAGTAGGCCATCAAAATCTAGTAATGGATCGAATTGTTCTAGCCACATATGCTGACATTCAAAGTGGGAGAACATATTTTGCCAACCCAGAAACTAAAAAGTAAAGTCAATCAATTTGATCTTCATTTTATTCAGCCCACTAAACTAACAACAGACCTCATTTCCATCATAGGTATCATCTCCAGATCTCATATAATATTCATTTCAAGCAATCAGCTTAGAATTCACTAAGTACTGGCGGAGTTATGAGACCAGTACAAAGGAAATAATCCAAAGTTTCATTAATGCCCTGGTTTAGGTAGCATTCATTATGCACAGTATATCAGTGGTCGAAATCACAAAAACACTCTCTACAATGCATTGGAAAGACTGCATGATAATCAACACATTCCCATGAATGAAAGGTGTAAAGCAGGTAGCACTCATCCTGAACTAGAGATTGCAGATTTAAATACCAAAAACAGTCTCTACAATATAAGGAGAACAACAACAACAACAACAAGATCAAGCCTTTAACCCACTATGTGGGGTCGGCTATATAAATCCTTTTTCTCCATTGTGTCCTATTAAAAGTTAAATTCTCATTTAAATCTAATAAAGAAATGTCATTTCTAATATTTTCTAATCAAGTTTTTTTATTTCTACCTCTACCCTTCTTAACATAAGTCAAATCTAATACATCTAATTTCCTAACCGGGTCATCGGAAGGCCACCGTTTTATGTGACCAAACCATTTAAGGCGACTCTCTCTAATCTTATCTTTAACTAGAGCTACTCTATCCTTTTCAGGTATATGGTCCTTTCGTATCCTGCCTCTAAGAGTAAAGCCACTCATCCACTTGAACATCCTCATCTCAGCAACACTTGACTTAATATTATGCTTCTCTTTTAATGGCCAACATTCTGCACCATAAAGCATTGCAGGACTAACTATCATCTTATAGAATTTTCCCTTAAGTTTGAAGGGGATTTTTCTATCACACAACAAGCTCAATGCATTCCTCCCCTTCAATCATCCAACTTGAATTCTACTAATAATATCCCCATCTATTTCACAATCACTCTGAACAATAGACCCAAGATACCAAAATCATAAACTCTAATTAATGACTTGATCACCCAAAGTCACAATCCCCCCACTAAATATATTATTACTAAAATTACACTCTATATATTCAATTTTAAATCTACTCAAATGAAAGCCTTTAGACTCTAAGGTTGACCTCCATAATTCAATTTTACAGCCAACTCCCTCTCTAGTAGTATTATCAACAAGAAGAATATCTTCAGCAAAAAGCATACACCAACCTCGCATAAAATGTCTAGTGAGAACAACCATGACCAAAGCAAAAAGATGCAAGCTTAAGGCTGATCCTTGATGTAATCCAACTGAAATAGGAAAATATCGCATTTAGGGTGCTAAGATCACTAATACAATAATGAGAATATCGCATAAATCAACCCTTCTCCAAACCCACCATTAGTATCCTCCTCCACCTCATTTCTGCTCCCAATCTAAAGCATAATAAATACTACAAAGAAAAACAAACAGTAACAAAATATTCTCAAGACAAATAATCAGGCAACTTAAATATACTAAATATCTTCATTTGGTCAAATGTACATGAAAATCAATATTAATTTAAAACCCAACCACTTAAATATGATGATTTTATTTTTCACATAAAAATGTGAAAACGAAATGATCCATATCTTTTTTTTTTTTTTTTAGAAACAACCAAATGAGCTTTAGGCTTATTTTATTTTGCACTCCAATCAAAGTACACAAAAGAACACATAAAAACACATGGAGAAGTTAAGATAGAAGACATGAGTTGAATTTTATGTGTATTTCATTAGGGATCTTACACCTAAATTTATACAAACAGAATTCTAGGTTACTTTTGGTAACTTTTACCTAAGAAAACGATTAATTACATTGAAGATACTCTACAGCTTGCACGCATGTATTTCCCTAAAAATCTGAGAGTTTTCACTCCTTGCAGAGGACTATATATTGCCACCTCTCATGTTTACAATAATGGACCACTAGCTTTGCAATCCTACATATTGCCAAGCTGACCTCTAAAACTACAATCCTAAAAAACTATAAGATAGATATTTTCCATGCCTAACTTGGTGGTGATATTCTGCAATGTAGAGTTTGGGGGTAGTCCTTTGGTTAGGCTATTGGCTAATACTTGTGTGTTTGGACATATGAATACATATTGGTCCATTTCTAAATTTTCTTTGATGAAGCGTATATCGATTTCTATGTGTTTGGTTTAGTCACATTGAACTATTTTGTGTGTGATGTTGATGGCCATTTTTGTTATCACTATATAACCTCACAGTATCGTTCCCATTTTATTCTAAAATCATCCAAGATAACTTTTATCAATAATAGTTCACAGATTCATTAGGACATTACCTAAAATTACGCTTCAACACAAGATTTGACAACTATTAATTGCTTCTTGTTTCCTCAAATGATTAGATTCTCACCAAGAAAAGTATAATAACTAGTAGTAGACTTACCATCTATAGGACATCCTGCCCAAACATCACCTTTGTATGACTCTCAACCAAGTCTTATATTAATTTTGAATAAGATTTATTTTCTCGATGTTGTTTTGAGATTTTGAGATATTGATGAATTTTGTATGAAATCTGCAGATGTATTTCTTTAGGATTATGCATAAATTGACTTAGAATACTTATTATATAGACTATGTGTGGACAAAATAGATAAGCTTCTCAATCAATCTTTGATACCTTCCTTTGTCAACTTTTGGCTTGTCACCGGCCTCTCCAAGTTTGTGGCAATAGTCAATTGAAAATTCTATGGGATTACATTCCATCATGTCTTTCATTTAGTTGATATAGGATGTATTTTCATCAAGCGATGAACATCTCAATCTTTTAGTGAATCAACTTTTCAAAAAAATATATTTGTGGCTTTCTCACTCTTTTACTTCAAATACTTTGAATAGTTGATCTTTCACTTTTCTTATTTCTTCAAGAACATCTACTATTGCAATCATATCATCATCCATATACATTATAAGAACTACAATTCTTAAATAGTTGGATTTATTTATAAATAGAGTATGATCTTCAAGATTTTGTTTGAAGTTCATCCTTTTTATGGTTTTGGTGAACTTCTCAAACCATGCTCTGGAGGAAAGTTTGAGATCCCATATAGAGCTTTCTTCAACCTACATACATTATTAGCATTAAAATCTTTATTAAAAAATGGTGAGGGTGAGGGTTCCATTTAGGCTTCTTCTTCTAGTTCGTCATGGAGGAATGCATTGTTTAGTTACAACTGCTATAAGGACACGTTAAGGTTGGCTACGAAGGATAAAAGTTGGATGATGTTTAGCCTTGCAATTGATAGGTTTCTCAAAAAACCAACTCCATAGATCTAAGTGTAGAATTTCGCCACTAGTCAAAGTTTATACCGTTGGAGCGTCTCATTTGCATCGTATTGATTGTATATACCACTTACATACAATTAACTTCTTCCTTCTAGAAATTATATGACCTCCCAAGTTTGACTTTCTTTTAGTGCCCTCATTTCTTCAATCATGGATTTTTCTCCTATCTTTATTTTCAAATATTTCATGGATAGTTCTTAGGATAGTGATATTTTTTATCTCAATGAGAAAGGTTTGTGAGAAGAAAATATCAAAATATTGAAAAGTGAAATAGAGTTAGCTATTGAAAGTTGGGTGCATGCTGAGGTTCTCTTTCTCGTGTCATGATGGCTTCGAACTTTATCGGTGGGGTTCATACATTCACTGCATGGTGATTCATCTTGCATGGATTCAAATGATTAAGCATGCTTTGATTTAGTTTTGTACTCTTCTTTCTATCTTCTTGAGTATACATATAGTAATGGTTTAAGTTCATTTGATAAAATTTTATTGGAATTGTTGTGATGTGAAACATACATGCGGAAGAGTTACTTTGGATTGTAACTAGGGCTGCAAACGAACCGAGCCGAGTCGAGTCGAGCCGAGTATGTGAGTGTTCATGTTTGTGTTCATTTAATATCAGCTTGTTCAAGTTTGGTTCATGTTAGTTCGAGCTTTATTGTGTGTTCATGTTTGGTTCATTTAAATTAATGAGTGTTCATGTTTGGTTCATGTTCAGTTCATGTTCGTTCGTTTAGTGCTTATCGAGCTTGTTCGCGAACATATTTAACGAATTTTTTTTAACTATCAAACAAATGCGTTCATGAACATATCTATGAACAAACACATTTATAATAAAAGCAATTGTCTATGTAACAAAGGCAATGATTATTTATATTTGTTAATTTTATAGTCAAATATTAATTATTTTTATCTAGCTTATTCACGAGTTCAAAATCGAACACGAATCAAGCTTTTATCGAGCTTAATATCGAGATTGTTCACGAACTTCAAATGATGTTGTTCGTGAACATAAGTGAGTCGAACGCATTAGTGTTCAAGTTTGTTTATTTAAGAATCGAGTATTTAAACTATTGTTCAAATTTGTTTGTTTAGCTAATTAAATGATCACAAACGAGCTTTAATCGAACCGAACAACGAGTAGCTCGTCGAACGTTTGGTTCGCTTGCAACCCTAATTGTAACAATAATTATTGAACATGAACGTTGCTAATTAGTAACTTATGTTTCACCCAAGTTAAATTCTTAGAACTTTAGTGAAAAGATTAAGTAATGGCAAGCGGTTACAAGAGATTAGCAAAACAATCGCAATAACAACGAAAACAATATAGTAGTACCAATACAAAATAAACAAGAATCCATGGCGTAACATCAAGATATAATCACTAAGAGTTCCTTCTCACTCAATCACTCTTAGGCTTTAGCGAAGGAGGACGAAGCACACGAGGAAAGAGATTATCACTAGGAAGATGGTACCGAAAACCTTCGGTGATGGAGAGGTAGCCGAGGGGGTGGAGGAAGTTGTTGATGACCGACGATTATCCAATGCACAGGACGGATGTGCTCTTCGATTGATAGTGTGAGTTGGTATAGAATGCGGTCGATGTATCCGTCAACGGTCTCGTCATTGCCAAAGAACACGTCAAAGAACGAGGATCCAAGAGTATCCGTTCATCCTTGCTCGTCGAAGACAAATCCGTGGTCAACCTCAAGGTCGTCCATACACTAACGGTAGAAGAGAGGAAAGAATGTGTCTTCTTCTATTAGCTTCAAACAACATGAGGGTTTTGGGTTTTCCAAGGGAGATGATGCAAGTTGAGAGGGCGGCCAAGGGTGAAGAGAGAGAGAGGGGCGTGTAGAGGAGAGGACTTAGGTTAGGTTGAAGAGGGGAGGGAAGTTTTAATCCAAATATGAAATTAATTTCAGATTCTAATTAAGTTTGGAGGGAATTAATTTGAAATTTGAATTCAAATTGGTGTGTGATTGGGAGCCCAATTGGAAACCATGAAGAAACCCCATTAATGGGGGGAGGCCGGTGGCATTATGAGAGGGAGGAGGGTATGGGGGTTAATTAGAATAGCTTCCTAATTGGTCTTCCTAATTTAGTGAAAGAACAAATCACTCCAATATTTAAAATTAAATTGAAATTGGATTCAAAACTTTCCTAAAATAACATTCTAGTTTATGAAACTATAATAATAATGGACTTCCTTTTAACCTAGCAAGAAATCCACATTACAAGAATGTCTTTACCTATGCATGCAATAACAATGTTGCAGGATACGTGCCACCAGGATATAATGTCATTAGAACGAAATTGTTACAAAGAGAGATGGATAATATTGAGAAGTTGCTCGAGCCTACTAGAGGAGTTTGAAAGAAAAAATGAGTTACTTTGATTTGTGATGGGTGGACAGATCCATAAAGAATACCACTTATCAACTTCATGGCTGTAATAGAGAGTTTATTCTATGTTTATCAAAGTTGTAAATTGTGAAGGACAGTATAAGGATAAGTTCTTCAATTCTAATTTAATCAAAGAAGTTATCATGATAGTGGGGCCTTCAAACATCATCCAGGTCATTATTGATAATGCACCTGTTTGTAGAGCTGCAGATCTACTTATAGAGCAAGCCTATCATCATATTTTCTAGACATCATGTGTTGTGCATACACTTAATCTTGCCTTGAACAACATTTGTGCAGCTAAGAATACCGATGCAAATGAAATCATCTACAATGAATGTCATCGGATCACAGTGATTGCTGGAGATACAGTTGTACTTAGAAATTTTATTATGAATCACTCCATGAGACTCTTTATGTTCAATGATTTTTCTAATTTGAAGATGCTTGCAGTTGCTGAAACTTGATTTGCCTCAGTTATAGTGATGTTGAGAAGATTCAAAAAAATTAAAAATGCTCTTCAAGCTATGGTTATCAGTGACAAATGGTCCTACTATAGGGAAGATGATGTTGGAAAGGCTAGGTATGTAAAAGAGAAGCTTTTAGATGATTTATAGTGGGATGAGATTGAATACATCTTAAATTTCACAAATCCAATTTATGAGATGTTGAGAGTAGCGGATATGGATAAATCTTGTTTACATCTCATTTATAAGAAATTGGATCAATGCTAACCAAAGTAAAAGAAATTATATATAGACATGAGAGAAAAACACTTCATGAAGACTCAAGCTTTTAGGATGTTATTTATGCTATTCAAGAAGATAGGTGGAGTAAAAGTAATACACATTTATATTGCTTGACTCACTCACTAAATCTCAGGTAAATTTCAATATTTTTTCATTATTAATTTACAATTTGTCGTTTAGTAATTTCAACATTTTCTTATTATTTGGTTTTAATATTCTTTGAAAATATTCAACTAAAGAATGACTTCAAGAGGATCCTCAAAGTGTTTCTCCACTGAAAGATTTAGAAATTTTAAATATGAGGAAGACAAGTTTGAAGCGTTATTTTTCAAATGAGGAGAGAAGAAGTGTCAATATTGAGCTTGCTAAATTTTTTGGTTATTTAGAAGACTTTTATTTCTTTTCATTGATAGGTGGAGAATTGATCCAAAAATATGGTGGATTATACATGGAGCTTCAGCACCTCTACTTCAAACAATTGCCATAAAATTGTTTGGCCAAGTTTCATCCTCATCTTGTTGTGAAAAAGAAATTGGAGCACATACTCGTTCATCCAATCAATAAAAAGAAATAAAATTACTTCACAACGGGCTGAAGATTTAGTTTATGTGCATACAAACCTTCGGCTTCTCTCAAGAAAAGCTTCAACTTATATGGAAGGAGACAACAAGATGTGGGATGTTGCTAGAGATGGATTTGAATCTGATAGTAATGCTTGTATTCACAAGCAAACCTAACCTAAATCAAGTACCAAACAAAGAAAAAATGTTGTCCACCGCAAGAAAACAGCCCAAACAATGGAAAAAATATGAGAGAAACTTAGGAGAAAAATCGTAGGAAAGCAATTGCAAACACTTGTATTCCACTAGTAGATGAAAAGCACTTGCAAGATACAATTTTCCTTCAATTCGAAAGGAAGGAAATACTCTCCAGTCTCCCACAATCTCCGGCAACGCCAAGAGCCCATAACAAACCTAGATCTCAAAACAAGATTCAAATTCAAGATAATCCCCCCTTTTCCTCCTAACCTCCTAATTAACCATAAAGGAGTTTTACAAATTGTCTAAACAGCCCCTCTCATTCAAAACTTCCCTCCCAAAACTCCTCCTTGGCCCCCCACGGGTTCCGCCTGTGCCGCTCGATTCAGCTCCTGTGCCGCTCGGTTCCGCTCCTGTGCCGCTCGGTTCCGCCTGGAGTAAGTGAGGACAGGTCCGGACTGGACCGGTCCAGCCGGCCCCTCCTGGGCCGGCCTAACAGAATCTCTTGAGAATATGAGAATATTAGAAATTGCTAATCTTTCACTTGATGAGCCTGAATTGGAAGCTATGATATTCATTGAAGATGATATGTAAATTCAAAGACAAACCACTGAAGAAGCTAATCCTATCATTCCTTCTATTGAATAGTTAAAACTTCATTTGCTGGACAATTTATATTTTTGTTTTTGTTGTTATACTAGACATTTAAATATTTAATGCTTACTTTTGTTTTGATATAATAAGATACAATGCTACAAATGATGTTGCTTTCAATTTTTTTGTCATTTTAAATATAATGCTTTGATTAATTTGTTATTTTTTATGTATGATTTATATATTATAATACCATATCCGCGCCGTATTCGTATCCTGTATTTTTAAGAATTACCATGTCCCGTATCATGTCGCCGTATCTGTATCGGTGCAACACAGTCCGTCAACCTCTTGAAATTTCCCTTACTTCCTCCTACTGGCTTCTCTCTGGTGGCCTCACGAAATCCTCTTGTTGTAGGACCCTTGGGTGCTAACAAGGTGTTCGTCATCCTGTAAGAGCCTCCTGAATTGTTGCTCCTAGCTCCCCTCTTTTCTTCAAAATCAAACCCCTTTCTTCCATATTCCCCTTCTTTTCTTTCCCAACCAACACCCCGTGATTCATGCCCCTCATACCCATGCCTCCCTCCATACCTTCCACCTCTTCATATCAATTTAATTTAATTTATTTATATCATATCAATTTAATTTAATTTATTCATATGTATGACTGGTTTGTTAGCAAAATGAGCTCTGCTGCTGCTGGCGGGAGTGGATTAGGTGAAGATTCAAAAAAGCCATCTGTAGAAACTGATAAACCGTTATGGATTCATGTTACAATGTTAGGAAAAAACATTTGAGGAGGGAATGTGTCATTCAAATGCAATTATTGTGGTGGCACCTACAAAGGATCTTATTCTAGGGTGAAGGCGCATCTACTTGAAATTTTTAGCCATGGAATAAAAAATGTGTCCTAAGATTACTACATTGCAGTTGATTGAAATGAACAGACTAGTTAATGAAGCTGAATCTAGGATCCAAAGGACACTCCCTAAAGAGATACCCTTGCCATCTACTCATGGCTCATCCCACACTTCTTTCTCATCTGTGAGAGTTGATCAAGCTTTATCATTTAAAAGTGAAGGATATGAAACAAAGAAAAGAAAAGGAGTAGCCAGTAGTCCTCTAGAGAAGGCTTTTAAGTTGGCGTCGATGAGAGGAATTAGATGGTGAAATAGCAAGGATGTTTTTTTCAGCGGGACTTCCTTTCAACCTTGCAAGGAATCCTCATTATAAAAATGCATTCATTTTTGCATGTAACAACAACTCGCAGGATATGTTCCACCTGGCTACAATGCATTAAGATCGAAATTATTGAAAAAAGAGAAAGAGCACATATTGAGACAATGCTTGAACCAACAAAAGGAGTGTGGAAAAAAAAAAAAGGTGTTAGTTTGGTCTGTGATGGTTGGACAGATCCTCAAAGAAGACCCCTTATTAATTTCATGGTCATTACAGAGAATTACTCAATGTTCATTAAAGCAGTGAATTGTGAAGGAGAATACAAGGATAAATATTTTATTGCCAATTTGATTAAAGAGGTGATAGTCATGATTGGGCCTTCAAATGTTGTGCAGGTTATTACAGATAAAGCACCAATGTGTATAGCTACAGAATTATTGGTGGAGCAAACTTATCCCCATATATTTTGGACACCCTGTGTTGTGCACACTTTAAATCTTGCTCTAAAAAATATTTGTGCAGCAAAGAATATAGAGGCTAATGAAATCATCTATGCTGAATGTCATTGGATAACATTGGTTGCAGATGATGCTATTCTGATCATAAATTTAATTATGAACCATTCGATGAGACTTTCAATATTTAATGATTTCTCCCACTTGAAAATATTAGCTGTTGCTGAAAATCATTTTGCCTCTGTAATAATCATGTTGAGAAGATTGAAACAAATTAAAAATGCTCTTCAATTTATGATGATTAGTGATAAGTGTTCTTGCTATCGAGAAGATGATGTTGGGAAGGCAAGATATGTTAAAGAAAATGTCTTAGATGATTTGTGGTGAGATAATGCAGACTATATTTTGACTCTCACTGATCCAATTTATGATATGTTGAGAGAGGCTGACATAGATAAATCATGCCTACATTTGATTCATGAGATGTGGGACTCTATGTTAACAAAAATGAAAGAAATTATATACATATATGAAAGAAAGTCACATGATGAAAACCCAAGTTTTTAGAGCATTGTCTATACCATTCTTGAAGATAGGTGGAGCAAAAGCAACACACATTTGCATTGTTTGACTCATTCATTAAATCCAAGGTATATTTTATATTCATCTTTTAAATTAATTTAAATTTGTTGATAAAATAAACAGATAATTTATATGTTTTGTATTATTTGAAGGTATTCAAGTAAAGAATGGCTTCAAAAAGACCCTCAACGTGTCTCACCACAAAAAGATTTAGTAGTTTCAAATATAAGAAAGATATGCCTAAAAAGATATTTTCCAAATGAGGATGAGAAAAGAAAAAATTAATATAGAACTCGCAAAGTTCTTTGGATATTTAGAGGATTTTGGTGATCAAAAATCTTTGGTTGATAGATGGAGGATGGATCCAAAAATGTGGTGGTTGATTTCATAGAGCTTCAGCACCGCTTCTTCAAACAATAACAATAAAACTTTTTGGTCAAGTATCATCCTCTTCCTGTTGTGAGAGAAATTGGAGCACATACTTATTTATTCAATCAATGAAGAGGAATAAAATGACTCCACAACGTGCTGAAGATTTAGTTTATGTGCATACAAATCTTCATCTTCTATCAAGAAAAACTCCACTTTATATGACAGGTGATAACAAGATGTGGGATGTTGCTGGAGATGGGTTCGAGTGCCTTGATGATATGGGATTATTGGAGGTTGCAAATCTTTCTCTAGATGAACCAAAGTTGAAAGCAATGATATTCAATGATGATGATATTGAAGGCCAAAGACCAACATCTGAATCTATTTCTATCATTCCCTCTATTGAGTAGTTGGACCTTCAAGTTGTCATTTTTACTATAATGTCACCTTAATTTCTATATATTATATTAAAAAATTATTATGCCGTATCCACGCCGCACTCGTGTCCTATATTTTTAAAAATTGTCGTGTCCCGTGTCCGTGTTATGTCGTGTCCGTGTCGCCGTGTCCATGTCGGTGCATCATAGCATACAACAAAATGACATTAGGACAATGGAGCCTAAGCCTATGAGAGTAAATGGCATGGGTAAGGCAGATATGAATTGGGTTGAATTCATCACACCCACATACAGCTATGAGAAACCAGGAATGCATTAATCATCCAACATGGTAAGATAAATGAGCATAGGGATCGTTCACTCATAAGATACTTGGTAAAGATCATGTACTTCACTATACTTACTTCAAGGCTTGACTGGATATCGATGACTTACTATCCCAAAGCACCGAAATAGATTATTGGTATGTATCTAAATCTTCATAATACAATTGCATAATTTCATATACTTTCTAATAGCTTGCTTTTTTGATACAACACCATGACTTCTTAGATTTTTTGAGGCATTACAACTATTCTTGAGGTCAGCCTAGTTTAGCATGTAATAAATAGGAAGGAATTATGTCACCCGAAGGGTGCACTTTATAGATGACAAGTATAGAGATGAAACTGAAGAGGATAGTATAAGTGTACAACCATGTCCCCTCTAGAGTTGGGGGTCCAGGACCATCGACTTATGAAAATACGGATACTTATACATATCCAGGCACATTGCATCACAAGATAATATAAAACAGAGCAATACACATTTTTTTATACAGTGGCTATCATTTGACATATTTTGGAGCATCTCATAATCAATATACCACCTTACATAGCTACAAACACCATCGTTACTCTTTCCGTCAGCACCTTTTTGGATGGCACCAAGGTCATCATCTTCAGCATTGCATTTCACTAAACAATATTGAATGGCACCTCCAGTTCTACAACAACGGCCGTAGATTATGAACACAATCTAGTCAAGCATTTATGCTACATGCACTACGGGAGGACAATGGCAAAGTTGTCCAAAGCATCATCAACAAGAGTGACACTTACGTGCCCCAATTTACTACGCATCAGAACTTAGGAGATATGTTAGACCAGTCCAATTTGAATTAGGGGATTCAATTAAATATTGCTTTGGAGGGAACAACTCAATTAAATATTACTTTGGGAGGGGACAACTCAATTAATATTGCTTTGGGAGGGAACAACTCAATTAAATATTGCTTTGAGATTTTAATTGCTTTGAGAGGGAAAAATTGAATTAGGGGTTGTTTAGGGATTTTATAATATTCTTTGCTTTAAATAGCTTCTCTTGTAAGGGTTAGGGTTTCATCTTGAATTTGGTTGAAATTTGAGATCTCTTAGGTTTAGTTGTTTTGGGCTCTAGCGGCGTCTAGAGATTTGGGAGAGATAGATCCTCCTCTCGAATAGAGGATCAATTGTCTTGCTTTATTTCTTCCGTTAGTTTGATTTCTTCAATAAAAAACTATTGTTTTGTTGATTTTCCCATGGGATTTGTGGGGCATTTTGCTGTTTTTTTTTCGTCTCTATTAATAGGTCTTACTTCAAATCTTCATGTGTTTCCTATCAAATTGGTATCAGAGCGCTTTCTTGGGCGGAAAAATATGATATCTTCGCTATCAACTGCAATGATCTAATTAATGACAACAAATAAGATGGAGGCGTTGGAAGGCGAGATGGAGCAATTCAAAACCGGGGAGGAGAAGTTCTCTACTATGAAAGAAAGATTTTTATATATGGAAAACCGATTTAGAAGGAAGGAGGAGATGTTAAGAAGGCTCTTGGAGATGCAAACAAAAACTTCAAGAGAATGGTTTCGATGGCTAACCCTAACCAAGATTTGACAGGGATTCCCTTGGCTGAAGTGAAGCAAGAGGAGTTTGACAAGGGGATTTTCTTTCATCAAGAGCCACCTCATGTGGCTCTGATAAAGAGTGGATCAGGGTCTCTGGATGAGGGGACAACAAAGATGAAATTTTTTGGTGGAGGCAATAGGGCGGCCAACCACTATGAGAGGTATTTTAGGGTGGAGCCACTCATCGGAGAATGAGGGGGTTAAGAGCTACCTCCTAGGGCTCCGAAAATGGGCAGAATAGGGTTATCGGATGGGGGAACAGCAAGAATGGCATTTCATGGTGAAGGTGGTGGGATGGCCGACTCCTATGGGAGGTCTTTTGGGTAAGGGAAGAGGATGACCGAAGGAGGGGGATGGGCCGAATCATGGTGATCGGGTCATGTGAGGCGAAGGGAAGGAAGGTGGGATTCCCACACACGATACATGCGGGAAATATGGATGGATCACGACAACCGCTATGCTGGAGAAGGAAGAAGCTATTGGGGTGGTAGTGATCCTAGGGTGAGGAAGTTGGGATGCCAGTGTTTAAAAGGGATGATGCTTATGGGTGGGTGTACCTGGTGAAGATGTATTTCATGGCGAATGGGTTGACTGAGGAGGTGAAGTTTACTATGGCATGGTTATGTCTAGAGAGGAAAGCTTTAGTTTAGTTCCAGTGGACGATAGCATAGCCACTAACAGAGCAGCTGAACAAAGTTATCAAAAAGTTCCAACCCTCCACCTTGAGGACAAGGTAGACCTTTGGGAGGAGAGTATTGTTAGACCGGTCCAATTTGAATTAGGGGATTCAAATAAATATTGCTTTGGAAAAAAGGGAATGGCCGTTTTAAAAATTTTGCCTGCAAAAAATATAAGTTCATGTCTATTAATTATTAACTTCAAATTATCTAAATCTTTCAAAACATTTATAAAGAGCTATGGCAGTTTTAAAAAAATACCAAATCATGCAGCTTAATTGTGATTTGGCATCTATCATGGCAAGATTCTTCCATGGTGACAAGCAAATCGTGCTTGTATTCTATGATGAAGTCTTGTTTAAAAATTTTCAATAAAACTATCTGGTTCTTCTTACAAATTTATATTAGTTCTATTTTAAAATTTTTAACTAATATATAAAAGGCCAAAAAAATGTCGGGTAAATGTGGAAGATTAAAGAGGATACCATATCACCAAGGTGGTGGAACAAAAAGGATTATGATAATCAAGAATGGTAAAGACGAAACACCAATAATTACACTGTAGGTAACCCAATGAAAGAAATGAAAAGATGTAAGTAAATTTATATAAAAATAAAGAATAGAGGGGCAATCGAACAGAGGTAAACATTATAAAAGAAAAAGGTTTGAAATACTCAGCTTTGCAGAAAAATAATGAAAGATATCAAAAGATGGGAAAAGGCTTAGAAAATAAAAATGGAGCAAAGCGTCTTAAGTCCAACTACATACCATGAATAGTGTGGCTTTATCTAAGTAATAAGGGAATGGTTGATATGAATCAACCATAGAAAAATAAATGCATCCTTCCAACGAGAATAATAACCACACCAACAACTTTAAAATAAAATGCGGCTACAGAAGCTATAAGACACTATAAAGATACTATGACCTGCAATATCTTTCACCCCAATAAGGTATTTCCAATGCGACATACTTTCAAGATAACACGACCTGCAATGTCTTTCACTTGCCATAAGGCAATGCTTAACAAGAACCCTTTTAAATTGGTTGCATTACTAATGCCAAGTCATCAATTTGTTGCACCGCACTGGCCAATTGCCAAAGGTGCCAATTTGCCAGAACAACAATAACTCAATAAATAAATAAATGAAAAGCATAGTCTATGGTGAATGATATCCATCTCAAATATGACTATGATACCTTTAGTGAAATTGGCAGCCACATACATGTTAAAATAATGATCAATTCAGTTTAGCAAATAAAAAATTCAATTGCCAAGTATGTCGTGAGCAAACTTCATTTTTTATAAAATACTAAACATTAGTTTGTATGATATTATAAAGAACATGGTATCACTTGTACCATCTAAATTCTTTCATAAAATAGTCTTGAGGCAACCAAAAAAAAACACTAGAAATTTTCGTAGATGTGTTGTGTGCTGCATGTCCAAAACGCTTGACTGATACTAAAAAAATACGGAGGTAGATACAAATACACATTGTAGCAATTATTCCTAGTAACAGAGAGAATCAGAATGCAATTTTGTTCTTAGTCACTCAGGCCGTAACTAGAAGCTCGGCACAACTACAAAACAGCTGCACCAGGAGTATCATCTAGTGAACAAAACCTGTCATAAGTACCTGCATTGGCTCATCAAGTTCATCTCTATTCTTAGGTCATCAACTATATGGCTTTCTATAGGTTCAGCATAAACGTAGGCCAATCAATAGGCAGATGAGTGAATATGATTGACAGAAGGAACCTCTTCTCAGTAGAAAATCAAAATACCACAAGATTTCTAACCATAACTCAAAATACACCTCAATTCTACAAGGATGACTAACAGGCAATTAAAGGAAGTTGTCTATGGTGTAAATCAACAAAAAATAGAAAACATGAAATGCAAGGAGGGCATAATGAGGATTAAGAAAAGTTTAATCGTAGAATTTAATTTTCACGATCAGAATACAAGTGTGGATACAGAAAACCTTCAAAAGCATTAATTTGCCAACAATTAAATATACAATGGGCCAAAGGATAAAAAAAAAGTGGGGAAACAAATCAAAATTATATCATAATGTTGCAAGCGAGCAAGGGAGCGGAACAAGAACAATTTGGGGTCTTGTTCAACTTGATTCTTAATAATCAAGCCAATCATGAACAGTCTCAACTCATTGACAAAGCAAAAACTATTATTCCGTCCAAATCATTTACCATCAAGCCAAACATGAATAATAAACAAAATTGATAAAAATCAAATGTATCAACAAAGCTTTGTTTGAAGATTTGAATGCATGCAAAAAAGCAAGTTATTCACAGTACAACTTATTTTGAGCATCATAAAACCTAAAGCATATACTATCCCTTATTATGAACATATATTCATCCATTTTTATAGAAAATTACATGAATAAAAAACGACTTAACTTCTTTAGGTATTTATACACACACAAATGCGCACCATGAATTCTTATCGAGCAGACAATAATTGAGCTGGCTGCCTTGCTCTTGTGTTTGTCCGCTAATTGAGTAAAAGAATTGAAAAGTTTTGCTTAATCCTGGCGCATTTGCTTTATGAAAGAACCAAACAAAAGCAATTTGTGAAGCCAAAGGTTCTTGACAAACAAACAGCATTTTTATACAACCCTAATAACAGAGTAAAGATTAAACAGGAGAACTGCATTTGCCACTATTGACACGTATTCTTCTTAAAAATAACAAATGTTTGGAAATTAAATTTTGGCGCAGATTCTCTAATGCTTTGACATGTCATTCCCAGCATAACAAAGTACTGGCCCAACAGAATAATCTTTCCCAATCAAGACTCTAAGAAGATTTCAACTAGCTGGCCGAAAAAAAAAAAGTGAGATGACACAAGATCAATCAGTCATTCTTACCATACCCCTCCTTGTCCTTCCTCACTTGCTTCAACAGAAACGCATCGTTGGGAAGATTTTCATCACTGAAGTAATACTCAACCTATAAAAGTGCCAGTAATCAACTCAACCAAAAACCAAATAAAATGCAAAAACAAAACATTTCAATGCCATTAAAGGAGAAGAACATTAAGGTAAACTACATAAATAATCACGAGAGAATCACCTGCCGCACGATCTTATCAAAGAGAACATTGTGAAGGGAAGAAGCAGCGGAAGACACCGTATCGTCCTGGGTAACAGGACGTGAACCCTCATCCACCGGCTCGCAGTCTTCGAGATGGTCTTGGGTTTCGGATTCTTGGGGATCTCCGGATGTATCCGCAATGAAGTGGTCTTTGGAAGCGGGAGAATCGCCGGCGGCCAGAGGAGGAGGGGGAGGGGGAGGGGAAGAAGCCCGCCCTTGGGTTCCCATGAAAACAATATGCGCAAGCGGCCGGCCCTTTTCCCCCAGCTCGACCACGTCCCGCTTTCCATGTATTTATTACAAGGTCTGGGCCGGATGGATAGCACCGGTTTAGGCTAGCGATGGGCCCGGCTCACTCCATTTGATATGTTTTATAATCTTGAAAAGTAATAGTCAATCATCCTTGAGCTTCAATAATCCTTTGAACCAAATAATGATAACTAAAATTATGCTTGGAATATAAAATTTATTAAATTTAAAATATATATATATATATATATATATATATATATATATATATATATATTTATTTGAATGATTAAGATTTATGATATTTGTAATATAAACAAATAATTTAAAAATTATATTTTACCTCAATTAAATATTAATCTTTAAATATTATATTATAGGGTGAGATATGTTGAATAAAAAAAGGGTTTTATTCTTAAAAAAACAGTAGATTAGTTCACTGCATATGTACACCTTAATATACAATACTTGTAACATGCAAGGATTAGCCGAGTTCGCCACAAAGAAGCTCGACCAAGAGGTGCACCCATCTAGAACATACCTCGGTCAGAGAAGATTTGCCCTTGTTAAGATCCAAAAAAGACATGCATTCACCCCAGTGAAGGTTGGATCAGAGGTTGAGGAAACACATATGCCTGATAAGAATTTGACTGAGGGAGAAACTCTACTCAACAATCTCGACTCAAGGAGGTACTCAACTCATAAGAAATCACCCAAAAGGAAGACTCAACCTAGGGGTAATTTATTGCCCATCACCATTACAAAGAGAAAGTAATCAAAATAATTATCACAGAAATCTAGCACAACAAACAACAAATCAACCAGCACACATTTCACATGTACATCATCATATCACAGAAACAGAAAGAGAAACACCAGCCAAACAAAAGCTAAAAGTCATGTCCTAACAAACAAATTTAGATGTGTATAGTAGGCTGTTTGATTTATATATGTTATATTTAAGGTAATTTAATTAAAGTTATTTTCTGTTCTGATTTGTTGAAAGTCAAAGGAGACCTTTAATTCAAATTGAAATATTAATGTCTTAAGATTCATTTTAAAGATTTATCTTTAGTGTTTAATGAAACTATCTTTATTGCTCATCGGGGCCGCAAGGTTTATTTCACTCTCATTGTGGCTAACTTCATAGTCTCGTAGGTCCGGATTACCCAATAGTATTTTTTAGATTAGTTTAGTTGGTTAGAAATTAAGGGTTGATTAATTGATTTTAAACGGTTGATTTACTGTTTGATTAAGTTTTAAAGACTAGACTCCCTTGGGACCCCTCATACAAACTATAACATTAGAGAGGACAGTCCAAGCATAGCCACAAAGTCTTGTTCATATGCGTGTAACACTTAATAATATATTATTTATTATTTATGTGCACTTAACTTTTTTTTAGCTCTTCTAACCCTACAAATAAAAGTTTGAAAGGTATTTTTAGAATATTTATATTATTTTTACTCTTATTAGTTATTATCCCAACAATTCATATTGGAGTAGTGTTGTCATTAAACTTAATTGTTTTGTTAACCACTTGGTCCGTATAAATGCTATAATTATGTTTATAATATAAAATTTATTATAATTAAATTTGATACGTAATAAAAAATTATCTTGATCGGGGTGAATCTCGATGCAAAATCAAGTTGGAAACTTCCAAAATTAAAATTGGAACCATATGAACTCTGATTTCAGCAAACTTATAGTCAAACTGAACGTTTCAGAAATATGAACCCAACGACACCAAATTCGATTCAATCTGAGCCCAAATGAGTCCAAATCAATGACCCGAAGCACAGTTGGAAGGTTTGAACCACAATTTGGATTACCAAACGGTTTCCAAACATTACGTGCTTATAGTCAAATCGAGTAGCTCGATGAGACGAATCCAATGAGCCCAAGATCGTCGAATTCCGACATCATTAAGACTTTCAAATGTCTGACGAACGGTCCACAATCAAGGGATTTAATATCGGTCATCCATCTAAACCACTATCCATTTGCCCTTGATCTCCCACCTATTTACGGGCCATGCCACTCTAGGAATCTATAAATAGATCCTTCCTCGCGATCCCTTTTAAAATGGAGGCTCGAAGCAAGAGAGCAAGAGAGAGATCTGAGATCGCTCTTGCCTCCTCGCTCCTTCTCGACCACCGCCTGAGTTCCGTAGGACCACCGCCTCCGTCGGACCACCGCCTAACCTCGTTGCTCCGTCGGACCACCACTTGAGTCACTCACCTCCACCGAACCACCACTTGAGCCCTCACCTCTGCTGGACCACAACCTGAGGCCCGGACTTCCGCCAGACCACCACTTGAGGCCAGGACTTCTGTCGGACCACCAATTGACACCCAGACTTCTATCAGGCCACCACCTCATGCCCAGAGTTCTACCAGAGTACCGCCCTACTACAACGGCCTTTCTGGCTCTGGTCTCCTATCTACTATGATCTTTCCTACCTTTATCCTATCAACTAGGGTCCTGCCGACCAAACAAGCATAACTATGTTAATTTTTGTAACTCCCACAATGTAATGCGCTCTATATGATGTACATTTGTAACATCAAGCCAAGGCCTTCTCCCTAAGAAGGGCCTCATTTGTAATCGACTGCAAATACTAGTGGATTCATTCAAACTGGGCCAGGACCCGTAGTTTTTCCCCCTTTTCCAGGGGTTTCCACGTAAAAACTCTAGTGTCTCTTATGAACGCTACACCCTCTCTCTTTTCTGATTGCATGTTGGATCTTTGTGCAATGCTAAGACGTTAAACTTCATATTTCTCTACCGCTACAAATATTCTAGGATGCAACAAAATTTATTAAATAAACAATATATTATTTTTTTTAGAAGGATTGAATTACTTAAGCTGATAGTTATTTCACCCTAAACTTTTAATTTCAAATGATTATGATTCAAAATAGCTTAAAGATTAAAAAAATATGATTTAAAGCTTAACCATTATGAATGAATGGTAGACTATCCATAAAACTCTTCAAAATGATATATTTTATTTTATAAACCAAGACTTTATCGCTATCAATTTTCATCACTTCAACAACAAATCATTGGCATTGGCCATTAGTTGTTTGCCTAGGCTAACTAAGGTTCTAGCATGTTGATCAAGTCAACCAAGGGGTGGGATCATCAAATAATTTTTCTGATGATGAGAGTGCAATTAAGGCTTCATTTGGGATTGCTTTTTTACTGCTTCTCTTAAAGCAGTTTTTTAGCACTAAAATTAAAATATTTGTATTAAAAAAATGCTTTAAGAAGCAGTAAGAAAGTCGTCCCAAACGAAACCTAAACGTATATATTATTAATACGAATATGAAATATTTTGATATAATTTCATATAAACACCCAAAATATCTTCTAAATTTCTATTAATAAACAATTTTTTTGCTAATTTCAAGCATTTTTTATCATTTTAGAAGTCCAAAAAGCCATCAAAATTCTCTAGATCTTCCTTGCTTTGCTAACTCTAATTGTTCATGACATGCTAGTTGGCAACATTTGCCCATACTGTCTTTTAATATTCATCACCAATCAGTTGTTCTTCAAATTCCTCATTTTTTTTTTTGGAGAGAAATTGCTTAGACTGTCTTTATCATTAGTCATTTTTTGTTTAAGTAGGTATGTTCCTTAGAACAAAGAGTGCATATTGTTCGTTTTCATCAACTTAAACATCAACAACTCAACTTTAATCTTTACACCATAAATAAGTGATTTTCGCCATAGTTTTGGCCTTTATACTATATAGACATCTTCTTCAACTTTATGAAATGACATCAAATTACAACACAAATCTTTATCGAGTGGAGATTCACTACAGAAAAATCAGGAATTACTAGCTATTTTTTTTCCGGCGGTTTGTATTATGTTTCCTACATTTTCCTAAAATACCGGCGGTTTTCCGATGGTTAGTAAACCACTAGTATAAACCGCGTAGGAATCGATTTCCAGCGGTTAACCTTACCGGCAGCTTTCCGGCGCGCGCATAAACAGCCGATAAATTCTGACGGTCATAGCGCCGATGACCACCAGTTAATTACCGGCGGCTTGCCAGCCATACAAAATGCCGGTTTTACCGGTGTATTATTAAAAACCCCCAGTAATTCCGACGGCTATAGGACCGCCAGTAATCCCTGTTTTTCCTATAGTGATTTTCTAACTAGGAAAAGTTGTATGATTTGTCTCATCACTAGTTTTCATGTCAAAAATTAAATGTTTCTTATTCTTCATTTTTTTTCCGATGTGTATGGATGAGAGAGAGAGAGAGAGAGAGAGAGAGAGAGAGAGAGAGAGAGAGAGAGAGAGAGAGAGAGAGAGAGAGAGATGCCTCCAGACAAGTTAGGGGAGAATGCTATTGTTTTTTCCATTCTCTTTATTAGTTCCCCTCTTCTCTGAGGCTATTGTTCAGTAGTTAAGCATCTACTAAATGACTATCATTAAGCTTTTCAATATCAGCTAAGAGTCTGCTAGGAGATCTTTTGTGCATTTCTTGGCTTATCTCTGATTAAAGTTCCAAACAATGCCAATCATAAGACAAATGTGCTTATAAGGCTTGTTAAGGAACTAGCAAATACTTCTAGTTCTAAAGACTCACGAGTATACCCTCACAGTCTTAGCATTTAGTGAAATTATTATTTCTTTTAGGCTTCGTTTGGGACGGCTTTTTTGTTGCTTCTTAAAGCAATTTTTTAGTACAAAAATTAAAATTTTTATACTAAAAAGCTGCTTTAAGAATGAACAAGAAAGCCGTCCCAAACGAAGCCTTAGTGACTTTAGCGAGATGATGCTCAATATGACCACCTACTTTATCTTTGATGGCCTTTAAGATTGGTTAGAGACAAATAGGGTAATACTATTTGAGTTTGTAATATGTTGTTAGCATTAGGGCTATCTCATGTGTTGAACCAACCCTTTGACATTCTAAATATGTTGACTTTATTTGGTATGAGCTCAATGTTTTGTTTGGAATAACTTTCTTATTGCTTTCTAAAGAAGCTTTTTAATATCAAAATTTTAGTTGAAAAAATTTTTGTACTAAAAAACTGCCTTAGAAAGCTGTAAGAAAGTTGTCACAAATAAAACCTAAATTAACTATCCTAATAGGCTCAGGGACATCTTTTTAGCATGTGTATTATTTAAAAGATTTGACCATTATTGATTGACTTAAAAAAAACATATATATTAAGGGTATGATTTGAAATCATAATCTTATATAACACATAAAGTTTTTACTAATAGATAACCTAATCTCTTACATATACGGTCCTTAAAAATATAAGTTTTATAAGTTTTTAGTTGACTTGAAAAAAAAAATACAATTCAAAATATTTTATAAATTATTCTACTCTAAATCAATGATGATCTTTGGAGTTTCTAATTAAAGGGATTTAGTAATACTTGGACAAGCCAGTTGTCACTATTAGAGCACACTTCCACTACCACACTACCACTGACCGAAAGCAACAACTTAGAGGCATAATCACCCTTGGTTCATAACAAACTCACATCACATCTGCCCTACACGTGACAAGCTTATTATCTATAAATGAGCACTGTAGTAAACAGAGGAACACATGAAATGAGAATACTGTTTGCTCTACTACTATTCTTCTTCTTCTTCGTTATTCTTCTTGCAGGTTGAAGCGCCAATCTTCTTCACAGTGTCTTCATGGTATCAGAGCAGGCTTGAGAGAACCTTTCTCTCACTGCTAGATCAAAATGACTCAGTCAACGTCCTCTCAGACCTCACACCAGTCTGCGACGAATCCTTCGTCATTTCCGTCTATACCTTCATCTCTCAAACTCGTCCTCTCAAACATCAAGACCATTGTCCCTTTCTCACTTTCCAATGACAACTATCCTGTGTGGAAATCACAGATACTCAAGCTTCTCCGAGCAAATGGATTCGAAAGTCATCTGGACAACTCTCAACCACGTCCCAAACGGCTTCTTCAACATTCAGACGGTACTACATCTCTAGATCCAATCTACACTCAATGGCTGCTAATTGATCAGAACCTAGCAGCAGCATTGTGTTCAACGATTTCAGCCTCGATTTTACCATATGTACTGCATCTGGACTGCTGCTCCGATATTTGGTCGACTCTCGAACAGAGGCTTCAAGCATCAAACAGATCCAGGGTGATGCAGCTGAAAAACGAATTACATAATGTGTCCATGCGCAACCTCTCCATGACTCAGTACCTCACAGCTATCGAGACACTCGTGGACAACATAGCAGCTGCCGGCTCCAATGTAGATTCAGAGGATATCATACTGTATATACTTAATGGTCTGCCTCAAACTTATCAAGCCTTCAAAACCTCTATCAGAACCAAGAGGAGTCCTATCACCTTGGATGAACTCTACTCCTATTTACTCACAGAAGAAATCAATCTGGCTCAAGAATCCAACAAGGAACATCAACCGGCTGACCCAGGCATGGCAATGTACTCATTCCGTGGTAGGGGACGTCGCAGCAGAGGCAGATCATCTACATACAACAATACAGGCAATCGATCCAACCCAGTCGCAGCTGTCACCTGCCAAATCTGTGCTAAAAGAGGTCACACAGCATCCCAATGCTGGCATCGCCTGAACGTAAACTACACTCCAAGTCCTCCACCAGCTACGACCAAAGCCCTGGTAGCCGATTCTGCCACGCCCTCACAGGACTGGTACATTGATTCAGGCGCCACCTCCCATCTTACCAACTCACTGGATACCATCTCACAGCCCACCTCATACCAAGGTATGGATAGCATTATTGTTGGCAATGGACAAAGCCTTCCCATAACTCATACTGGTACCGATCTACTCCCTACTCCAACCCGTAAGTTAACTCTCTCTCAGATCCACCATGTTCCCACAATCTCCCATAACTTGCTTTCTGTATCTCACCTCACTCATGACAATAATGTCTCTGTTGTTTTCTCTCCATCTGGGTTCTGCATTAAGGATCTCCAGACGCAAGCAACACTTCTTCAGGGTCATGTCGCAATGTCCTGTACACAATTAGAATTCCACCTCCAGCTTCGACTACTTCTGCAATGTCGGCTACATCATCCTCTTCTTACATATGGCACACAAGACTCGGTCACCCTCACCCTCAAGTTATCACATCCATATCTCAAGCCAACAGAGAATTAGCTTTATCTACCTCTGTTTTTACTTGTTCTACATGTAAGGCTGCTAAAAGCCATAAACTAGTTTTTCCAGTTTCTTCCCACTCCAATGTTACTCCCTTAGCTCTACTTCACTTTGATGTATGGGGTCCAGCCCCCACAATATCTCATCAAGGATATAAATATTATCTTGTTATCATTGATGATTTCAGTCGTTTTACATGGCTCTTCATGCTTCGTGCTAAATCTGAAGTTCCTAAAATTATAATTCACTTCAAAGTATTCATTGAAAATCAGCTCTCATACAAAATCAAATGCATGCAAACTGATGGCGGCTCGGAATTCACTAATATCGAACTTAAATCCTTCCTTCAAAATAATGGCATACATCACAGAATCTCCTGCCCATACACTCCGGAGCAAAATGGCATGGCTGAGCGTAAAAATCATCATATCATTGAAACCACTCGCACTTTACTACAGACAGCACACCTACCCTATCAATTCTGGTCAGATGCAGCTCTCACGATCGTTCATCTCATTAACAAAGTGCCCTCTGTTACAATCCAAAATAAAACTCCATTCGAGGTGCTCTATCAAACAAAACCAACATACTCTCACCTCAAAACCTTTGGGTGTGCTTGCTATCCCTGGACTCCGCCTTCCCAGAGACACAAACTAGAGCCCAAAGCTTCACAATGCTTATTTCTGGGCTATCATGAGTCCTACAAAGGCTATAAGTGCCTCAATTTATCCACAAATAAAATTCTCTTCTCCAGGCATGTCACATTTGAGGAAGATATATTTCCTTTCTCCCTCTCATCAACTCATTCTTCAACTTCACCCTCTGTTCCTGCATCTCCAACAAATCCCTACCTTCTTCTCCCCACATCCACACTATCAACCAAACCTATCACTCTTCAGCCATCCATGTCTCCTCCAACTCCAACCTGCCCCACCGAACAAACCAACCTCATATCTTAGCCTACCACTCCACCAAATACCACTTCTCCACCACTTCCTATACCATCATTCCACCCCATGATTACTCATCTAAAGACAGGAACTCTCAAACCCAGAACTCTACTCAACCTCCTCCACAAAATACAACCAATCTCCCAAACTCTTCCTGATCCAAACTCCTATTCCGAAGCTGTTAAAGTTCCTCAATGGAGGGAAGCAATGGCTTTAGAATTTCTAGCCCTGCAACAACAAGGAACATGGCTATTAGTTCCTCCCCCTCCAAATGCAAATGTTCTCGGCTCTCGCTGGACATATCGTACAAAATACCACTCCAATGGAACCATAGCTCGCTACAAAGCCCGTCTTGTGGCTCAAGGCCATAGACAAGAACATGGGCTAGACTACCATGATACCTTTTGTCCAGTAGCCAAAATGCCGTCTATCAGAGTTTTTCTCCTCATTGCTCTCAATCATTCTTGGCCAATTCATCAAATGGATGTGGCTAATGATTTTCTCCACGGTGATCTTCATGAAACAGTCTATATGACTCAACCCAAAGGATTTGAGGACAACACCAATCCATCTCATGTTTGTCTCCTAAAAAAAGCCATATATGACCTCAAACAAGCTCTAAGACAATGGTTCCACAAATTCTCATCATACATCATATCCTATGGCTTCAAACAAAGTCAATCCGATCACTCTCTATTCGTCTTCTCTCAATCCAACATTCAAATCTATCTCCTAATCTATGTCGACGACATACTTCTTTCTGGAAATCACTCCCATACAGTCTCAACTCTCATCCACCAACTCAGCCAACAATTCACCATGAAATATCTCGGTACAACCAGACATTTCCTGGGCATTCAAATCCACACCACAGATAGCTCTCTGTTTATGTCTCAAAGCAATTATGCAAAATTCATTCTTCATCAGGCTGGCCTCACCGCATGCAAACCTCTATCCAATCCAAACTGTACCAAACCACCTACAACACTTTTTTTCAGATCCCATTCTCCACAACCCTCTAAGCTACAAACAATTCACAGGATCCCTTCAATACCTTACAATAACTAGACCGGACATCTCCTACTCGGTTAACGTTCTTTGCCAACATATGCATGATCCACAACTGGTACATTATCACCTTCTCAAAAGGCTGTTAAGATATATCCAAGGTACCACTCATTTCGGGCTTCCCATCAGCAAGGGACCTCTTCAACTCATGTCCATGTCCGATGCGGATTGGGCTAGTGATCCGATCACAAGAAGATCAACTTCAGGCTATTGTTCGTTTCTTGGATCTACACTTATATCCTGGAGTGTAAAGAAGCAACACACCGTTGCTCGATCGTCAACGGAAGCCGAGTACCGTGCCATTGCAGCTGCCACCGCAGATATCCTGTGGCTCCGGAAACTCTTGAATGACTTCAACATTTCCATTGATCAGCCCACCACTCTTTATTGTGGCAACATGTCGGCCATTGCCATTGCTAACAATCCGGTTCTACATGCCAGGACCAAGCACATTGAGATAGATCACCACTTCATTCGCGATCATCTCCAAGCCAAACACATAGCTCTTACATCTATCAGTACAGTGGATCAGATTGCAGATATCTTCACCAAACCATTGTCTATAACCAGATTTCAACACCTCAGACACAAATTGACAGTTCAACCTGAACCATCAATTTGCAGGGAAGTATTAGAGCACGCTTCCACTACCACTGACCGACAGCAACAACTTAGAGGCATAATCACCCTTGGTTCATAACAAACTCGCATCACATCTGCCTTACACGTGGCAAGCTTATTATCTATAAATGAGCATTGTAGTAAACAGAGGAACACATGAAATGAGAATACTGTTTGCTCTACTACTGTTCTTCTTCTTCTTCGTTATTCTTCACGCGCCAATCTTCTTCACCAAGTCTTCAGTCACCCCTTATAACTATTCTTATATGAGAAAAAATATGTTAGTTTTTAGAGTCTGATACATATTAATGAAGTTATTATTGTTCATTAAGACCCTATATATTTTATTATGTGACCTATCACATAATGAGAGCCCTAACCATTCCACTATGATGACTATGACGTCAAAATGATTAACTAGTCATGTTAAGGATAGAACCACTTTGACTGAAAAATTGTATCTCTTCTGATTCATATTAGGAGAGTCTAATTTTGTCAAATCTATCATGATAATCAAATTGCATGTTATGATAGGCATATATGTTAATGTTCCATTAACTCAACATGTTGAGAATAGATTTATCATTTATCATGATAACCATGTTCAGTGATTTCATGTGTTCCTCCAGCCATCCAATCTATGAATTAATATCATCTAATTATCCCAATTCTCCTCAAGTAGACACTATCACATCCATTAAGTATGACATGACTATCAAAGACAACATGATGATATCATGATCATTATTAGATCAACATCTCAAATATATAAATTCGCATTATGCAAAATATCTTTGACTAAGCCTATGAGTAAGCCTCTACCATATGCCAATCCCTCTATGTTAAAATTTTGCTTCATCCTCCAAACCAACACTCTTAGAGGCATGATGATTTTTTTGGATATTTTTAATAATAATAATTATGCATAAAAGTACCTCAAAATGGAGAAATTATTTTTTGCGGACACCGGACCATTTGGAGGCGAATCAGAGCGCACCACACCACCCGGTACACAACAGGTACACAGCCGCGATACACAGCAAATGGGTGACATGGTGTGTTCTAATTTGCCTCCAAACGGTATTCGTATCCGCTCAAAATAATTTCACCTCAAAATGATAGCGGCACACACTTCACCTTCCAACATATAAAATATAAAAGCCTTAGAAGAATATCATTCTTTATAAAAGTTGGTTAAAAATAAATAATGTTGCCCTTATTATATATCTAAATAAGTTGATAAGATATTTTTAATCATTTATTAATAAAGAAATAAATTCTAATTAATTACAAAGTAATTTTTAACTAGTTGTCAACTGTCGTGCTTTGAAAAGGATTTTAACTAAGGTTGAAAAGCATTGGGTTAACCCTTTAATGATATCACATTAACTTAATCAATGATATATTTTTGCTAAAAAGATAGTGTAAAGGGGGTCCCAAGCATGGTTGAAAAGCATTGGGCATTTGAAGTTGTTATGCCTTTTTGTTCATTATACAGCAGAGATTTAATTGAATTTACAAATTTAGCAAATTTGAAAAAAAAAAGAAAATTTGAAAAAAGAAAGAAAGAAAGTCTTATGATTTGATGAATGTATACTTTATTTAGGCTTCGTTTGGGACGGCTTTCTTCTTGCTTTCTAGAACGGTTTTTTAGTACAAAATTTCTTAAATTTGAAAATTTTGTACTAGAAATTAATTTTAAAAAACAGTACGAAAATTGTCCCAAATGAAGCCTTAGTCTTCTCCGTAAGTTTTCTTACTTCAATTTTCTAAGTTAATTTGAAGTCCTCAAAGTTAACAGAATTTTTTCCTTCAATTTAAGTTGATTTATCAAAGTTCATATGCAAAGTGTGTACACATTAGAATATTTGTAGCAAGAGGAGAGTTTATCACTTTAACATTATACGATAATCCGTCACACACAAAGAGAAGCAAAATTTAGCTCACATATGACATGATTTTTTTACCTAAATTGTTGGGGAGCTCGTCTTAAGGCGATGGAAAATAATGAAAGATGATGGGTTTAGTCACCAACGGGTGATGGAGGATGTCTATATTGGTCAATCGTGCTCGGACGACGACAGACAAGCAACAATTGATGCCTATTCAATTGATGATGGGTGATGGAAGGTCATCAGTGCAACTATCCTCCTAGCTTAAGAGAAGCTTGGATGACAAGAAATATAGAGGAGAAATAAGGATAGTTGAAATCTTAAAGTTGGCCAATTGAGGGACCAAATGGTGGCACCAGAGCCTTAGAATTATCTAATCCAAGAAGTTTCTCCACCCAAAAGCTCCTCATAGATTTCTTTACGGAGCATCATTGCCATTTCTATCAACAATGACACTCCATTGAAGAGTTTCAAACCCTCCTTAATCATTTGATATTTTTTTTAAACAAATTGGTGGTGCCTTAATGATCTCATAATTGAGCAATCATAGGCTCGTAAAGTTTCTCTAATAAAGATTTTTTTATTTCGATTATAAATATGTTAAATTTGAAGGATATTTGATCTCTTAAACGGCCTTAAGAAGTTTCAATTACACTTCTTTGTACTTGATTTAGGACCATTTGGACTAGGATTAAGACGTTCTTCACTTCGTCGGCTTCGTCTTCCTATACCACACAATTTAGATTACAAGTTTGCTAGAAATAAAATTTTGATGATCACCAAATCAATTAACCTTAAGATATGAACAATTACATTAGATTAGATAAATTTTCTGATGACATATCATGCATATTCTTTGGCTTTTTCACAAAATAAGGCTTCGTTTGGGACAACTTTAGACCACTATTTTTTTACTTTCATGAGATTTTTATATTAAAAAACAACTTTATAAAGCAATAAAAATCTTTTTTACTGCTTTTTAAAGAAGCTTTCTAGAACAAAATTTAATTTTTTTTATACTAAAAAGTAGCTTTAAGAAGCATTAAAAAAGCCGTCCCAAGCGAAGCCTAAGTCTGCAATTTTTTAAAGATAAGCATTCCAATCATTAAAGAGGCAAAAAGAATAAAAACCACACTAAGCCACTGAGCCTTCCTATCATTAAACTCATCATTAATCCAAAGCAATTATCTATAATAATCCAAAACTTTAGCTAGCAATTCAAAGCCTTAATAAAAAAAACATAGCCTAATTATGTGGTCACAAGGAGAAAACCACTGTCTTCTCAGATAATTAGTTTTCTGTTAATGATAGGCTATCCTTTCAGCCTCAGCAATTTGACTTAGCCACTACCACCCAAAATGCTAACTTAAAAAAACATAAAGAAGGCTATGGTGACGAGATGGAGATGCTTTTGCTAAGCCAATAGTATTCTCTTCTGCAATCAGCAGCAACCTTTTTTTTGAATTCTAAGTGTGCACGACTGTTCTGTCTCCATGTCAAAGGCCAGATCAGACGATTATCTTATGATTTTGCCGACCATTTCATTAGAATTAAGAGTGTTCTTTCTCAATTTTTAGGATTTGTTTGGGACGGTTTTTGCTTAGTATTGCTTTTTGAATAGCAATTACGATCTTATTTAATTAGGTTTTGTTTGGAAGAGCTTTCTTACTGCCTCTTAAATAAGCTTTTTAGTACTAGAAAGTTGCTTTAAGAAGCATTAAGAATGCTGCACCAAACGAAGCCTTAGTTTAATCTCTTGTTATTTTTTAGAAATTTTTGTCATGTAGACCACCTTGATCTATTAGTTGGGAGTTTTGATTCCCATCATAATGTCGTTGGGTCGAGGCCTACTGGTTTGTGCGGAAGTTTGAGATTGAGTTCACTCGAAGTCCAAGAAAGTAAGAGAAACAACTTCTTAAAATAAATTTTGATGAAGTTTGATAGCTGTAAATACATTTTTAAAAGAGAAAAAGATTAAGAATACCTTTAGCAATTAAAAAAAAATATTATTTTCTCATAATGATTCAATAGTTTTTTTTTTGAAAGGTGAACAATAAATGGTTCACCCATGACCTTTAAGATACAATCATCTATAGGAGTGTCAATTCAAGCCGATAGGTCGAGTTCATATAAAACAAAAGGCTGATCCAACCTAAATATGCTTGACCCATTTTATTATACGGGTCAAAATGTTTAATCATAACAGATAACAGAACATGTTTAACCTATTTATTATATGTATTATACTTTTTTTTAATCAATACAACTCGTTTAGCCAGAACACGACCCATTTAACATAACATGAATGTATTTGGGTCAACCCGACCTGAAATTTCACTAGGTCAAGATGATCTATGTCAAGTTACCGTGTTGGATCATTTATTAACACCTCTATACAAAAAAGTACACTTTCCCCCCATATTGCAAAAGCCAATTAATTTTTTTCCCCTCAAAAGCTATCCACCATTTGATTAGTAAGGAAATAATATATGTTTTGCTTGAATTTTAGTTCATGACTCAACAAATATGACAATTAAATACACATAGACAACCAGTAGGTCATTCCACTAAGACATCTTGCCCCTTCATGTCAAGCTGAGGCAACCAAAGCCGCTTGGCTTATAAGATGCCAAAGTCACCACTTGTCATTCCACTAAGCCAAATAACTCCATCTTCATCTGATCACCTACAGAAGATGCCATTGCCATGGCTTATTAATTTAAGCTTAAGTGAGCTTATCATCCACATTGCTCATCATAGCACTTACAGCATGAGGAAGTCAATTGATGCACGTAAATGAGTAAAAAGAGTTTCAGTAAGATAAAATGAAAATAGAACAAGATAAGTTCCCACCTTCTTACTAAGAAGGCCAAACAGTAAGGATTTCAGGCAAGAAAAACTGAGTAGATTCACACTAAGGAGATTTTAGAAAAAGGAGAAGGCAATAAGAAGACACAGACCTAAATAAATATAGTTTTTTTGCAGGTTCTTGGAAGCCACATTGGAGTATATTAGCTGGATGAAGATATAGAATTTGCAGTACTGATAAGTACTGACAGCCAATCGCAATAACGTAGAGTTTGGCCACCACTGAATTGTTCACTTTGAAAGGAAGAGTAGAAGTGCATTGCCTATATAAGCTCTGTCATGGAAGCTTATGGGTTACACTGATACACTTAGAGAATATATAAGAGAAGAGGAATGGCGTTCACATACTCAAGAGCTTTGATATGCCTCTTCTTGATACTATCTTCAGCATTTTGGGGCTCGGAGTCTCGGGCAGTAGAGCTTAAGGACAAGTCGACTGGGGAGGTGAGGAGTAACTCGGAGGGGACGATGGAGCCGGTATTTGTTGATGGGTTAAAGGTGAAGAAGACGGTGTACAAGTCTGAACGCCTAAGTCCTGGAGGATCAGACCCCCAACACCATTGATTTGAACTTTGTTTTGTGCTTTATATGTATTTTGAGTGCTTGATGGTAGGGCTGCAAACGAACTGAGCTGAGCCGAATATGTGAGTGTTCATGTTTGTGTTCATTTAATATCAGGTTGTTCAAGTTTGGTTCATATTTGTTCGAGCTTTATTTTATGTGTTCATGTTTGATTCATTTAAATTAATGAGTGTTCATGTTCAGTTCATGTTCATTTATTTCTTGCTTATCGAGCTTTAAACAAACAAACACGAACAAGCTATAAACGAGCTCTACTTTTAGATGTTCATGAACTTAACAAATGAGCTTTATCGAGCTTCCTAACAAACGATTACATCGAGCATGTCCGCAAACATATCTAACAATTTTTTTTAACTATCAAACAAATACGTTCATGAACATATCTATGAACAAATACATTTATGCAATTGTCCATGTAACAAAAGCAATGATTTATAAGCAAATCCCGTCTTCACAAAATTTTTCTAACAGTAGCATTAATAAAGGCAATGATTTATAAATAAATAGCCATATAAGCTACAATTACTTAATATAATATTATTTACTTTAAATTTTATTATTTAACAATAATTACATCGTTATATTATAATAAATATAAATCATTTATATTATTTATATTTAATAATTCTATAATCAAATATTAATAATTTTTATCGAGCTTATTCATGAGTTCAAAATCGAACACGAATCAAGCTTTTATCAAGCTTAATTTCGAGCTTGTTCACGAACTTCAAATGATGTTGTTCGCAAACATAAATGAGTCGAACACATTAGTGTTCAAGTTTGTTTATTTAAGAATCGAGTATCTAAAATATTGTTCAAGTTTGTTTGTTTAGTTAATTAAATGATTACAAACGAGCTTTAATCGAACCGAACAAAGAGTAGCTCATCAAACGTTTGATTCGCTTGCAGCCCTACTTGATGGAGAGTATTGGATGCTACTTAATCATGCAATTCTTTCAATTGAGCATTCTAGAAGGATCTCAACATGATACAAAGATTGTGCCATCAGTACTTTGGTTAAGTTAGATGGTAACTTTTGGGTTGGCTTCTTTTGATCTGAAAATTATCGGTTTGAATTTATGTTAACTATTACAAGGTTGATTGAAAGAAGTTTTTTTACAGCACACTACAGGAAATTCATTCAATACCGGCGTCATTTAACCGCTGATAAAAAGCGGCGGTTATACCGGCGGTCTAATCACCGAAAAATATCAGCGGTACATGACCGCCAGAAAGGTCTATCTACCGGTTTGACCGCTGGTTAACTATCAGCGGTTTTCAAATGTAGAAGAGGCATTTATGTCAAGGAAAGATGCTAGCTCTTTCACTTTCATTACAGTTGGGAGTTTAAATAAAATGTCTGTAAATAAGTCACAGAACAATTGATAATAATAATAATAATAAAACTCTTTTCCTCTCATCTCAAATATTGAAACTAATGAAAGGGATGGCTTCTTTTGAATTGTAAGGATGAGGTGGCAGGAATTAGTGATTTAGGTCATCACCAAAGCCTTTGGATTCCTAATTAAAATCATATAAATACCAATCTTTCTGAGCTAAGGAATCATTATATAACTACCTTTGGTAGATTAAAAAGTTGTTAATTATTAAAACTTACATGCCAAGATTTGATGGGAATGAGCTTCTAATAATGGTAGTTGGTGGCTATGATTCTTATCATATGATGACTCAGATATTTCTAATTAGATTTGACTCAAAGATATAAAATATTTTAAATTGCAAGAAATTTATTCTATTTTTGCAAAAATATTTCTTAATCATGTAAAAATTAAGTATTTTAAATTATTATCATTGTTTTACTAAAACAAAAATAATCTATTACAATTTGCTGAAATGTTTTCAAAGTGCAAGTTTATTTTAACTATGATATTCTAAAATTATTCCCTCAAATTGGAGCACATAAATCAATTAATGTTTTGTTTGGATGACTTTCTTACTGCTTCTTAAAGTAGTTTTTTAGTACAAAAATTTTTATTATAGAAAACTGTTTTAAGAAGCAGTAAAAAAACTGTCTCAAATGAAACTTATATATATCTTATTATATAGGTTTAGAAATTGAAGCGGACTTATAACCTTTGTAAAAATACTTGGTAGTTCTCAACTAGGAACATATTGTGTAATGATGTTGTTAAATAATATTATACCGAATAAAATGATATTCATGATCAATGTGTTTGATTATTTCATTGAATACAATATTACTATTAATGTGGATAACAATATAGTAGTCAAATTTTAAGATGATATATTAGAACAACAACAACAATAACATCATCAAATTTTTGTCCCACTATGTGGAATCGACTACATGAATCCTTTTTCACCATTGCGTCCTGTTAAAAGTCAAATTCACATTTAAATCTAAAAAAGAAAGATCATTTCTAATATTTTTTAACCAAGTCTTTTTAGGTCTACCTCTACCTTTCTTAACATAAGTCAAATCTAATACCTCAGCTTTCCTAACCGAGTCATCGGAAGGCCTCCATTTGATGTGACCAAACCATCTAAGGCAACTCTCTCTAATCTTATCTTTCACTGGAGCTACTCCAACAACATCTAAGATAATAGATTGAAAAATTAAAAAAAAATTAATTTCCCTAAAAAGGGTCTTAACCCATTTTATTTCACCTGGAGTGTGTCATGGCTCTATATTATGTCTTAGTGTTTGATTTGCCATTATAATTTTGTTTCTTTTTATTACATATGACCAAATTGGCTCCCACAAAGATGCATTATGTGAATGTACATTTAGGATTAGTTTAGGACAACTTTCTTACTGCTTTATAAAGTAGATTCTGAGCACAAAAATTTTTTGAATTTGAAATTTTTGTACTAAAAAGCTACTTCATAAAGCAGTAAGAAATTTGTCCCAAACGATGCTTTAATCAACATTAGAGAAAGCTTTTTTGTTTAGTTAAACTCATTGCCCAAGAAATATTTGGATTGACCTACATTTTTACTAAAAAAGACATTTAAAGATAGTGTTTTACTTTGATGACACCATATTGATCTCTCCTTGCAAGAAGGATACCATTAATATAAACTAAGGAGATAACTTAATTAAAAAAATTATGTTATACAAATATTAGAGTGATCTGTTGAACCACTATGAAGGCCAACTTTGGTGAGAACTTTATAAAATTTATCAAAACAACTACAAGGGTTCTCTTTTAAGTTCACATTATTAAGTATTATTAAGTATGTATATTGTGGTTGGTCTCCCCATTAGTTACTTAGATTTTTGCTCCTATAATCTTAGTTGTGTGCTTGAATATTCATGGCAATAGAGTGAGAGATTGATGTCTTCTCATTGCACGAAGATTTAACACATACGTAGATAAATATGATTTAATAGAAGAAATCAGAGTTTTCACATAACAAATCTAAAAAGGAAAAAACACTATGAGGCATAGATCAATTGAAATAACCTATTATGTATGTAAGATTATAGAAGTATGCTCTTCCCCACAATTGGAGAAGAAGAGATTACAAATTTATGAGCACTTGCTTGGTGTAATGTTGCTATAATAGAGATTGTGTGACAAGTAATAGATGGTGATGTCAGTGCTTAAGATATAACAATCAAGCAAGGGAAGTTGAGCAACGACAGTTGGTAGATGGCAGTCAGGTGATAACAGTCAAGAGATGATTGTCAATCGACAATGGTTGGGAGATGGTTGTCGGGCAAAGACAGTTATATGATGATGTTGGTTGTTAGTGTCAATCATTAGGTAGATCTTTAGAGTTTGTCAGATCTCGAAGCTCCTCTCTCATATTTCAGATCCAAGCCAAAGCTCCAATCCCCACTTATGTAAATATTGGGGGACTATTTATAATTTGTGAGAGTGACATTTTGATTATTTTGGTCAAAGTCTCAAAATATTTAATTAGACGGCCTATATTAATTCCTTTAATCATGAACTATGCTTTTAACTTTGAAGTGTCATAAGGATCTTGAAATTGAGTGATCTTACACTTATTGTACTTCTCTCAAACAATCAAAGATAATTTAGTCATTCAATTAATATCCTTAAGTTTCAACCACGCCTCAATTGCTTTTATTTAGGCATATTTGGAGTATCATATCATTTTTGGTGTCGCTAGGTTCATCTCATTGAGACATTCTGATCCCCTTTAAGTTTGTTGAAATCAAAATTATTCAAATAACTCTTCAATTTTTGTTCCAAAATTTTCAACCTCACTTCAATCGCTTGATTTATACTCATTTGAAATTTCATATCGTTTTTTTAAAATCGTTAGATTCATCTCCTTGAGACGTATAATTGGACTATACTACTAGTCATCTTTAAGCCTAATGGCAACTTAATAATTGCACAAATAACCTAAATTCATCATAAAATTTAAAATTTCCAAAACCTATAGTGTAATGAAATTAACACTACAATCATTTATTTATTTATTATTATTATTATTATTTTTTACAATTATAAAACCAATTATAGCAAGTTTGATTAAAATCAATCACTCTTACAAAAATTTGATATAATCATTATATAATTAAATAAATTAAATATATATAATTTAATTTGTATAATAATTAAATTTATTCTTCTAAAAAATAAATGGAAATTAACAATATTAATAAGGGAGATTTAGATAGGAATGACTAAATTTCAAAATATTTATATATCGAATATCTAAATATTTATATTTACTTATATAACACTCTGATATTTTAAATAAAATAAAAAGCATGCTTCATTAATTTATCTAAAATAAAATAATCTTTTCATGTATGATATCATTTAAAGATTTTAGTGTTATAAAAATAAATATAAAATTTTTCTACTAAAAATATTTGTAGTATACAATTAAATTCCCTTGCATTTTAAATGAAATTAATTGTTAAAGCTATATTTCAGTTATTTCTTTAAAAAATAGAAATATTGTATTAGTTTTTGACCACCTACAACTCCATTCTCATCATCCTCAAGTTGGTTAACTAACAACATGCATGTCTTATAAGTACGTCCCCAGAGCTGTAAATGAACTGAGTCGAGTCGAGTATTACATTATTTAAGCTCGTTCATTTTTTTTTTCTTATCGAGCTCATCTCTAATTTTAACATGACCCGAGTTTTAAATCTTATTTATTAGTTTCATTTCTTATAGAATTCGAGCCAAAATCGAGCTTTTATCAGGCTGAACTAATTATCTAATAGCATAAATTAATATATAGATTTTAATAAAGTAATAACATAATTCATTGGGAGTTCTTTAAATTATTCAGTAATTTTTAAAAATTAATAAAATATATTTAAATATATCTATTACTTTATAATTTCATCATTTAATAATATACATAAATTTTAAAACTTAAAATTATAGTAAAATTGATACAACAACAAAGAATAAATCAACAAATAAAAAAGTAAGCCTCGTTAAATAAGTATTTTATTTTATTTTTAACAATTTACTTGTTAAACAATAAAATAATATATTCACTAACATAAATGAACAAGTGAGCAAGTATTCAGGCTTCGTTTCGTTCTTCCTCTTCTTTTGTAAAATATAGTTTTAGAAGCATTGATTAAGGGAATGAATTTTTCTAACAGAGAAGCTAATCGAAAAGCTTCTCAAAGCATAGAAAAAATGAAGTTCCCTAAAAAGCATTTCTATAGAAGCGTTCCATCCAAACAGCGACCAAAACATAATTTCGTCATTTCTAAACAGAGAAGATAAAAAAAACGCCGAAACAAACGAGGACTCAAATCTTATTTATATATATAAAACAAACATCATATAAATGAGCTTCGAGTTATTCATGCACTTAGGCTTCGTTCAAGACGGTATTATTACTGCTTTTTAAAACAGCTTTTTAATACAAAAATTAAAATTTTGTACTAAAAAATTGCTATAAGAAACAGTAAGAAAGTCATCCCAGACGAAGCCTTATTCACTTACAACCTGACATATCCTTCACTTCTTTTTTAGTTTTATTTATAATAAGATATGTCAATGATCCATCTAACAGTGTCGGCAATATAGTGCAGCACTTGCTTTTGGAAGCCAAACTCTCACCAACACCATGAAATCCTTTATCAAAAATAAACATATCTAAGTCTATTATGACGTGCTCATGACAGGACCAAGAACTCTTGAAGAATCTTTCAGCCATAGTAATTAATTAAGCTAATTAAGGTTTCGTTTGGGACAACTTTTTTATTGCTTTCTAAAACTCCGTTTAGTACAAAAATAAAAAATTTTATACTAAAACTCCGTTTTAGAAAGCAGTAAAAAAGCCGTCCCAAACGAAGCCTAAGGCTTCGTTTGTGACAGCTTTCTTCTTATTTTCTAAAGCAGCTTTTAAGTACAAAAATTTTTTAAATTAGAATTTTTTGTACTAGAAAGCTACTCAAAAAGCAATAAGGATGAGAAATTTTTGTACTAGAAAGCTGCTATAGAACGTAAGAAAAAAGTTATCTCAAACGAAGCATAAACTGTCGGCAACTACTACAATTTTCTGTGCTTGGAAGCTATGGATGGTAGGTGAGAAAAGATGGTTAACAGGAGATTAGCTTAATAAATTAGCATCAGTGATCAGTGGATATAAGCCTTGATTGGTAAGGTGGCAAAGAAGGCCATATAGTTCTTTATTGCCGACCTAATTTTGTGGACCTAGTACTATTATTAGTGTTTCTCTCTTCTTATATAATTACAGACTTGCAGAAGGCTTCATCAAGGCAGTATTGATTCAGCTTTTGATCACCATAGAATTAAAAGATAGGTTAGTTTAAGTGAAGGCTGTACACCCAAATTTGTTTGGGATGAGTTCAAGTGAACTAGGGTGATTAGGTGGAGTTTTCGTGTCGAGTGCATTAGGCTAGACTCGTCCGAAACTAGGTTTTGTTAGCCTTGAAGACGATAGGTAGAAGTTGCGGTTGATATAGTGAGCTCGTTGGTGAGATCGAGTTATCTCGTGCCCAGGTGGCAACTACATAAAACAGAGGAAAGGCATACAAATAATTTGTTTATGAACTAGTGGAGCATTTAGAGCATGCAAATAAAATAAAATCCCTCCTTAACTTAGTTATTTTTCTTCATCCTCCTCTGCCTTCTCTCAATCTTATTTTTTTAAGAGTTGTTAGCGAATTACAATTGCCAATTATCCCTAATCCTCCTAAGGTCGTATCAATTGACTAAGTCAAACCCAACGTAGATAGAACTTCAATTGACCCGAGGAAATACTAGAGGTGCCAATACTTAACCTGATCCGAAACCCGACTTGGACCTGACCAAAAAAAAGTCTAGATTAGGGTCAACCAGTTTACCAAATGGGTCGGGTTCATGTTTGAAAAATTTACCCATTTTAAAAATCTTGTCAGGTTGACCCGAAAACCCAAAGACAACCCAACTTCAACCCTATTTTATTAAACCCTAGGTATAAGCCATGTGCCAAAGGTCTGGGGTTGTTCACTCGTTCAGTCGTTCTCTCTCGACTCTCGTTATCGAGTTGTCGAGCGTAAGTTTCCTTCTTGGCTGTGGCCCTTGCTCATTTCCTCTCGACTCTCTTTGACACCAGTTCTCTAATAGATGTTCGTGCCTACATATAACATCTCGCAGCCTCCACTCTCTAGAGTCCAGAGTCTGTATCTTAGTAGTTGTTTGTATCTCAATCTCACTATCTCTTTGCCTTTCATTATTTTTGGCGTGTCGATGGTTTTGGAGCTTAGAAGTTGAATAGGGTTTAATCATTTAAGATTTTTTTTGAATTTAGGGTTTTTCTCTATTTAGGGATTTATAAATATTTTCATTTTAGGGTTTATGGTTAATATATTATACTCTATTACTCTTTTAGTCTTTGGCTCTTTGTTGTAGCAATTGTTTAGTGTGAAAATCATAAAATATTGGATGTTGCTGTTCTGCACACAATCTCAGTTCTGATTTGTGCTAAGTGAATATTGATGTTGTATCATTATTATTATCATGTTATGTACTTATGTGCTTCAGAGTTCAACCCTTCCATTGATTAGGTTGTAGTTGTGGTTGCACTTATGCTTCCCTTATGCAATCAGCAGCATATAGTTAATCAACAATACGTTGTGGTTACAATATGCAGTTAAAGTGTTAATATGTATAAAAGATTTCCATTGTATGTTAAAGGCTGTGAAGTTGTGGTTGCAATATGCAATTAATCACTTATTCAATATACAATTTTAGTGTTCTTTGTTTCTCTAGTTTAATTATTTTGAAGCAGTAAAGAGAGTAAGAGGGAAACTAGTTTGTTTACTTATTTGCTGAATTGGGTTTAGCTTTATATTTTCTGATCTTTGTTTTAGCATTATAATGCTTGTCTAATTATTTAATTATGAAGCAGTAAAGAGACGTGATTTCATTATTATCATTTGCATCAACCAATTATAATTCAAGAGAATGAATGTATACTATCCTTTGTAATGATGTTTAATTTCATTTATTAGATCATAAACATAAGACTCGAATATTGCCGTTGAAAGTATGCCTTTTATTGAAAATGTACAAGTTGTACGTGGTCAAAATGAAATTGACATAGAAACTAATGAATTTGATGATGCTGATATTGGTGGCATTGTTAGGAAAGAGAAGGATGGGGATAAAGTTCTTAAGAAGAAAAGAAGGATAATTTCAATTGTATAGGGTCATTATGAGATGTTAGCCTTAGCTACTGATGGGAATCAAAGATGTAAATTCAAAAAAATGTGGTGATATTTATGAATGTGATAGTAAAATGGTATTAGCAATTTAAAATGCCATCTGCAAGTTTATAAGAAGAGAAGCACCAGTGACATAGGCCAGCTAATTTTACAGTCAACTTCTACTTCGCCCATTTTCTTAATAGATAATAAGTTTGACCACCAAGAGTTTTGTGATCTACTCACAGTTTGCAATATTATTCGTGATTTACCATTTCAGTGTATTAAAAGGGTCAGTGTACGTGCACTAATGCATTATCTCCGCCCTGACCTACATATAGTTTTTGGAAATACAACAAGAAGTGGCCGTAAGAAATTGTTTATTAGGGAAAAAATTAATATTAAATCATTGTTGTCTAGATGTACAAGCGGAGTTAGTTTGACTTCAGACCTATGGACTTCAATCAATATATATGGTTTTATTTGTTTGACTGTTTTTTACATTGATAATAATTGACGACTATAGAAAAAATATTATTAATTTTAATTTTATGCCTCCCTCCTCCACATGATGGGACAACACTGTTTGGAAAGCTTCAATCTTTCTTGAATGAATGGAATGTTTGATACTTCTTTTAGAAGCCCCAAAGAACATGTCTTAAGACTTTCATTGAAAGTTGTCTAGTTATTTGAGTAGGTCTTAGAGCTTCTGCATTTAGAAGTAGCCTGAATGTGGGTCTTACAACCTATCCCTATAAGCTAAGTGGTCCATTAGGTTTGGTTTTGAGGTAGGTCTTACGGTTTCATTTGGAAGTTGCATGTTGGTTGGTCTTACAACCTAGCCCAATAAGTGAGGTGGCCTTTAGGTTTTGGTTGGGGGTTTGATACTTCTTTTAGAAGCCCCCCCAAAGAATAGGTCTTATGACTTCCATTGAAAGTTGCCTGATTATTTGGGTAGGTCTTACGGCTTCTGCATTTAAAAGTTGTCTAATTTCATTTAGATAAGTTTTACAACTTTCATTGAAAGTTGTCTGATTATTTAGGTAGGTCTTACGGCTTATGTTTTTAGAAGAGGTCTGATTTCATTTAGATATGTCATACGACTATGTTTGAAAGTTGTATGATTGTTTGGGTAGGGTAGATTAGATAGCAATGACTTTAGTTTGTAGTTCTTTACTATTGCTACACAAGTGTTTTTGATTTAAGTAGTTTATTTTTCTCGTTTCAGCACTGCTTTTAGTTCCAGTTTTTTTACAGTACTTAGCTTTCTGGGGTCATAGTATTGTTTATTTTTCTTTTTCTTTTCTTGCACTATAATTTTGATTTGCAGTACTTATTTTTATTATTTGCTTATTTGCAGGAGTTTGTGCTGCTTTGGAGCTTGCACAAGAGGAGCTTTGGAGTTTCTTTTGAAGATTTATTTTAGTTTGTTTAGTTTGAGAGTTTGCGAGTTGGTGTTTTAGTTTTAGGAATTTGAGCTTAGTTGATGTGAGTTTGTACTTAGGTTTGTTTAATACAAACACTTTTTTTGTTGCATTTTTATTTCATTTTGTTGTAATTTAATTTATGAATTAATTAGAGACATTTTAAATTGGTTAATTAATTTAATTAATTAAATAATTAGTTATTAAATTAAATTGTTTAATTGATTAAATGAGATTTCATTTTATTTTAAATTAATAAATTAATTATTAGATTAATAGAAAATTATTCTCCAATGATTCCTAAACAGTAGTCTCCTGGGACAATTTCAACAGCCTCCCGCCATCCCCTCCTCGCAAGGGGAGGCAGAGATGACATTTATCATGGTTCCTACTCGCCCGGATCAAAGATAAGACGGATTGGGGTCTTCAAAATAGAAATCATCCACCTAAATCAAAAAAGATCAACGGAATAGTATCTTCAATTTGAAAATTCCACCACCTAGATCAAAGATCAACAACTCGGTCATCGAATTTTAAATCCTTCATGCCCAGATCAAAGATCAATGACGTAGAATCATAAAATCGACCTACTGTTTTACTGCCAAAAATAAAATTTTTACTAGTTATACAGTAATATACTTGGTTGCTTACATCATTACTGTCAATTGGATTGAGCGTGTATGGGAAACGAAAAGGAGGACGGAGGCGGACTCGATCGCACGGGCACCGGCGGGTGAGTTGTTGCTCGTGGGATTGAATCAAGCGGAGCGGGTAGGTAGGCCCGATCGGATGGAGTGGATGGCTAAGAAAAGGAAGTTCGGCGAGATCGGGCAGGTGGAGTTCGACAGGCTCGAAACTGTGGAGTTTGGGGGGATTTAGGGTTCCGGCGTGGGTCACGCGAGCGAACGGAGGCCACGGGCGGCTGGGGTTCGACAGAATGGTGTACGGGAGAGGGTTACACAGACAAGATGAACGAGGGAGAAGGGAAGTTGCCTGAGTTTGAATGAAATGGAAGCGGGCTGGAGGGAGTTTTATGTTGTGTGGGAAAGTTACAAGAACGAAGAGTTTACATTGTTCGGGAAGAACATACGAGATGAGGCCGGCGGAGGCAGGTGCGTTGCTTTGTGAAACAATTCGAAATTTTTTCTATTTTATATAATGTTCTTAATTAACAAATTATCACCCAACGAATCTGTGGTCTGAACATATTTTAGCATTTATATTCATCGTTACCCTTTTTCCCTTCATTCAATTCTTTAGATTGATTAAAGTAGCTCGATCTTTAGATTTGTGAGTATATAAAATTTTTTAGGAGTTCGATCATCAGACTTACTGAAGTTATATTTAGTTTTCAACCATTTAGGTAGGTTGATGGAAAACATGTCAACCCTTACGTAACAACTCAAACTCTTAATTATCAAGATATTGTCTTATTTGGCCTAAGGGCTTCACGGTTTTGTCTTGTTGGTGTATCTTTACAGGAGATCAACAATCTTAGGATTTCTCCAAGATGAGCACGCCTAACTACAAAATTTCTTAATAAAATTCTAATCAATACACCAAAAGGCGCATCGATGTTTAAGAGTTTAGCTTTTTTTACTTAAGAGATTTCACAATCTCTCTCATTTAAGTAACATATATCCTCATCATCATCTTTACCCAAATTCATCCACCATGCAAATGGAATTCTAGAGGTGGTCCTTATAAGTTCAAGTGATGACTTCCGTCACGTAACAATTTGTCATATATAGGTTCAAGAGATGGCTCCCATGGCACAGTATTTTGTCTTGTATGATAGTTCTCATATTCTGACTAATATATTGCTCTCATACTATTTGTAACAACTCAAATTCTTAACTATCAAGATATTATTCACTTTGGCCTAAGGGCCTCACAATTTTTCTTGTTAATGTAACTTCCCAGGACGTCACCCATTCCAAGATTTCTCTGAGATGAGTATGATTAACTAAGGAGTTTATTAATGAAATTTCGACCATTACCCCAAAAGGCGCCTCGAAAGAGTTTAGCTTATTTTATTTAATAGGTTTCACACCTTAGGTCTGTGAGCATGTAAGGTTTAGCCCTTAAGCTTGTTGAATTTAATTCTCAATCCTTTAGGTAGGTTAATAAAACCATCTCAACCCTTAGGTTTATGAGCACGAAAGTTTTTAAAGGTTCGATCATTAGACTTGTAGAATCTTTGAAATTAGCTCAACCTTTAGGTTTGTGAGCATACAAGATTTTGTTATTAAAGATAAACAATTCATCAAAATTGAATGTTTTTTTGGCATGGATCCACCTTAAATCAAAATATATGAGGCAAGCTTAGCTAAAATAAAATAACATATTAAGACAATTTATAATCAAGATTAGATGGAATAACTTCAAGCTAATTTTGAGCGAGAGTGGATTTGTTTGATATTGCATCATTTGTAACCTATTTATGATTTAGGTACATGTAGTTAAAAATTTTTCATTTTCTTCTTTAAAAGGATCAACTCCCCCTCCCCTCAACCCCTTCTCTACCAGCCTTCTTCCTATCCCCAAAAAAATCCAAAGTAGTTTCCTTATGAAAGGATCAACTTCCTCTATAATATTAGTGCAAAGCAAGATAACCAAAGGTTTGCTATCATAACTAAACTTCAATTTTTGCTTCAAATAATAATATATTTTTATTTGAGAGAATCTTTATGAAGACTTTCTTATAAAATTCCTTTTAATGACTTCTCTTAATTGAGAGGATTCTCTCCATAAAGATTTTACTTGATTGGAATATCTCTAATACCTTTCATTGTATATTTCTTTCCTTATTGCTTACAAATTTTATTATAAAAATAGCGAGTGCATGTAAAGTTTGAAACAATGCATGTGATATTAAATATTACATGTATTGCAAGAAATCCTCCTAACCCACCCCTTCCTCCTCTTCCCATAGTTCATTGTCCCTTTGTCCAATATCTTCTCTCTCTCTCTCTTGCTCCCTCTCTCCTCTCTCTTCTCTCTTGTCTCTTTAAGTTGATGCCCTCATTCTTTTCCTTATTCTCAATTATGAATTCTTCTTTCTAGCATCATCAAATTCTTATAACAAATGAGAAGTGATCCGAGTTTATCTTCCGCTTCATAATTATCGAACTTTAGCATGATAAAGAGTTTTCCACTTCTACATACACATCAATTTGTACCATATCAAAATATGCCTCTCAAGAATGGCATTTAGATAACATCAACCTCACTTAGATACACTCATTATGATTCTCACCCTCACTAACTCAATCCACTGGACCACTTGTCCCAACCAGCATATCTGAGTCCCACCACTATGCTCAATCCCTCCACTAAGAACTCCCACCATTACTTCCTCTTCTTAAAAAAAGAAGGTATAGTTGGAAACTTGCACTCATAGCTTATTTCAATCAAGATTCATAATAGCTATTGATTTATATAATTTTTCTTAAATCCTTTGCCCAAATCCCTTATTAAATTCATCACATTCCTTCCCATACTCTGTTTAAAATTGCACAATAAGAGGCGCGCCTCTGCGCAATTGGACCCAAAACCGCCTCAAGGCTTACGCAATTCCTCTCCTGGCAGAGGCGTACGCCTCAATTGGACTGAGGCACGCCTCAGAGGCGCAATTGCGCAATTCTGGCTGAGGCGTACGACTCAAATATATGCTCAAAACCGCTCAGTACATGCTCGGTACCCCTCAGTATATGCTCGGTACTGCTCAATATATGCTCGGTATAGCTAGGTATTTGCTCGGTACTGCTAGGTACATGCTCGGTACCGCTTAGTATATGCTCGGTACCGCTAGGTATTTGCTCGGTACATGCTCGGTACCGCTCAGTACCGTTAGGTACATGCTCGGTACTGCTAAGGAACATGCTCGGTACCACTCGGTATCTTCCCATAAAAATAACTTACGAACTTCAAAAACAAATAGAACTTCGAAATTACTCTTACAATAAAATTTTGTTCCGGGGGCGCTGCCCCCTGAAACCCCCTCAGGGGCGCTGCCCCTTGACCCGGCGACCTGACCGGTCAGGTCGAATCCGGCCAGGGGGCAGCGCCCCCTTGGACCCCCGGCAGTCCGACATATTATTCTATTCATCATCTTTAGTAATAGTTGTTAGTGTTAGTCTACTTCTTCATGAGTGCATGTTTTGATTAGAAGACATTGAACTTTATAGGAGGGAGGAAGGGGTGAAAAGATTCCCTTGAAGACCCATTTAGTGATGAGACATGATTAGATTATATATATTCTTTCTTAATTATACTTTGGGAGTTTTGATAGACTAATATTTTATGATTTTGTACTTTGAGACATGATTTTATTGCATCTATTTTCTTACTTTCCCCTAATTTTAATTGTCATTTAGATGTTTTTATTGTATGATAGAATCTTACTATTTTTTACTTGCTAAAACCCTTAAATTCTCATTTACGCAATTCTTCGTCGGTGAGGCTTACGCCTCACACAGCCTCGAGGCTTACGCCTCGCCTCACGGACGAAAAACGCCTCGAGGCTTATTTACGCAATTTTAAACCTTGTTCCCATACATTGATTTAATCATTCCAAACATAAGATTGAATCAAATCCCTAGTATATATCCACTTTCATCATTTACTTTAAATTTTTTTCCTTTTCTATTATTCTTTATTTCTTTCCAAATTAAGGTAGAATCTCTTCAAATATTAAAAAGTTCTTCAATAGCTATGTAGGAGTTTCCCCTCCATTACCCTAAAGTCCCCTTTACTTGCTGGTCATTAAGTTCCTACCAACCAACCATGGCACCATATCATATAAGCAACCAAAATATTATATCTATGATGATTAAGAAGATGAGTTGCATTTGCATAATAGGCTATACCTATAATGATATATACGATCACTACCTTTCAGTTGAAGATACAAATGGATAATATACATTGTTCCTTAGACAAGATCATTGATACATCATATCATGATTATGTGCCTCATCATCGATCATAAGATTATTATAATAAAATGAATTATTTTGTCCGTTCTCTTTTGAGATTTTTTCTTTCATACATCTTGTTAAAATAAACATCATCACCGAGCTTTGAATAAGAATGATAATTTTAATACTTTTTCAAAGTTGTATCGTACAAATTTAATTCTAAAAATACTATATCCTCCCCATCTAAACCCATATCCTCTCCAGTCTCACAACTTCGCTTATGCGGTGACTTTATTCATCCCCAAAACTCCAGTTATTCTACTAATCCCAAAAGTTCCACTAGCCCTATCACTCTATTAATCTCAATACATCCACCTAGTTGCATTAGGGAGGACACTCAATTGGATTTGCCTAAGCATGAATTTGATATTGTGCACAAGCTTAACCTGATCTAGTGTCTGAGCTTTCAAACTGATCTGATGCTTATGCTAGAGTCTAACCCGCTAGTAGATTGAGTAGGATATTATTCCAGAGTATGATATTTAGTATGAGCTATTCTTAGGATAATTATTGTTTGTAAATTACACTCTCCAAAAAGTGGATGCAATAAAGGATCAAAACTATAGATTTTTGCAAATTATATTGAAGAATGAAAGCTTTGTAAGCAAACCTCTCGTTTATCCTCCCTTAGGTTGTCGACCGTATATACTCTAGCACATCTCTCTTCATTCCACATTCTCATTTCCTCTCATTATCCTCTTTTATGACCTAGACCCTCTCTCTCTCTATCCCTCTTCCTTCTTTCTTTCTACTCTGCTACAAATCCCTCTTTCTCTCTCATCAAGCAACCATGCGCAATAAGCAGTGATCCAGTTCTCTCTTACTCTTCATAGGTCTCACTCTCTAGCATCATCCACATCCGCATATATGAGAGTAACTATATTGACTTTAAATAGAATACTTGGATATTAATCAAGTAGTCTCCTTGGAAAATATGTGGACTGAGATTTATTGAAGATTGGAGGACCATGGCTCAAATCAAGAGTTAAGTGAGGCTATTTGAAATAACTTCAAGTTTACAAGTAACAAAAAGCTTGCCTCAATTTACACCTGCATGTGAGAAGATGAGCGGAGAACAAGTACAAAAAAATAACAATGAAGTCAAAGAGTAAATTAATCTAAAGCAATAAGAGGTTTATAGGAAAATGTAAATTGATATTTATAGGGATTTAGCAAAGGCCCTTGCTCACATTCAATCTCAAGCTCCTTACCAAATTTCTAAGATTGTGACCTTTCACAAATCATTGCCACACCCATGAACTATTAACAAATTTGTTTATGGAAATTAGCAATAAGAGGTTTATAGAGATTTAGCAAAGGCCCTTGCCCACATTCATCCTCAAGCTCCTTACCAAATTTCTAAGATGGTGACCTTTCACAAATCATTGCAAAAAAAAAAAGAACAATTAACAAATTTGTTTATGGAAGGAGAAAGCACTTACCAATTTCTTATTTCCATTGGCAATTAGCAATCTTTCACCTAAACTCACCTGGATCTATGCAAAATACCATAATAACAGTAAAAATGGAATCAATCCTAGCCTGTAAAATACTGCTAAGTATACAATTAGTAATAGATGGGAGGGAGAAGAAGCATGAGTCAAAATCAAGTAAACACAAAAGAGCTCAATAATGTCATCAAACATCAGCTTTTCCAAATGAAGAAAAAAAGGGAATGAAAGGTAAAATACTCTACTATTTCCTTCCTAAAGATGTGTCTAAGTCCAAACCCCCAAACAATATAAATATAAATCACAAAAAAAGGACTAATATTGACTTTTAACGGTCTTCTAGTAAAAATCAATTATTGGAATACAAAAACATCAATGATAAATTATGCTTCAAAGAACAACCAAATAGCATGCAAAAAGAAGAAAAGTAAAAATAAAATAAAACTATCCAATAAGTTTCATAATCAAGCAAAGGAATATTTCTTACATCCCTGGAGAAACACACGCCATATGATGGTGTTCGGCTGGAAGGGCATTCCACTGATCACAACCTCTGCCTCTTTTATACGACCAAAGCTGCATAATAGATCAACTACACATACATAGTGATCCATCTCTGGCTCAACTCCATACACCCACCTCATCATATTAAAGATTCTCATCCCTTCTTCCACAAACCCACCATGTCTGCATGCAGAAAGGATTGCGAAGAATGTGATGCCATCCGGCACAAATCCTTCTTGCTCCATCTGCTGAAACCTTTCTAGTGCTTCAACAATGAACCCATGAAGTCCCAGCCCTGAAACCAAAGCCGTCCACGACACGAGATTTTTCTCAGGCATTTCTTCAAACACAGCCAAACAGCTCTCAAGGCTGCCACACTTAGCATACATGTCCAGCAATACATTCTGAACAAATACTTCACAACTCCCAGCATTTGCTTTCAGGATCAACCCATGGAGACAGCGACCCAGGTCAAGGCCGCTTATCCTCGAACAAATGCTTAGTAGGCACACAGCCGTATAGTTATCAATGACAAAGCAGGATATTTGCATTCTCCTGAACAACCAGAAAGCCTCCAAATAATTGCCCTTGTATGCATGTGCAGTTAGAAGAATGTTCCATGACATGTTATCAGGAAAATCCTGCAGGAGAATAAGATCATTTGCCTCTTCGAATTGACCTCTTTTGTTATAAATACAAGCAATTGCATTTGATGAAGCAACATGAAATGGTGTCACCAATGCATTGCAAGCCAGGGCATCAGAAAAATGTCCATGAGAAGCATAAGAAGCAATTACTGAACTGGAAACATAGTCATTACTTTCATAGCCCATTCTTATTATGAAAGAATGTAGCTGCCCAAGTTCAGAGACCGAAACCGATTTGAGTACAGATGAGAAGGTAAACTCATTTGGTCTAAACTCTGAGGCCAGCATTTCTTTAATAAACACAAGGCAAGAAGCAAAGGCATCTTCATTTGTGTATCCTGATATTAAAGCATTCCAAGAAACAACATTCTTGTTAGATATATCTGCGAATACAGTGACTGAATCATCCAATCTGTGGTGTTTTGCATAGAACTCAACCAATGAGCTTCCCACATAAGCACCAGAGTTCAGATTTCTCTTGATAGATTTGGCATGAATGAGCTCTCCATACTTTCCTAAGCCAATCTTAGTGAATGCACAAAGCATCCCAGTGAAAGTAGTCTCATTAGGAGAAAAACCTTCTAAGGACATCGAGAAAAAGAGCTCCATGGTTCTATCAGGCCTATCAAGCTTTGCCAAGGCTGTTATAAATGTGTTCCAGGTAATCAAATCCTTGGCAGGCAACAAAGAGAAGAATTTATCCACAGCAACCAATGGAAAGCAACTGCAATATGCATTCAGCAGAGCATTAGAGACAAGTATGGACAAACCAAAGAAACTTTTGATGCTTAGTGCATGAATCTGTTCGGCAAATTCATAACTCTTCAGGGAACGAAAAACTTTGAGAATGCTGACCAAAGAACAATCTGTAAGCCCAATTCCAGTCCTCATAAGCTCCCGGAACCAAAACATGGAATCCATCTCAAACCCCTTTTGTGCGAATGCGATAATAATACAGTTCCATGTTAGCACGGTTGGTTCAGGCATTTCCTCAAACAGCTTTACTGCATCATCTAATTTCTCATTCCTCCCCATAACATTTAGCAATGCTGTAGCCGATAAAGGATCGGGGTGAAGAAGTCCAGATTTAAGAATCAAAGGGTGGAGTTGGATCGCTTGGGAAAGTTGCAGGTGTGACGAAGAAGAAGAGAGGATGGGAGCGAATGTAAAGCGAGTGGGGCTGAATCCATCGGCTCTCATCCGGGAGAGAATTTCCCATGCCTCCTCAGCTTTGCCGCTGCGGCAGATAACGGAGATGACGGAGTTGTAGGAGACGGAATTTCTTTGAGGCATTTCGTCAAACACTCGTCGGGCGGATGATATGTCATCTTTGCTGGCGTAGGCAGTAATGAGGGAATGGCTAACGGAGAACGGAGTGGAAGGACCGGAGATTATAGAGAGGGCATGGAGGGGCTTGATTGCTTCCGGTGGCGGCGACGAAGAGAAAAGAGTAAACGCGTCGGAGAAGACAGAGCGCAGTGGGTAGGGGTAGTGGCGCTGCAACGTGCTGTAGTGGACGGCCAGGATCTTTTCCGGACGAGGATGGACGGCAGGGCGGATGGAAGAACGCTGTATTAACTATTCGTGAGTTTTTTGCTTTAAGGTATCTGAGGAGAGAACCTTCATAAAGCTATAAATATTAAATAGTATAAATAATTGAAAAAAAAAATAGATTAAGCATAATTATAAATTATATTAAGACCTTAAACATATTTGAAAAATTTAAAAATAGGCAAAATCGTTCAAAGAACGGACGAGTTAAACTGACTAGGATTAGCTGAGTCAGATAGTCGTTATGCTGAGTAGACAAAAGATGAGAAAATGTAAATATTAATTTAACATCTGACTTACTCTCGATATTTAGTAAATAAATAAATATTTTTTGTGAGCACTATTTAAAAGTTTAAATTTTTTTAAAAAAATCTATAATGGTGCAAAAAGATTATGAGTCATACAAAAACTTTATGTAACTCCATTTTTTTCTAGCTTGTACTATAAGATTTGATATTGGATTGGACTATTCAAAGATTTTTTTCTGAGTTGTGTTGTCAAATCAAATCTAATATCATTATGTGTATTTTCAAATCATTTTTTGTTGACAGATCATTATGTGTTGTTAAATAACTTTATAGTAATATCTTAGTGTGTGTTGACATATCAATTTATAATAAAATTTGGTTAGTTTGATTCTTTTGATCTCACATGATGGCATAAATATGCAAAGCTACTGAATGTGTAGAAGATAATCACCATCATCATCTAAGCAAGGCTTGCTAGAGCCACTGCTCATAGTCTCATAATCGTAATGATCCAAAGGGATTGATTATATAGAGGGTACTAGAGGTTCTTGCGTTTGTTGGTTTTCTGTATCACTATATTACATTGAAAACATTTTTTTTTCATTTCATTTATTAATCAATAAGAAAATTTTCTACTAAATAATTACTAAAATGTAATATAGGAAACTCACTTCTTCTGGTTCTAAACTTGAAGGACCAACGATCACATCAACCCTTTCAACTTGGCTAGAAGTTTCATATCTTCTGAATTTAGAGGCACGCTATTATCTCCAATCATACTATTCTCTTGGACATCAACGTACATGATGATAAATTCTATTGCATCTTGGCATAATAGAACTTCACAAGTGTCACGACCCGACCCGATCCGGGACGGATCCCGCTCGCACCGGGCCGCGACCAAACCTTTTATCCAGGATCTGGCTTTGAAATTTGCTGCGGAACTAATCTTCCAAATATTTCAACTCAAAAGTAAACACACAGACAGACACAGAGCTACTATGAATCATCAAATGCAGCAGAACAAATCATCTATATTTTTCTTTTTCTCAAAACAATCATCTACAACTACAGTACATGGCTTTTAGACAGAAAGAAAGACAGAACAGAAAAGCCATGACTGTACAAAAATCAAAAGGTACAAAATAATACCTATAACAGATCAGACTCTGAACTCTAGTCCTGGACTTCCTTCCCTTTCCCAGAACCTGAAAACCACCAGAAAGCAAGGGTGAGCTCAACAGCTCAGCAAGACAACAAACCTCCAATCAAAATCCTCAGAATCTCACAACAGAAAACATCAGAGCAAATCCGATCAGAACATTCGTACAGAAATCAGAGCATACAGATCGAATCAAATCAGATATCAAATCAGAACGGACAGGATTATCATATCAGAATCAGAAATAAAATAGAAATCATTATATCACATCAAGAGTACAGAAATCAGATAACAATTAGTTCAGAACAGATCTTTCTTCCAGATATCAGAACTTCCCCTTATATCTCCCTTGTGCATATAGCACCCCTCTTCCCCTTATAGCTCCCTTTTTGTGCATACAGCACCAGAACTTCCGCTTATGCCTCCCATTTGTGCTCACGGCACCAGAACAGATATGCTTATAGCACCTAAACGGATATACAGAATTTCAGAACTTCACAGAACTTTCCCTTATAGCTCCCTTAACTTCCCCTTATAGCTCCCTTAATAGCATATACAAAATAAAATCATTTCAGAGCAAATCCGGACAAATCAGAAATCAGACAAAAATCGGGCAGCACAACGGCAGTATACAAAATTTACACAATTTTTCCTGAAAATCACAATTCACCAAATTTGCAGAGAATATAGATAATAACATTTCAGAACATTTATTCTACTGCACAGAAAATTTTCAATTACACAGAAAAATCCCGTCCCAGGACGATTCCAGATCGTCCTGGACGATCCTGGAGCAGATTTTTGATATTACAACAAGCCTCGTCGTCCTCAACATGGGAAGCGACAAACTCATTTCCTACATGCACTTGACAGACTAGATTCACAGAAAACTTCGTAGAATCGTACTTCAGTGCTCTAAGAATCCTTAACTTAAGCTGCTCTAAGTTTATTTCTTGGCACATTTAGGGGATGATTCCTGTCCCCATAATAATTTGGCTTAAAATTTGCATTCACTTGTAATTCGCCTCCATACATTAGCATGAAAGTTGCACCACGTCCATTCATTATTGAACTCATACGTTTCAATACGAAAGATAAAAAAATCACCAAATCTTAATATACCTCTAACTTATAATTACTATAAATACCACAATAATTCAATAATGACATAAAAATATTTAAATTCTTAGTATAATATATATATTTTATTACCCAATAAATTAATTCTAATTATCTGTCTAACAAATAATGACCCCAAACAAATAAATTACAAAATCATCACAACAACAATTACATTAAATATTTTTTTAAAAAATCATCTATTTCCAAAACATGCCAAACTTAACAAAAATATTTACTTCAACATAAAATTTCTTCAAATAATTTAACTCATATAATCAACATTGCTTAATAAATAAAAGAAGAAAATATTTCAAAAATTTCATGCCCAAGCTTCATCTTCTCCATGAAAAAATTTTTCAGTGAGGGTGAATCTCAAATTTATTGAATTTATTTTATAATGAATGTGATATGTAAAAATTTAATCAAATTTTATATTGTGCATAACATAAACTCAATTATTTTAAAACTAGCAATTATTCAAATTTCCATCACAAAATTTTTATCTAATTTTCTTCCTTTTATTTTTTCCCTATGGAAACTTTCCGTTAATCCCAAAAATGCCATTAACAAAATAAGAAAAATAAAATAATTAATAATTTAACAAATTAAAACATATTTTTAACAATCTATCTCTTTCCAAACACAAGAAACACAAATTTATCTCTTTCCAAAAACAAGTAACACAAAATTTCAAAATATTATGTATCCTAGCTTCATCTTCACCATGCCAAAAAAACCCCAAAAAACATAAGATATTTACAAACATTAACATCCTAAATGCCACTTCAAATTTTTAGGTAAACTACATCTCTTGATCTATAAAAGATTTGCAACATTCATATCCTAATTGCTTAAATCCCAACTTATCCCAAATAAATCTTGAAATTAATTCAACAAACACATAGATTTAGCCAAAATCTTAGATAAACAAATCATAAATAATAAATCTATACTTCTCTAAGCAAAATAAACATAAAACAACATGTATTTAACATAATAAAATAAAAAAATATAAAATCATACTTACCTTACACTTCAGCCGGCGAAGACCACCATATCGGAGAAGAAATGGAAAGGGAAGATCCGTTCGCGAAAATAGATATGGAAGGGGAAAGTCGGTTTTTAATTAAGTGTAAGTCGCCGACGAGTTATGCCAGCTCATGATTCCAAGTCACTCTGTCACATCATCTTGCAACGTTGTTGTCATCAAACATAAATCGCCTTTTAAACAGATGACTTTGCCTATTTTTAAATAATTTTAATAGCATGCTTAGTCACTTAATTAAGTTTATAATTATGCTTAGTTTAAAATTTTATACTAAATAATTTATAATTTGATTTAAATCATAACAATTAGTAATTAGTAAAAAATTTAAGTTAAAATAAGTATAATTAAATATTAGTTAATCCCCACTTTGCTTTGGATATCACCAAATCATCAATTATTAGTTAATAGAAAATTTTAAATTATTAAGCTTAATTAGCCTAACAAAAATTTAGATAATTAAAACCATTTAATCCATAACAAATCTATTTAAACACTAATTAACATAAGTTAATATTTCTTTTTTTTAATGTCTTTATCTATTAAATTATTGCATATTTGCTTAAGATATCACATATTCATTGATTAGTTACTTAATACAAAAAATGATAAATTTGTTGCATCAATAATTCACTTAATTAAATATCAATTGATCCCCATTAATCAAATTTTAGTTAATTAATAATTATCTTAGATTAGAATTCCAATCATTGATTAATTAATTAATCCAATTATTATATTAATTGATCATATTTATTTAATTAGTCTAATGTTAAATCTAATTTCCTAAATGAAGCTCTAATTAGCATAAAAAAATTTTATGATTATTAATTTTGCATTGCATATGTGATATGTAGACTATTTAAATAAATAATTAATATTCATGTCCAACTTTCTTATTGAAATAATTAAAATCCAACTTTTACTATGAAAATGTTATTTATTTGCAATAGTCAATACCACATAGTAAGGGGAACATCAAATTTGTGACCGCTATATACTCATATCATCTAATAATTATTATTCATGCAACTTGCAAATGGAAAATCTCAGCAACAATACAACTTAAAAAATTACATAATCATTCCGCGCTCAACCACACTTTTTTTTTTTTTCGCTTTGTCTTCATTCTACAATGAGAATGACTGAATATGATGCGTATAAGCAATTAACATGCAACATCCAGTTACCATCAATGTTTGATATTTGTCTTAAGGGATGATGCTTGCTTCCCCCAAGTTTCCTGCCAAATATCACTTTAATTTTAGTATTTCTCATTAACTATTGTTTTATGTAAGTCATTCATTGACACTAGATGCCTTCCATCCATTAAAGCTCAACAAAGCCCCCCTCCCCCCACTGCCAAAATTATCTTACTTCCTCATCCACCATCATTTAATATCTGACATTATTATCTACTTTCATCTATGTCCATTTTTGTGATAACCCAAAAATATGAAATGGGTTAACAAAATACATAATTTCTGTTTGAACTACTACACAACGACGTTGCATCTTTGAGTGTTGAGGTGCTGAGGTCTGGTGCATAGAGACACCAAAAATTGTTGCTGAGACATTTGAGTATTTGTTTTACAGTAATTCTTGATTCGATATGTAGTGCTATGGCGCTAGATCAAAGTGTTGCGGCACTAAGCAATTGACAATATATATATATATATATATATATTCACCCCCTCACTGTGGCTTGCCTTGGTCGTGAAGAAATCGAAGGAGAAGAAGGGGGAGGGGGAAGAGAAAGAGGAGAAAGAGAGAGGAAAGAGGTGAGTCGTTGGGATTTTTTCATCTGTCCTTTTTATTCTAAAAATTATTCTATTTGTCGTATGTGCCTATGATCTTACTTATGCTTTCGATGATTTTGATTTCTACTAATTTATCTCTCATAATTATGTTAAAATTGCATTATCTCCTAATTTCATTTGCTTTCATCATATAACTTTTGATATGTTATAGATTTGATCATTCTAAGTAATATGATATAATTTTATTGCATTTTCACATGTTAAATTTGTGTCTAGGAATTTGGGTAAAATGAGTAGGGAAAATATATACTGAAATAGGTTGAAAGTGGTGTACTGTAATTTAATATGATAATACTGAAAAAAGAAGTATCATGATTGGTAAGTTGAATTGAATGATAAGACATTAAAATGATTGATAGGAGCTGAAAGGTTTTTTTTTATTATTATTTTTAATTTTTTCTTTTTTTTAGCTGAAAGGTAATACTAATAAGATTGATAGGTATTTGAATATAATATATATGTATTGTATTGTATTGATGATCTAATAGAACTAGATATATATTATATGATAACCTTATGTGATACCTTCAATATTCACATGGTCCATTGACAGGAGTTAGTGAATGATAGTGATAAGTGGTTGAAAATTGATTGAGAGTTATAAAAAGTCAGGACAACTGTGACATGTTTTAAGGGGAGTAATAAGAAATTTATTGATTGAGATCATAACGGGCAACTAACCAAGATTCATAAAAGCATGAGCAAGATCTAAATCAAGATATTCTTTTTTGAATATATGAAAATTGCATTGGTACTAATTATTGTCATGATTAATCCTTACTGTTATTGATATTATAGCTTACGCTCTACTGATACTTTCGATTGTTCTGATTAGTGATTACTGTTACTGACAGTGAGAATACGGATATTGATATTATTACTGACACTACAACTAACACATATACTATTTATTGATATAGTGATTGATGATGCAATAGACTGAAATGCGATGTGTTATAAACTAAGCAATTGGTATATATATATATATATAATGCTGAAATTTTTTATATAATTTACATCATATTGTTTATCTTTTTCTTTGCATTGATTTCAGTTATAATATTTTATTTATTTGTTGGGTTTCCAATACTCGTTACATAAGTTTAAATGATTTCATGTAAGGAGACTGTAGCATGAGGTTATGTATGCTAGTGTAGTTTTAATTTCAACTCTTTAGTTTCTGAAATTTTTTGTAGCTAGTTTGATTATTGTATATATTATTTTAGACTTTGGATGTAGGATGCAATTATGGACTATAGTAATGTGATTTTTTTTCCATTGCTTTTGATGAAATTATTTAGCTCTAGATATCAGATTGATCAGATAATAAATAAATAAGTATTGATTGTTAATGAAATGATAAAGACGATATAGAATAAGAAAATCCTTTCACATACATCCTGGGAATATGACAAATTTTCTTGTCGCCAGGCCACTTTCTCCATCTATCAAGAGAATGATCAAATCGATCATGACGTATCCCCTAACAACTACAATGATAAAAAATTATTTGATCTTCTTTTTTCACATATTATTTATATAACGAACCACACATTATTGTCACCTGTAGTCATCCTAATTTGTAATTGACATGCACCGTAAAAGCCATTGATTGAGTTTGAGTTGTGTTGACTTTGCACGACGACTTGTGAGAATATATTATGTCACCCATTGTCATTAGGGGCGGAACCCTTTTGTGGCTTGCCCCCGCCCCCCCCCCCCCCCCCCCCCCCCCCCCCCCCCCCCCCCCCCCCCCCCCCCCCCCCCCTTTTTTTTTTTTTATATACTATTATTTAGATAATTTTTAGTCTTTATTATAAGAATTTTTATGCAATTGCACCCCCCCCCCCCACACACACACACACACACAAAAGTGTTAAAATACTATAATTTTTAGGCAATTTCCCCCAATATAATTAAATAAATTGTGTAGATGTGTTATTGTTAAGGAATGATGAAACAAATACAAAGAGAAATAGTAAATCAAAATTTGTTCCGAGAGCGTTGCCCCAGAAATCCCCGACATATATGCGAACATTTACTTATAAATTTGCCCTCCTAGAAAATTATGGATGGTTACGCCCTTGATTGTCACCCTGATTTATCATTAATTTTATAATTAAATTTTGAGAGTCTAATCATGTTCATCATCATATCTTAAGAATTGTACAATAAGAGAGTCAATGCTTTGTTGAGATTTTCATATAAATTTGTGTGCATGAACATTTCATATATGAAAATTTGTTTGTTTATTCATACATAACACAATTGTATATATATATATATATATATATATATATATATATCATGATCTAGGATAAATTTTAAACATACTTATAATAATTTATTAAAACTATATTTTGTAAAAAAATAAAAAAAAATTTGTTTAAAATAACCTTGATAAAAATTTGCCAAAATGATTTTCAAAACTATTAACTTTAATTTAAAATAAATACAGTATATGAGTTAACAATCAAAATAGATATTATATACAATTTAAAATAAATTAATAAATTTTAAAACCCTAATTAAAAATTTAGTTATATATTATGATTTAACCTTTTTTCAACTAAACTTGTATTAAATCTAGAATCATTTTTTATGAATTTACATAAGTAGCACTCCAAATATTATGATTTACTTATTTAACTCCTAGACATTATAATTTTCATCATGTAATAATTTTTTTAGGGATTTGCTTGATATGAGGGAAAAGGTGGATGCCACATTAATCCACCTCACTTGTTGTTAGTGCTTAGCCTCCTCCCATCCATCGCCCTTCAATTGTTTAATCACCACTTCGCTTAGGCGTGTAAGTGAGCCAAGCTGGCTCGAGCTCGACTTGTTTATGAGCTTGCAAACCGAACTTATCGAGCTCGAGCTCGTTCGAGTTCGAACTCTATGAGGCTTACCTAGTAAGCTCGTGAGCTGGCTCGAATAATTATTTTAATAATTTTATTTTATTTATTAAATTTAAATATTTAAAAAAAATTAATAAGAAAATGCATGCTAAACGTCCCACTTAAGTTTAAATCCCGCCTATGTTTTAAAAATTCTGCCCGTGGCTACGAGCATGGTCGAGCTTGTTTACAGTTGGACGAGCTCAAGGTCGAGCTCCCTCTTGAGCTCAAGCTCGTTCGAGCCGACTTTCTGACTAAGAGCCGAGCTCGATAAAGCTACTACTCAACTCAACTTGACTTGTTTACACCCCTAGCTTCGTTCAACTAGCCTATCCCACCTCGACCATAGCCATCAACCTCCAGGTTGTGAGCTACTACTCCCTCCTGCCACAAGTAGTTGTCAAACCACCTCCAAGATTGTAATTACTCTACTTCTCATAATATTAGATTTTGTTTGAGGCAACTTTATTAATACTTTTTAAAACATCTTTTTAGTAAAAGAATTATTGAACTATAATTTCTTGTTCAAAAAAATTATTTTAGAAAACAATAAAAAACTATCTCAAATAAAATCTTAAGTTTTGTTTGGGGCAGTTTTCTCATTACTTTCTAAAACAATTATTTTGTATAAAAATTTTAATTCAAAATGTTTGTGCACTTAAAAATTTATTTTAAGAAGTAGTAAGAAAGAGTTTGGGACAGCTTTCTTATTATATTCTAAAGTAATTTTGTTAGTATAAAAATTTTTTTATTTAAGAAATTTTTATATCAAAAAATTACTTTAGAAAACATTAAGAAAGATCAAATATGCAGAAATAACTAAGGTATTATTTTTTATGTTTTAAGTGTCATGTATATAAGTAATAAAATTTAAAAGTTATATATATAAATTTTAATATTTTCAATGCTGTAGATGTTGATCCGATCACCACAATTTTTTGGTCGATGCATCCAAGCAGAAAAAAAAATTCCAATTTTTTTGTATCTCCATCATCGCACTAGTCAGGTGCCAAGTTCGCCCAAAGTACATTTCCATGGGCCTCACATGGAACCAGACCTCTCTTCCTCGTCTACTCATTCCCCGCTCTACACCTCCCTCCTCGCCGCCGGCCACCGCATCCGCCCCCTCACCCAAATCCACGCCCGCATCATCATCTCTACTCTCCAACCTAACCGTTCCCTCCTCACCAAACTCCTCACCCTCATCATCTCCTCCGGCTTCCCTCTCTACGCCCGCCGCCTCCTCCCTTCCGTCCCAAGCCCTGACACCTTCCTCTTCGACTCCCTCATCCGCGCCTCCTCTCGCTCCACCCTCCCTCTCCACTCCCTTCATTTCTACCTCCTCATGCTCTCCTCTTCCCTCCGCCCTTCCAACTACACCTTCACTTCTCTTCTCAAAGCGTGCGCCGACCTCTCCGCCTTCAACCTCGGCCGAATACTTCATTTACATGTCCTTGCCGCGGGCTTCGACCTGGACCGCTTCGTACAGACCTCCCTGGTTGTGTTTTACGCGAAAGTCGGTAACCTGGTCGTTGCACGCAAGGTGTTCGATAGAATGCCTGAGAGAAGTGTGGTTGTATGGAATGCGATGATCTCTGGTTATGAGCAAAATGGGCGTGCTGGCGCGGCGATCAAGTTGTTTTATTTGATGCAAGAGGAGGGAATGGAGCCGGATGAGGCTACTCTAGCCATTCTTCTTTCTGCTTGTTCCCAAGTTGGCGAGTTTGGTTTGGGCAAGTGGGTTCATGAGCATTATATCAATGGCAAGAATTTGCGTCTTGGTGTAATTCTTGGTTCTTCTTTGGTGAACATGTATGCTCGATGTGGCCATGTGGAGAAGGCTCGAGAGGTATTCGATGGGCTTGAAGAACATAATGTTGTTTCTTGGACTGCCATTATTGCTGGCTATGGAATGCATGGATTTGCAGAGCAAGCTATGGAGCTTTTCAAAAGAATGAAGCTTTATGGCCCCTCGCCAAACCTCGTCACCTTCGTGGCTGTTCTGTCTGCCTGCGCTCATGGAGGGATGGTCGAGCAGGGCCGGGAGGCTTTCGAGTCCATGAAATTTGATTATGGTTTGATTCCAAGAGCTGAGCATCATGTCTGCATGGTTGATCTCTATGGCAGAGCTGGCTTGCTTGCTGAAGCCATGCAATTCATAAGGGATCAAATAACAGGAGAGCCTGGAGCTGCAGTTTGGACTGCACTGCTCGGGGCTTGCAAGCTGCACAAAGATTTCGACCGGGCGGCTCAAATCGCCACAAAGCTTCTGGCTTTAGAACCTGAGAATCCAAGCCACTATGTTCTTCTTTCGAATATTCACGCATTGGCTGGGAAGATGGATACAGTGGAAGAGATCAGAGAAGTCATGATTTCCAGAGGATGGAGGAAGCAGACTGGATATAGCTTGATAGAGATCAACAATGTCTCCTACATCTTTCGAATGGGCGACAAATCAAATCCCCAAACGGTTGAAATCTATCAATATCTGGAGGAGTTGATTTGCAGAATAAGGGAAGCTGGTTATGAGCCAATGACTGACTCTGTGCTTCATGAATTGGAGGAAGAGGAGAGGGAGGTGGCGATTAGATTTCACAGTGAAAAGCTGGCTGTGGCTTTTGGCTTGTTGAGCACTGGTTCAGGAACTTTGATTCGGATTGTGAAGAATCTGCGCATTTGTGGTGATTGCCATTTGGCTATCAAGTTCATATCAGGAGTGACTGGAAGGGAAATTATTGTCAGAGATAAACACAGGTTCCATCATTTTAGAGATGGTCTTTGTTCTTGCCAAGATTACTGGTAATAATCCCTTTCAAGATTGTTTATTTTGATGTCTGGTTAGATTAAAATCCATGATTAAATAATATAAGAAATCAAATAAAATTATTTAATTAAGGTTTAAATTATTGGCAATATGAGATTTAAATTAAGAAATATATCAAATAAAATTTGGCTAGAAAAGTAAGAATGAAAAAATATATAGAAATTAAGAAAAAAAATGAATTTTAATGTTAGAGGAGAAAATATATGAAAAGATATTTTAATAAAATACAAATAATTAAACAGGCATTATCATAAAAATAATACTTTGAATTTAATGGGATTGAAATCAAGATTGGAATTAAAATGCACAAAAAAAATATAATTCAGTAATCAGCAAATGAAATAAAAAAATTCAAATGGCACATTAAAAAAGTAAAATTGAAAACATTTCTGAAAATAGTTTCATTTTTTATAAAAATTTTACATACAAATTTTAAATAATATTTAGAGAATAAAAATGTTTTTTGATAAAATTTTAGAAAGCATAAATTTAATTTTAGCACATGAGATTATTTAATAGCTTATTGTTTAAAAAATGTAAGATACAAACTATATGGAGTCTAGACACAACTTTACATCTGGACTCCAATTAGGTGGAGGCACGTAGCTTTTTTTTTTTTTTTTTGAATTCTTTCTTGCGTACAAGAAAGGGAAGAAAAGCCATGTGACTCCACCTGATTGGAGTCCAGAACGAAATTTGGACTTCGCACGTAATAATTTTTTCTAGACCTTAAGAAATAATTGACCTTCAATAGTTTTTAAATATATATTCAAAGCTCTACTGTACTCATCTTTATCTATCTAAGGTGATTTTACAATTATTTTATTCATCAATAAGAATTGTTTACAACATAGGCTATTATTGTGCTTTTTTTTAGACATTTATGCCTATTAAGGTAAACTCGCACATATATAATATAAGTAAGCTTCGGAGCCAAAACTATTTGACTGATAGTCAAAACTTTCAACTAATAGATCAAGATGAGCTACGTGCAATCCTTAAATTGAATTTGTAATGATTTCAATCTACTTAAAATTCTTAATTTAACACATTAGAAAGTGCAATAATGTATTTATTATCATCAAAATTACCTTGTGACTCATGAGACTAACATTTTATATATTGTTGTTTTGTTTGATGTAATTAAATTTTATTATTGATTTTTAACTTTACAAATATTTTCTAGTGCAATATAATTCTTAAATTTATTAGCTTTAGATTTATTTTTTCTTCATGTACCCATTTTATTTAATTATTTTTTAAACTATTCATTATCTCTATTCTTATATAATTTATTGATTATTTTTTATTAAGTTTTGAATTATTTTGCTTTTAGATGAATCCTCTTAGATCAATTATATTTTAAATAAAGAATTTAAAATCTTGAATAATTCTAATTTTTATAATTTTCATAACAATTAATAATCACAATAAATTGCTTATGAACTACAATTTTAAAATCAATTCTCAAAATTATTATTATTATTATGATCATTGTTGATTATAATTATTTATAACGATGAATTTCTTAAATTTATCTCTTTGTAAAAATTAAGTAAATAATAAGTGTTAAAAAACTTTAATAAAATTTTATGATTTTGATACATCGTCGAAAATTGTCTTGATCGGACGCAAATCGTGATACATATATGAGTTGGAATTTTCAAAATTAAATTTGGGATAATAAAAACTTCAATTTCAACAAACTTATATGCAAATTGAGCATCTTAATGTGACAAACCAAAAGACACTCAAATCAGTTCAATTCGAGCTCAAATGGGCACAAATCAAAAGGCCGAAGCATTTTTGAAAAGTTCAAAGCATTAATTGGATGATCAAGTGATCTCTAAATATGACATGCTTATAGTTCAATTGAGCGGCTCAACGAGATTAATCGAATGAGCCCAAGTTCGCTTAATTTTTACAACATTAAGGCACATAAATGTTTAAAAAATGCTCTATGATTGAGGTAATCAGTATGGACCATTCGATGGAGCTCTCCAATTCTATCTTGGATCTTCTCTATATCTACAGGGCATATCATTCATAAAAATATAAAGATATACCCACACTCTCTATACGAGGGGGGTATTTTGCTGGAGATTGGAGAGAGTTATAAGGCTTCGAGGATCTTATAGCTTTACCCAAGCACCACCGCAATGGAGATTCTGCCGACCACCATTGGACTATGCCTACTCATCGACCATCGTTCGGCCACCGACCATCGTCATACCACCGACCACCGTCGGACCACCTCCTGTTTGTCGGATTTATATCGTGCTATCGTTGGATTACTACCAAATCACCTACGGTCACCAAACCACCGCCTGTTCACTGATCTCTATTGGACTTTCGTCCAATCACCTTCATGTCACTACTTCGCAACCAACCGGTATTGGACCATTTCCCAACTGCCAAATGTCACTTGAACATCTCCGGTCTACTAATCTTCATGTTGACCTCATTTTTGTATGAGGTCACTAGGATTAATCTTGACCCTAGATCAATCCAAAACCCATATCAATCCAAACTTTAGATCAATCTAGACTCTAGATCAATCCAAACCTCAAATCAATCCTGTTCTCAGATAAAACCAAATGTTTGGTCAATCCAGACTTTAAACCAATCTTGACTTCTAACCAACCTAATCTTCAAGATTAGATTTCAAGCAAAATTTTTATTCCAGCCTCTAATCAAGCTTCAATCATATTTATTCATTAGCATTCATCTTGTTGATTGTTATTAATATGAATATTTCAAACTTAAGCAATTAAATCTAAAACCCAGCTTAAATCTAGAAATTCAAACCAAAATCCAAGGTAAAGGGCTAAGTCCTGAAAGCCCTTTATCTCCCTATTTGCTTGTTCTGGTAGGCCACATGACCTATTAGGGTGCAAGTCCTGTTAAGGGGAAGTTTTGTAATCCCTAGAAAAAAAAAATTTAAGCTTGATTTTAAAACTATTTCATATTTGATTTAAACATTTATCGAGTCAACTTGCATGCATCACATTAGAAATAAATTTAAAAGTGTCTACAAATTTAAATGCATTTTATTTCAAACTTCAAATTACCCTATATAAGTTAAGGGGACATTTAGGATATGCTCTAAATGTTGGCCCCAACTCCTTAAATCTTAATTAAATGTCCCTACCACTCTTTCATAAATAATCTGACTCATTGTTTTAAAGTGATTAAGTGATTAACTAGCTCGTCAATCCAAGCCAGGGTAAGTCCATATTTGCATTATATTAGCTAGGTTTGGTCTACTGATTTTTAGTGCCCAATTAAAACTTTGGTTCTAAGGCAAGTTCAGACTATAAGACTCAACCTTATGGGAGAATAATCACAACAGTCTAATAAGACTAACAATTTAAACTAAAACTTCTCCTCAATACAAAATTTAAGCCTCACACTTATGATTGGTTAGGGTGCTTCTAAAATGTTTTAGAATCAAAAAGCACCTACTACCTTTCATCCTTTGATCTCAAAAAATAAGTGCTCAATTTTGATTTATTTCTATTTAAAATTCCAGCTTCAATCCTTTAATATTACTCATTGAAAATTCTAGATATAATTTTTATCATTATTTTAATATAGAATATTCGTAGGAAACTTAAGTTTTCCTACAATGTAATTAATAATGAGGGCTTGCGCTCATAGGAGCTTTAGAAATCGAAATCAAATTTTTAAAAAATCAATCTTTCACATTTCAATTAATCCTCTTTGCAAAAATCAAATTCAACAATCATTATCGTCATATAAAATGACTGATTCTGAATGATATTTTCTTTCTTAGGGAAGATATATCATTCTATTATCATGATTTTAATTATAAAATTAATGATTCCATATCCAGATTATTATAATCAAACACTCGATCAAATATTTTTTTAACCCTCTAGGGTCTTATTTGGTTTTTTCTTGAGTTTGACTATGATAATCATGATGAACTTATAGTTTTGTAATCTAAACCTATTATGGAATAATATTTTCACCTCCCAATATGATATATTATTCATAATAAAGTGTTCGATTTTAAAACTAAAAGTTCAAAAATTAAACTCTACCAAAAATAAATTAATCACAAACCCCAACTTTTATAACTCAAACATTTCAGCAGACTTCTGATGATAGTGGTGGAGTAACCTAAAGAATTGTGAAAATAATTTAGAGTTCTATTAATTCTTAAATAATGCTTAGGTTATTTTTTATATACAAATTATAAAAATCTCACTTAATATACACAAGTATACACATCGAATCAAGTAATATAGTGATAAAGTAGAGTATATATCGATCTTACGAGGAAGAATGTTTATTTATAAATATTAGTATTGTCTACTTCATCTGCAATAATTAGCCTATTCAATAAAATAAGTTTTGGTTAAGATTTAATTACTTAATTTAAAATAAAAAATATTTAAATGAAGCATTATTTGGATAAATTATTTTAGATTGATGGAATATAAATACAATATATTTTCTAATGATTCTCTTTTATATTTATGTTATTCAGAGCATATGTATCACTGACTGCTTAGTCAAGTGTGAAGCAATAATGGACAGATTAAATATTCCAACCACAATACCACTCTAAGGGGCTGTTTGGTATGCGAATTTAGGCGGATTTAAGGCCGGATTTGGGCGAAATCCAGCCAAACGGCCTAAAATGCAAATCTAAATCTCAAGGCAAACGAAATCCTTCGTGGACGGAAAATTCCGCCTATTCGCTCTAAATCCCGGATTTCCGAAATCCTTTGGTTCGGCGGATTTACGTGATTTGGCCGAAGAAGCGCGCGAAAGGGAGAAAGTTACCTTCATAGCATGCGAGCTCCCGTTGTTGCTTTAGATCAAAAAAATGTCATAACTTCCGATCCAACCGGAAGGTAATGTAGTCGAAGGAGCAAATTTGAACAGCGACGATGAAGAACTCTTGAAAATTTTAGGTGCGAAGGAACAAAGCCGAACGAAATACAGGAGGGAAAAAGTAAAACCTAGAACACTTCTAATTGTTGAATAATTTAATTAATATAATTTAAAATATGAATAATTAAGTGAAATTAATTAAATAATATTTAAATAATTGATAAAATTATTAGTTAAATACTTAGTTATTTCAAAATAATTAATAGGATTAAATATGATCTAAAATAAAAAAATTTATTATAAAATATTATAAATAATAATTAAATAATTAATTAGTATTAATAAAGTTTTGTTATATTTATTTAAACTTTCTTGTCGTGCTTTAATTATCCTAATAATGTATGTCAATTTTTTTAACCGCCTTAAATCCTAAAATGAACAGCCAAACAATCACAAAGGATTTAACTGGATTTATCATGAATGTTACCAAACAGTTTTCAGGATTTAACCCCTCAGGATTTCGTAAATCCGGGATTTGAAGGATTTACGAAATCCTACTTAAATGAAATCCTAAATTCTACCAAACAGCCCCTAAACTCCCATAGTTTATCACCCTTTTAAAATTTTAGAAAAATAGGTAAAGTATTTATTATTAAAACCCCATCATAACAATTCATCTCCAAAAATTTGATACATGACAAGCATTATGCTTATGCTTGTGTTATATCAAACGACCTATAATTAGCTTCAATAAAGTAAACTGTCTTCAGTGGCGACGTCGTTCAGAAATTCAGGTACAAGAAGAAGGTGACGAAACTTTGAGGATCAATACCACTAGAGTCCAACATACCTGATTGTGTCTATTTTTCTATTCCTAGGCTCCACATTACACATGATATTAATACACATATGACCACTAAGTTCATTAAATGAAGACATTGCATATTAAAAATATCATAAAATTATTGATGAAAAAAATTATTAGTACACCATATTCCACTACAGGAAAATCACCCATTTCTGGCGGCCTTTTCCAACGGATATTGAACCTTTTCCGGCGGAAATTGAACCTTTTCCGGCGGTTTTGTAGTTTTCCGGCGGTTTTGTAGTTTTCTGGCGGTTAATTTACCGCCGGTAAAAACGGCGTAGGAAAATAAATTCCTGCGGTTTTTAGAGGCTGCAAATTATTCCGGCGGCTTTCCGGCGGTCATAAACCGCAGGTCAACTTAAAAAAAAAAAACCCCCGCTCTGGCCAGCCACCTCGATCCCGCGTGCCGGCGCCGCGCCTGCCACCGCGCTGCCAGCGCCCCTTTGCCGCCACCCCAGCTCCGCCACGCCCTTGCGTGCGCAAGCTCCCCCTCCCGCGCCCCCCGCGTGCGCAAGCTGCTCCGCCCGCGCTCCGCAAGCGCCCCCGCAACGCAAGCCCTCCCGCGCTCCGCCAGCACCCCGGCCCCGTGTGCACGAAAGCCCTCCCGCGGTCCGCCGCGTCTGCCGTGAGGTTCGAACAGCGGTCGGTTGGGAGGAATTTCCAGCAACCGACCGAATAGCTGAAGATGCAAATATGTATATTTTGTAAATATTTTTTATTTAAACTATATTCTAACCGAAAATAAATTAATTTTTAATTATACAAAAAAATGAAACTAATTAATTTAAAATTAAAAATAATATTTAATATAAAATAAAAATTAACTAACTAATTAATTTTAAAATGAAAATTAATTAAATAGTTAATATAACTTTTAATAATTTTTTGTTAAATCATTTAAATACTAAAAATTTAATTCATTTTCATTAAATTTTTAAAAGCCGCCGGAAAAGCCTTTGATAGAATTGAGGCCGTTGGATCATTTTCATTAAAATTTTAAAAGCCGCCAGAAATTTCCATGGGATAAAATCTACGGAAAATCGCCGGAAAGCCGCCGGGAACGTGACCGCCGGAAAGCTGCCGGAGAATTCCGCCGGAAATTAGTGATTTTCCTGTAGTGTTCCATTTACATAATCAATTCAAAACTAAAAAAATTAGTCAAACATGAATACCAAGTGAAACAAATTCATTTTTATTAATTGCACAAAATAAAGAAAGTACGTAAGAAAAGATAATACCGAATGGATTCAATGACCTCCTATACACTCTCCTTGAACTTACAATATTGCTTCCACAAACACAAGTGAAGCACTCAAATAAAATGTATCAAGTACATCTCTAAATTCCCTTAGTTAAGAGTTATTGACCTCATTTTTTGCTTATTTCACCCTCAAGCATGCTTGATCAAGCAAGTTGAGCTCCATCAAGACTAATTCAATTCAACTTGATGCTGATTTGAGTTTAGTTGCATTGAGTCAAGTTCAATCCCATTAAATTGATTCGGTAGAAGCCAACTAAACTTGAATCAACTCGGAATTGAGTCGAATTAGGCATGACAGCATTTAATTAGGTTAAATTAATCCATTCTAGTCACGTTGAGTCTAATATGAGGTAATTCAACATTAATTCAGGTTTAATTTCATAAAACGAACACAGTAGAGCCGCATTAAACCCATAATTAATTTCATTTGAGTCAATTCAAGTTCAAATTTAACCTGACTTAAACCCAACGGACTAAGTTTAAGTTTAATTTGGGTATATTTAACTTTCTGTCCAATTTGAATATTTTCTCAAATTAGGAAAATGATCCAACGACCTCAATTCTATCAAAGGCTTGATTCTTCCATTGTCGGGCTCTTTAATTATGTGATCACTTGAAATTGAAGACGATTCAAATGACTTTAGGCAGGGATAGAGCAGTGCAGTGCTTTTTTTGGTGTTTAAAAGAGATAAAAGGCTAAAGAAGCATTGGAAAAGGAAATACAACTCGGACAGACGAACAGGGCCTTGATTGCCATTTTTTTCTTCTCCAAAAAATCTCGGCTCTCCCCCAGTCTTCCATCTCCAAGCATTCTCATACCCCTGGAGGAACTCCTCCGACTCTTCTGGTTTGTAAATCCAAGAAAAAGGTCGATCCCCCTCTATTTGCTAGAATTCCGCCTCTCTCCCTCTTTCTGGTCTCTATATTCAAACGACTCAGGAGACTGCAAGCCACCGGGCCTGTTCACGACCTGCTCTAAATCGTCGACCTCCTCTCTTGAGCAAGAAGGTAACCTCTTCCCTGTCTCTTTTTTCCCCTTTTTCTTCTTCTTCTTCTCACTTTTTTTCCTTATCCCTTTCCTTTTTCCCTTTCTTTTCCTTTGCTTCTTACTTCATTTTTCTTTCTTGAAACTATTGCTTAAAATGTGTTCATCCCTTTTAAGAATTAAAGATGAGTTATTCTATCTTCTTCTTTGAAAAAAAATGTGAAGCTATCATGTATGAACTCATTTCTCCAAATCAAGAAATCTCTTATTATTTTTTTTTTCTTTTACATACAATAATTGATATCATTAGACCTGTCAAAAACGGGTCACGGGTCGGGTTCGGGTCCAACCCGAAATTGACCCGATATTGTTCAACCCGACCCGACCCGACCCGTTTTTGCAAACGGGTCGGTTTTCCGAACCCGAACCCGACCCGCTTCGGGTCCGGGTCAACCCGACCCGACCCGCTTCGGGTATATTTAATTAAATTTTTTTTATTTAATTCATTTTATTTAAATTTAAATCAAATTAAGGGTAGATTTACTTCAATTAATTTAAAATAAATCAAGATTAATTTAATTTGGGCAATAATATTTATAATTTTTTGAAATATTATTTACTTATTTCATAAAAATTCATTAAAATCCTCCAAAATTAATTAAAAACGGGTCAAACCGGGTCGATTTCGGGTTTCCGGGTCAACCCGAACCCGACCCGGTTTTACAAACGGGTCGAAATCTCTAACCCGAACCCGACCCGGTTCGGGTTCGGGTTGACCCGAACCCGAAATTTTCGGGTCGGGTTCGGGTCGGGTTTTCGGGTCGGGTCCAATATTGACAGGTCTAGATATCATCACATGGTGATTACATCGTTCTCTAAAGAAAGTGAAAACATCGTTTCTATTTTTTTCCTTGTTGGTCTTATTTTCTTTTATCAATAAAAAAAATATGAAGCACGTGACTTCTTGCCAGTTTATCTCATGCTTATCATGAACTTCTTATATAATATGCCATTCTTACTAGTACAATTTTTTTAAAAAAAGAAGTATGAATGGAGCTTGTATTTTTTCATGATTGTATGTGATTAAAGAGTGTGACTTTCATATCAACTTGTTCCAAAGTGTTGTATATCAGGTGCTCAACAAAATGCCTTCGTAAGATAATGTGATAATCAATGATTTTATTTGTGCTGAAATCTTATGTGGAGACCTCAAATATGAGTTTTGTCATTTTCTTGTGTATGAACACATTGAAAGCTACACTACAATGATAATTATCATTCTAGCATGTTTATAAATGTGAAATCAACCTAAAGCCTATTCCTTTTATTTGGAGAAGAGATAATAATAATGCTTATGTATGTAAAATTAATGCCCCTTATCTATAGAATTTTGACGCTACATCAGTTCGTAGATCACTATAGTCACTACATCTGAATCAAAGTTTATTATTGAGATGAGGAGTTGCATAGTTATTGCTTTATTCTACCCACATGCTTAGTATCTACTTACTCCCTTTAATAGTTGAGATATAATGCAAAATATCTTCTTCTTCTCCTTCTTCTCAAAAATTTTCTCCTCCCCCAATGTATATCTCTATTATCTCTATATATGATTATTAGGATGGTTCAGAATCCGAGTGACCCATTTAAGCCTGCTTAAGGAAATAAATAGATACATCGTTGATTTGTTGTTTCTTATAAAGTTTTCTATTACTTGCTATTGGAGAAGTTGATATTCTGGATTATCATGGAATGCAATGTTCTTTCTCATATCACTACATTTTATTATTTATGAGTTCTTGAGATTGATGAAATTTTGGGACTATGCCTTTGAAAAAAAAATGTTTTTTTTTAATGAGTAAAAGGGTGTTTGCACTCAAATTTTCGTTGTCATTGCTATTAACATTATCTAATGGATCCTATTTATACCATGCTTTTCAATATGGTGTCTAGTTTCATTACATGTTGGAAAGTGATACATATTGTGTATTGGAGCAAGTGAGTGGGTTGGAGGCTCATATAATTTTAGGGAGTCATAGTTGATGGTGAGGTGCTTATATATATATGAATCTTGAACATTTTATTTTTGAATAAGCTTATGTGGTATTGTATTGGAAAGTATTCATGTTGCTTTATGTTTCATATAAGAGTTTGCATGAATTTAATGCAATGGTGTTTTGGATATTATTGGTAAACTTCACAAGTATTTTTAGAGGGAATTTTTGTGACTTTACTGTTATGAAGATTTCTTTCATCAGGGGTTTGAATATCTAAAAGAAATGGGGTGTGCTCATTCTTTTTTATTCCAAGATTTTGGTGGGAGAAATTTATGAAGCTCTCTAAAGTTTGCACGTCTTTCTTGATCTAATAAATGGGGATTTTCATGATTATGATTACCTTATACAAGTGAGTATATGGGGAATGGGGAAAATGTTTTGTTTTGTGTTCAATAACTCTACTTGTAACCTGGAAAAACATATTTTCTACACTTCTTTAGCTGCTTGATGATTATGAGTTTTTGAAGAAAAGTAATTTTGCATTATCGTGTGTTGTGTTTTGGGAAAAAAAGGAGTTGGATTTCCTCTTTGCATGTGTAAAAAGGAGTTGTTATTTTAAGTGCTTCTCATGAGTTTTGTTAGAGTGGAGTATGTTGGAAAGTTGAGTTTGTTGGGTGATTGTTTGAAAGTGGAGTTTTAGAAAGTAAACAATAGCTCTCTTTCTCACTCTCTACTCTCTCTCTCTCTCTCTTCTCCTTCTACTACTTCTCTTCTACTTGTGCCTTGAGGTGAAATGTATAAAAATACACAAAATGCTTTCAAAACCTAAAATTTTAAAAGGCAAATAATAAAGTCGGTGTGTAAGATCGAAAAAAATATGTTTTTTATTTAATTACATTTTATTTTGATCATTCTAATATTAAATATTAACATGCTCTGATACAATATTTTTTTCTTTTTTATGTTTTGCAAGGGATATTTGGAAAGCAATGGACAATGAGCAATTGAAGCTATTTGGACAAACGAGTTTGGATAATGGATAGGAGCATCAATCACCCTCATTTCTTCCAAATGGGGGTGCTACAGGCGGGACCACCGGGCATTAGCACCGATGCTGTAAGTTCTCTTAAAACTTAGAAGCCCTTAGAAGCCTCTTGATTGTGCGATCTCTTAACATTAGGTCTTTATAGAAAATTCATTTTCTAGATTGCTTTTTTTTTTTTCCTTTTTTATTTAATAGAAATCTGAAACCCATTTACATGTGTGTATGTCCAAGGGTTAGTAACAATAATTTTCATTCCATATAACATTAGTGATATTTAAGGACAAAAAAATTAAGGACAAGTCTTAGCGAACATAGATTTAGGATACAAGCATCCATTTAAAAACTTAGTAACAACTTATCCTAGGATTCGAATGTATTATTAATTAATTACAAGTAAATGCATTATTACGGGAAGGGAACATCGTCGAAGGAGCGAACTCGAACAGCGACATCGTCGAAGAAGCGAAAACCTCTAACGCGGAAAGAAATGAGAAGTTAGATGGCGGATCGACCGAAGTAGGGTTATTACAGACATATTTTCTGGCGGATTAGCCGTAGGTTGACTTATTAGCGGTGTAAAGACCATTTTTCTCCCAGGATAGTTCGGGACGAAGTTGGATCGTCCCGGGACGATCGGTACAGGTTGTGTTGAAATTTTGGAGACTGAGCAGTTCGTCTGGACGATATTTTGGATCGTCTGTATGAAAATTTTACAGAGCCTGATCGTCCAGGGACGTTAATTAATTTCATCTGGACGAAATTCGTCTAGAGCCAAATCGTCCTGGGACGAAGTTGCGATCGTCCGGGACGATTCGTCTGGATATATATAGAAATGCGATATTTTGAAAAGAGAGAAAAGCCCAGGAGAGAGAAAATCGAAGGAAAAGAAAGAAAAAGTGATTTTTGGGCGACTCCGGTCCGTTTTTGTCCGTTGCTGTAGTTAAAGTAGTTGACCGATTCGAGGTAAGGCACATTCCACCTTTCTCAATTTTCAGAAATGAGGATATTGACGAGTTTTCTGTTTTGAATTTTTTTTCCGTTAGCGAATTTCGGGTATTATTTTCTTTTGACAAAGGTTTTACCAAGCAACTTTTGGTATGTCTTTGAGATGATAATTGCACATGTTTTGAGTATTTTCTGGAAGATTTTTACCTGATATTTGAATTCTGTGGTGTTTTAAGTGAACTGCAAATTATCAGGATGTTGAAAAATGTTTTGTCAGTACAATGAAAGTCTTACAATGTTGTTGTGAATGTTCTGTGGTAATTTGGTAAATTTCTGAATCTATGAGTTTTGTGTAAATTCCGTATACTGCCGTTATGCCGCTGAAATTTCGTACGAATTCTGATTTTTCTGAATTGAGTTCTTGAATGAATTAAAGTGTTTGTGTGCTATCAAAAGGAAGTTATAAGGGGTCAGAATCCGTAGAGATTCTGTAAGTGTCTGGGAAGGGAGACATGAGGGGCCAGAATCCGTCGAGATTCTGTAAGTGTTAGGGAAGGGAGACATAAGGGGCCAGAATCCGTCGAGATTCTGTAAGGGTCTGGGAATCTGAAATTTAAAATCTGAAATCTGATATGTTATATGTTATCCGAAATATGATGTTTGATATCTGAAATCTGTTATGTGACTTATCTGATCTGTTTTAAGAATCATCCGATATATGCACGATTATGGTTATTACGTACGATTCTGTCTATTCTGTGACTTGAAAGCTTTATGATATCTGTTCTGAACTCCGATTCGACATGACTTCAGTTTTCTATATTTATTGTTGATTTATGTTTGAACAAGTATCTGTTCTGTGATTTTCGTACGGCTATTTCTATTGGGCGTTTCTGACGATTTTGATTGGTGATTGATGTCTTGCTGAGCTGTTAGCTCATCCTTGTTTTCTACGTGGTTTTCAGGTTCTGTGAAAGGGAAGGAAGTCGTAGATTAGCGGTCCAGAGTTTGATCTGTGATTAGGTACTTGATACTTTTGATTTTTGTACAGTCATGGCTTATCTGTTCTGTTCTGTTCTTTCTGTCTGTAAGTCATGCACTATATCTGTATATGATTATTTTGAGAAAAGAAAAGATAGATGAACTGCGCTGTATTTGGATGGTTATAGTAGCTCTGTGTTTTTCTGTTTATTTAATCTCTGGAAGAAAGTCAGAAGCAAATTCCAAAACCAGATCCTGGATTTTCAAAGGCTGTGTCGCGTCCCGATGCGAGCGGGATCCGTCCCGGTCGGGTTGGGTCGTGACAAGCGGATATTACGCCGATATCATTTCGCCCGGTTTAAGTAAGTCGGCGCAATATGCACCGATAAGTTCGTCGGTCATTATCGACGGAATATGCGCATTAATATTTAAAATAAATTAAAAAATAATAAGAAGAAGAACGGATCTAAATCAAAATATATTAAAATGAAAAGACTTATAAAACCCAAATTCTAATTCATTAAATAATTAAATCTCCTCATAATTAATTGCATATATAATTTTGAATACCTTTAAAACTGAATAAAGATAAATTAAATTTAAAGATTAATAATATTAATTCAAGTGAAATTTCTGAAATAAAATAAAAGCTAATAATTTATTAATGATTAAAGTAAAAAACTAATTAAAGGTTCAACATAACTTTAAATTTCAAAAATATAGTAATCCATCTAAATTTTAATTAAACTTTAAATCAATCATTTAAAATCTATTAATCAACTTCTAATCTCCAACCATCTAAATGAAGTTAACAAAATTGGTTACTTATGGGTAATCCGGGCCTACGAGGCTATTAACTTAGTCTCAAGATTAGTAAAATAAACTTCACAGCCCCAATGAGCAACAAAGATAATAATCACTAAATACTAAAAATAAACTCTTCAAAATTAATATTGAGACACTAATATTTAAACTTAAACCAAAACTTTCATTTAACCTCTAACAAATCAAAATCATAAGTAATTTTAATTAAGCTATTCTATATAGGGCATACCCAAACCACACAGCCTACTACACATACCTAAATTTGTTTGTTAGGACACGACTTATAGCTTTAGATAATGTCGATGTTTTCTTTTTTATTTTTGTGATATGGCTATATGCATGAGAAATATGTGATGGTGGATTTATTATTTATTGTGTTAGATTTATGTGATGATTATTTTGATCACTCTCTTTTTGTGATGTGAAGAGCAATAAACTACTCCTAGGTTAAAAACAATCTGAATGCTCAGTTGGTGATCATGCTTGTGCAGAGCTATAAAAGGGAGATAAATTTAATAATGCTTTAAAATAATATAATTGCTTCAAGTGCTTCAGCTGCTCAGCTTCCAAATTAATAAAAGCATGGTCAAGCTTACAGGTTGCAAAAAAATGAGCAAATGATTATTCTGTGATTTTTATGATTACAATATATAATAAGATGTTTTTTATTAGAGATCCAAAGAAAATAGGAAGTCCCTCATAAGTAATTTCTGTTCTTTTGGATATCCTATTAGAGGATGTACCACAAGATTATTGAAGAAATGAGACCAATTGTAGAATTAAGAAGTGAAGATCAAAATTAAAAAGTCTTATTTTAAGATTTGCATCATTCCCTAGGAGCAGAATCAGGTTGTTGTCGGTAGAGCCTAACCATCTTTACTTTTCAGCACTTAAGGTTGTATAATAAGTGACGCTTACCATATGGACTTTGGTCACTTTACTCTAGTTGAATTTTTTTTATGTTATTGATTGTTTACACTACGCTGTAGAAATGATATACTTTTTATAAGTTTCATTCTTCTATGTGTATGTGCCTGAACTTCGTTAGGTTATTAGGAATATATTTCTCTGCTTGTATTTTAAAATAAAATTTAAAGAAATCAAATAACATAGAAAGATTAACGACCTACGAATATAATCTAGACGCCATTCGAGGTCGCATGCATATTAATGCAATCTCTTTTTATTGTTTTAGACATTTTTCAACTCTAGGGTGGAGTTCAGATAACTCGACCTATGAGGATGAGGTGCTGAATATGGGGAAGCCCTAGTCTTCTAAAAAATTATTTTTATAAGCCTTTTTTAAATTTCAAGCATTCATGATTTGAGATATTTTAACTAGCTTGTTTTATATTAAAAATAAATTAAATCAAAATTTAATTACATATGTTTTAGACGCATAACACCATTTATAAGTATAAGACAACTTATAATTTTCTCTTGATGTTAACCTTAAATCCCAAAAACTTAACCACACATCTATCTTTCATAACGACTAAACAACATGGCTTTTACGCGAATAGGTGGTTTAACTGGTCTTCTTTTTCAAGCAAGTTGTAAGCCCAGACTGCATTAGGTCATGGACATTAGTATTGGGTGTATAGTACTACGTCCCTTATAGAATTATGATTAAAGGTTGGCGGTATTGGTGTACCATTGTACACCTTATGGGTGGGTAAGCTCTCTATCCTTTAGATGTTATAGATCACACCCATTAACGTCATATAGATGATGCCATCTCTATTCTTTTATCATGCATGCTTGGATTGCAATGTCTTATCCTCATATTTCTCTACTTTAGTCTGGCTGAGTGATACTATGATCCGCACATGTTGATTAACCCAATTAAGCTTATATTTCTCATGAATTAGTAAGAGCCTAGATTTTCCCCTATACGTCAAACCCTCGGAGAGAAAATTATAGTATCCTTAATCGAGAATTTTTATAGGCCGAGATCAAAGATGTAATTAACTATTGGGGCTCACACCCATGGGAAATTAATACTAATATCAAATAAACCCCATTCAAATTGATATATTGAATGGGAAAAATCTAATGATTATTGGGTCATATATACTATTACTCATCGAGGTATGTATGTGAGAGCCACTATCATCCATAGTTAATCATATGTATGATCTTATCTGCTCTCTTATTGGCCTTTTTACGTATAGTATAAAGGCCTACGACCATTTTATCCTATGAGATAATGCAATCATAACCTTTGCATTCTAAACTACACTAGTAGAATCCTTTTGGATACCCACACCACTCTTAAGAAATAATTAGAGAAGCACTATAAAGATTGAAATTAAACAAGTGATTGAACTCTTCTACTAACATTATAAATAAACAATTTATAGAAAAAATGTAGAAAACAGATTCTAGCACTGCGGCTCTTGAGTCACTTACACTGCAACACCCATAAAATGAACAAACACCATATCGCTGAGGGGTTTCCTACGTTGCGGCACTTACTAACATTTGTGCTTACTAACAAGGACTCATTATTTAATGAATTGACGTGTCTCTTCGCTGGTAGGTCATGGCCAAAATAGTTTTACCTGTGGCGTCACGGTGTTGCTGACATTTGAGCATTGTGACGTCCACAACTCCACGTGACACTCCCCTTGGCTTGGCGACGTTGAAATTTGGCATTGCGGCGCTATGTAGATAAAGACTATGCTTTGTGACGGTGACTCCTCCGATGCTGTGGTGCTATCAAACAGAGACTGGGCACCACCATGTTCATATCTGGGCGTTCCAACAATGTCAATGATGACATCGCTGTGATAGATTATCTAATGCTACGACGATGTACCATACCTGAAACTTTTGCCCATTTCCTTTATTTCTTTGTAAAAACACAACTAAAACATATGTTTTCACTTATAAATTAATACATAAAACATAATATTATTTACACTTATCAAATAATTCGATGAGTTAAATATTAATTTTTCCAACCTATGAAGTATAAATAGAGTTCATTCAAACTAGGATCTAAGGTTTTATTATTATCCTAATTTTTCATAATTTTTAATTATTATTTTTATAAGGGTTAATTAAATAATCAAATTATAAAATTAATTAAAGGATAATAATAATTTAAGCATAAAGAAAATTTGCTAATATATTAATAAACACATAAACAAATACTACAAACACATACTTTTATATGAGGATAGTTTTTCCCCTGCTGGGAGAGAACTAGAGCATGCATAGGAGTATCGGATCTTGATTGCCACTACCACAGGTATTTAAACTATTGCAAAATAGTGTCTCCCCCACCAAGGGAGAACAAGAGCCTACATAAGAGTATCGAGACTTGATCGATGCCAAAAACCTCCACCATGTGTGCCCTCTCTCTAACCCTAAGGGGAGAATTTATAAAATATTCAAGGGCTTGAAGAAAAAAAAAAATCATGAATTTTTAAGATTCTTTTTTTACTTTTTCATATTTTTTTTTGCTAGTATATGTCATTTAAAAAAAATGAATTTAAAAAATTATTATTGTCGTCGCCTTAATTGAGGTGTCAATATAGCCAGCTCTAATAAGAGGTGGTGTGCAAAAAAAAAATCCAAAAATTAATTGAGTGTAATTGGACATGCCCTATACGCATGTTGATGCTTGTTGACAGCAATAAGCGGGGGCCAGCCGGTCGGCCACCAATGCGTGTCCGGGCCCAATTTTTGACATGGACAGTTAGATGCTTACATTTTAAAGGTCATCGGGACTATTTTTTGACATTCCAAACTAATTTTTGGCACTTTCATAGCGAAAAAAATACTCTACAGTCACTTTCATGTAATTTTAGTGGATTTAGAAAAAAAGATTTGACATTTTTTTGCTCCAGTCGTCACACCAAAGTTATGGAATACTAAAATTATAATTAGGGATATTTTACTTAGTTCACAGCCTTTAGGGGAAGTCCAAATTGATGTCCAAGGAGTAGTCATGCCTCATAATTTATCTAAAATATTTTTTTTTTCTGAAGCAGTTTAAAGGCTTAGACGTATATTTTCAAACTCTGTGAGTTCCGATGTCCGAAAATAGAGGGCAACGATATGTCTCCTTAAATTGCCTTGATCTATCTTAAATCTCGAGTCATATCCGAGTTAAAACTTTTGAAATTAAATTTTGGATCAATAAAAATTCAATTTAAGCAAACTTATAATCAAATTGAACGTCTTAATAAGAAGAATCAAACGACATCAAAGTCGGCCCAATCCAAGCCCAAATAAGCCAAAATCAAAGAGCCGAAACATATTTAGAAGGTTTAAAGCACTAATGGGATGACCAAGTGATATCTAAATTTGTCATGCCTACAATCGAATCGTGCGGCTCGATGAGACAAATCCAACGAATTTAAGATCGCTTAATTCTAACATCATGAAGGCACATAAATGACTGAAAAAACTCTCCATGATCAAGGGATTTAGTTTGGGCTGATTAAGCACTCAAAACTTGTCATTGATCTTCTCTATATTTATAGGATGTGTCAATCACAAAAATATATGAATAGACAGATCATTGCCAAGTCACCCCCCAGGCCGTCGATTGCCGCGGGACCACTGCCCGTCCGCCAATTGCAGCTGAACCACTACCCTTCCCCCGATCTCCACCTGGCTTCCGCCCGACCATCGTCATGCCACCCTTGGACCTCTACCCGACCACTAACTACTGGCAAACCTCCGCCCAAGCACCATCCTCAACTAGACCTTCTCCCAGCTGCTATCATAAGATTTCTGACCTCTGTCATTCGACCAAGGTCATTACAAACTCATGAGTACCCATATTTGTAATTTAATCACATCTAAGTTAAGGGACGAGTCAACCTCTCTAACTCACTCAAATATAATGGAATATTTTCACCTATGCGAGGCTTTATAATTTTTTCTTTTTTGGAATTTCCACGTAAAAAATTTCTGATGATTTTTTTGCTCTCTCCATCTATATGTTTGTGTGTTAGGTATTCTCTTACAAAATTCACTTACTCAACCACCGCACATATATCAGCTTGCAACAAATTTTATAATTTTTCTTACATGCACTTGGTAAATGTTTAATTATATTAGTATACATAAAAGATTGTATGAGTTACATGATAATAAGCGGCATAAAGTTAAAGAATAAAATTCATAATGAATTATTATTATTTTTCATTATTTTCTGAAAAAAAAATATATTTTTAATTCCGTAAGTTGTTATTACTAATTATTATCATCTTTTCATAAATAATAAGTTTGACAATTTTTACAAATTCCTCTAAAGCCGCTATGGCCCTACCTTTCCAATATCACACGTGCCACACGCCTAAACAGTTTTTGGTCCACTATCGACGCCGACCAGCCACCAGCCAAAAAAAAAAACACGTTTTTCGTTTCAACTGTACCTCCTTACCATCATAAAATGAACTGAATGACGTACTTGCCGTACACGTCCCTAGCTTTCTCTCTCCACCAATACGTTTAAACTCAGTGGCTCCAGATAACCAAAACACGGCCAAAGGGTCAACTATATTACCCCGATGCCTTTTGTGGCACGTCTTTTAAAGCAATCGGACGGTTGGGAGGAGGTCGGCTTATTTGAGTAAAGGCTATGGGTATACTACCTGATCACTTTATATCTTCTCCGGAGAATACGATAGTGTCTATCCTACCCCAGCGTCTGGCTGCTCAGAACCTCTGATTTTAAAGCCCTTAGTTCCCCATTTGTCCATCGGCTTCCACATCTCGGCATCTCGATGGCTTCCGGTGGGTCTGCGACGCGATCGGCTTCGGCGAGATCATTTGATTTTGGCTCTGACGACGTGCTGTGTTCTTACGACGACTACACGCCGCAGATGGATGCGGCGGTCAACGGGAAGCGGTCGGAGTCTCCTGCGAAGGTGATGAAATTTCATCAAAGTACTTTCTTTTACCTGATCGGGAAGGGATTTACGTAAATACTTTGATTGATTTAACTTTGGGGGGTGGAAGGTGAGAGGTGTCTTAAAGTGGATAGAATGCTTGGGATGTTCGTAGGACTGAATTCGTGGTGGTGGTTAGTTGGGAAAACCCTTAGAAAGGTGAAAAAACCGAGAGTGCCTAGATCGGGTTCAGGGTTTTGTGGGAAAGACAAAAGGATGTTTAATGTTTTCATGGGTGGAATGGCTTGTCAAATGATAGGTTATGATGTGGAGAGGTATTCTGGAGTTTATGGTGTTATGGTTAGGGGCTTGGAGGTTTGTGGTGGTCGGTCGGGGCTAACTAGGGTATCGAGAATCAATGGAGGCGGAGTGATAGTTGGTTAAATTTCGCTGTATTTAGTTATTAGGATCTAAAAGGATCATTATTTTGAGAAGCTGCTATCTTTTTTGTTTAAGCTGATGCTTTTATTTTTATTTAGTCGTAGAAGACCATAGAAACCCTACCAAAGGCAACGGTTTTTGGTTCAGCTATACTTACAACATGATTAAGACAATAGACTATTTTTAGTTAATAATCATTAAATCTTCGTAATAAGTATTGGCATTTTAGCGTTTGGTTAACTCTCAATTTGTTTGTAAGTGTAATTAATATTTATTTATATATTTCTCTGGCTGTTCATTAAATACTCTTGAAGTTTTTTTGTGGTTAATCACTCGACACCTACATCTGCTTTATGATTGTTTGGTAGAGCAGTTAAATGCCACGCATCCTTAAAATTAGAACTAGCAAGGTTGAAACTAAGGCTTTTTCACATGAAGAGACTTATGCAGCTCACCTTTTAATGTTTGGTTGAGAGCATTGGCTATTAATCAAGTATGTGATGTGCGTGTGAGTTTGACTTAATTGGCTTAAAAGCCAAAAAAAAGACCGTCTTTATTAAAGTTTTTATGAGTGTAGATATTCTTCAAATTTGATCTCATGAGTATGATAGGCTTTTTTTCTTTTTCATTGCTCATAATTTCATCAAAGAACTACCCTGATATCCTTGCCACACATATCATTTTTTTATTTGTATATTTTATATTGCCAAGCAGGACCTTCATGAGAGTAGAGTGGGGAGGCCTTTGACTAATCGTTTTGGCCAACCAGAGGAATATGCTAGAGAAGATGTGATATCTGCTATTGAGAAGTGCATGAAAATACATACTGATAACCTTACCAGGAATCTAGAAGGAATCAGTGGAAGACTAACTCAGTTGGAGTTATATTGCTTTAAGCTCGAACGATCAATCGGTGAATTTCGTGCTGACATGGTTCGTGAACAGAGTGAAGCAAATTTGAAGCTTAAATCTCTTGAGAAGCATGTTCATGAAGTAAGTATACAAACATATATGTACATTCAAACATAACATGAATCTTTCTTACCTCTTCAAAGCAGGAGATACATGCCATAACAAATTAAGATCTTCCTGTATCAGTTTCTTATCTCATAGGCGTCCTAATTATATCTTTTTATTACAGCAGCTGCGGGATCCTTGATACTCCACATATAGCTCTCATCTTAGTGAGAAATTTGCGTATTTCCTAGTTAATCAACTAAATATGATGGGAAATTGATGTTATACTGTTCTGTTCACATGTCAATTTGCAAACATCGCTTCTTGTTGCGGTTTCGATATGTTCGACAATGTCTGTTCATTTAGGTAGATTTGTTTTTCATGCCGGTTCTAGTTTTGCACATTCTGAAATCTTTGAATTGTTACTTTTCTTACCCAAGGTATCACATCGAACCACTTGCTTGTTTTTGTAAATATTCTAACTTAATATCTTAGGGACAGCTTAGCTCATTTTTAAAGCATGCATGCAATAATATGATCAACCGACCGATGATGAATCTTATGTGCTAGTTAAGGTTCGAGGGCAATTGATATGCTATATTCTCTTTTTTTTTTTGCAGTAAGATGTTATATTTAACCATATAATGATGAGAGCTTTCATTTACCCTGCTACAAATTAAGTTACCATTATCTTCTGGCACACAACTATCATAATTCCAACTCTTCACGTATGACTTTATGAACCCTTCATTGGCATAAATGCATGGAGCTGCATTTGTTGTTTACAATGATCATCTAAATATTTTTGGGCACGCTGATTTTGTTTCAATTAATTAATTTGCTTATTTCACATGATTCTGTTTATTTGCCAAAGCTTCTTTTGCTCTCTAAATTTTCATTGTACATGGTCATATCATTTAAATTTAATTTCCAGTTGCTTATTGTTGATAGGAATCCCCTTACCTTTTTGATATGGTCTTTTGTACCATACACAGTCAACCTTATATAGATATAGATTCATTTATTTTTCAAAGGGCATTTTACAGAAATACCTCATGAATTCTATATTAAGTGAGAGAATATCATGGAATCTTAAAAGGCAAAATTAATATCGTTATAGTTAATTACATTATTTTATGTTTGAGCATTCAACAATGATGAGCGTATGCAAAGGAGAATGTTAGGATAGATTTAGAAATGTTTATGTTAGATAAATGGTGGGAATAACATTAATTGAAGATTAGGTGGTTAAAAATGTAGTTAGGTGGTTTGGGAATGTCTATGATGATAAAAAATATGCTAATAAAAAAATGTAGATGCATTAATATCATAGAATTAGGAAGAAAAAAAAAGGTATGGAGGCATGGATAAAAGCAAAAAGTTTTCCTTAAAATAGGTTTAACACCTCACGCAGTAGTTAGTATTAACTAATGGAAAATAGGATTAAAAAAACATTCTACAAATTGTTGGGATAAGGCTAATGATGATTCTTTAAATAGAAATACTATTTTTTTAAGTCTTCATTGATGTTAGGCCATAAGAATGTATTAATTTGAACAACTAGATTACAATTCATGACCAAGGGTTAACTCAATTTAGAATCTTCGCCTTTAGAAAACAAAATCCATGTCCCTGAAAAACTATAGGCATTTGAGAGCCTCTGTTAGCTTCTCTGAAAGGCAATAGCCTTTGAAAGCGTCATTAGCATGGGGAAACAACTTTAACGATTTTTGTTCCACAAGTAATCCAAACACCATAAACTGAATTTGTTACTAATTTCATTGATACAAATGATCTCACAATTGATTTGGAATTGTTTTTGCTTAGACCTCTCGGTCCAATGGTTGTTATTGTTGAGGATATATGAATATAATGTTAAATAATAACTTCCATTTACCAAACAACTTGATTGGCTTTCAATGTTGTAAAATTATATTTGAACATAATTTTATCTTTATGTTATGAATTATAACTATTTATTGCTTAAAGATTTAGTAGAAGTGGCTAATACTTGGGTATGAGAAGGATAGTCATGAAGAAAAAGTCATTTTGGATGGAGAAATATTTTTCTTCTACCTATATATGAAGTCATAAAGATATTTATTATGGATAAACCTTTTTTTTCCCTGTGATTCTGTTTATTTTTCTTAGTTTGTTGTTTTATCTTACATGTCTCGTGAGTTTTTTGACTGTTAGTTATGGTAAAACTGTGTATCAAGTTATATTGTCATTAGGGGTGTCAATATTTGACACGACCCAAAAATTTCGGGTTCGGATCAACGCGAACCTGGTCGGGTTTGGGTTGACTCGGAAACCCGAAATTAAACCGGTTTGACCCGTTTTTAATTAATTTAGGAGGGTTTTAAAAGATTGTTATGAGATAAGTAAATGATATTTCTAAAAAATAATAAACATTGTTGCCCAAATTAAATTAAGGTTGATTTATTTTAAATTGATTAAAGTAAATCTTGTCCTAATTTGATTTAGGTTTAATTGAAATAAATATAATTAAATAAAAAAATTAGTAAAATATACCCGAAGTGGGTCGGGTTTGGGTTGACCCGGACCAAAAGCGGATCGGGTTCGGGTTCAGAAAACCGATCCGTTTGCAAAAACGGGTCGGGTTGAACATTGTCGGGTCAGTTTCGGATTTGACCCGTGACCCGATTTTGACGGCCCTAATTGCCATGATGAAAGAAACACAAGTTAACAACATAGAAAGTGTCTAGATTGTATATTTAGAAATAAAAAATAAAAAATAAAAAGGTTAACAGCATAGAAAACTTCACTTTAATGCATGTCATCTGAAATTAAAGACAGACAGGATACTATTTTTGAATTTAATCTGATGCAGAAGGTCCATCTTCAAGATGCTATTGTCAAGTACAGACTAGGAATAAATCAAGCCGTTATTATATTATTAAGAGAATGAAAAAGCTAGAGTAAGAGAATCCTTTATTGCATCGATTTGGTGTGTTGCTAGATAAGAGTGTCAAAGGTTGCATCCAACATATATGTGCCCCATTTCGGAGGAGTGTTCAACTAGCATTTTAATGAAAAAGACATGCCAAATAGTTTCTTTGACATGATATGAAAGCCAACTGTTCATGCATCTTTTGGATGAAAATCTACTTGCGTGGCTGGATTATCACTTTTATAGCAGTTTAGGAGATTGAAGTGGTGTGGACACTCATCAAAAGAGTTTGAGAGTAAGGACAACAATGTTGGATGGATGTGTTAGACAGAGTAGTAGATGTTAGTGGAGTGATACATTTAAGCAAGAACTGCTAGATATCTATAATGCCTTCATCATAACTGCAAAAACAGTGTAGCGGGCTTGTTGGAATGGAATTTCAGAGAAGCATTAATTGCAAGTGTAGGTTACCGATTTATTTTAGACTCATCGTGGTTTATTGAAATCTTTAATGAAAGCATTAGTTCTCAAAAATAATTTATGTATTCTATGCATAATTAGTGATAGTATTAGAGAAATGTTTCATAGCAGATTGTTTGGGCATGCTCATTGGTAGTACATTTCAATACAATATTATTAGTAGAAAACTTTATTATTAGTAGAAAACTTTATGATTGTTGTCTTTTACTATTTGATAGGATAAAGAGCTTTCCTGATTTAGTGCATGCATGCTAGCATCTACTAGATCTTTTGGATCATCTAAATCACCCATACTTAAAGCTGAACAAACTTTTTATTATAACAAGCTTTTTATTTGATCTATCTTGATTTGAATTAACTGATTTTGAATTAGCTTACTACTCTTCTCTAAGGCAACCGTAAATGAAATGAGAAGAGAAATCTTGTTCAAACTCGATTTAAATCCCTTTTGGGGTTTGAATTGCTTGTAAGATTGTATGTTTGAATTGGTTATGATTCACCTTTCATCCACAATCAGGTGGATTTGTTTTTTAGGCAAGTTTTTAGTAGAGGTGTCAAAATGAGTATTCGGGTCAGGATCGGGTCAAACTCGGATTTGACCTGGGTCTAATTCAACTGACCCGAATGCAACCCAATTTTATAAGCAGGTCAGAAACTAACACCCGGACCCGACCCATCGGGTTATCGGTTTGACCCGACTTGACACAAAAATTGTAAGAGAGAGCACACAACGCAGCATGCGAATAGGACTTTGGGCACGGGAGTGCGCGAGGGAGGGCAAGGGCCACGTGCAAGACTACACCTGCGCAATCAAGACTACGAGGGAGGGCGGGAGCGGGAGTGCGTGAATGCTCAACTTCTTGTTTGGGTGAGGGCTATATGTGTGACAGCATGAGTGTTGTGCTCAGATCTCTAGTTCTCTGCAAGGCTGCCCACATATCTCTGGACTCCGACTCTCTGTTGCACGCAAATAAGCGACTGCTGGCACGCCCGAGGGGGAATGCACAATTGCGTGGGGTGATTGGCAAGGTCTGAATGGGGACTCGATCAAATTCAGGTTAGTGGGTTGACCAGGACTTGACTCGATATTTCAAATGGGTCAAAAATTGGAACCCAAACCCGGCTCATTTGTTAGATGGGTTGACCCGAATCCAGATTTTTCGGGTTGAGTTCCGATCAGGTCAATAATTGACACCCCTAGTTTTTAGTTTGTGTTTCAATTCAAGAGAAACCAATTCAATTTTATCTTGATTAAAATTGTAAGCTATCAAGTGAGTTTTAAATGTGATGGTTCGCTAGTCCAATCATTGAAAGTCAATGGCAGGGGACTACCTACTTTAGATTTGCTAGCTGATGAAAGTAGGCTGCCAATAGACATAGTATGAGAGCTCGCATCGTAAGATTGTTAAGATTTTAGTGTTTCTAATAAACTAAGATGAGATGCAAAATGAAAACTCAATAAAAATTTCAATTTGTATATTGCTAATTTACAACTTTAGTAAAATTGCTTGCTTTTAATGTAAAGAAGGAAACTTGCTTTGTGTATCCCAAGAAATAATTTAACAATCAACTAAATTTTGAAAATGATGACAAACATTAAACATCAGAAACGAGTTAAGTTCATACCTCAAAAAGAAGGCCGGCACATATCAATTACACTCATTTGAGAAAATTTTAATTTTTAACGCAAGCCAATTAGTAAATGATTTAAAAAATGAGAAATGATTGAAATCACCCCGAACGGAAGAGGTAGTCCTTATACTGAGTTAAGTCCTCCTTTGGAAATAGTCAACCACACGTGTGCAGCACTAAGAAAATACAAATTTGATGGGTAGGCATAAGAAGAGAGGAAAAAATGGGATTTTATTCAATTTTTAATCTCTAATAAATTTTTTATGCCTCAGTGTCCTATTTATAACTACTAAGAACTCTAAATAAATAAAAACCCACCTAATTTTTGCTAAGATCTACTCAATATAACATATTTCAACGTCCATCATTAATTCGTCTGTAGAAATTCTTCTATAAATTTGACTTTGTCCTTTAGGGTGCGACCATACCTGCAACCGTGCACCTGATCACATTAGAACTCTGCAGTTAAGCATGCTTGGGCTAGATTAGTACTATGATGGTTGACTTCCTGGGAAGTCCTCGTGATGCGCCCTTTTTAGCCGACCCCACGTAGTGGGACAAAGACTTGATGATGTTGTTGTTGTTGCTGCTGCTGCTTGAGCATCCAAATGAAATGGAAAATTTTTGTTCTTTCAAACCAATGAAACAGAGAAGGCACCTGAGCGGATGATTTGCTGCAGAGGATGGAACTATAGTTAGTGGCAGCAATATAAGGCAGGGGAAAAAGCGAACAAGCACCTAGTGAGGAAGGCGACAATTATAACTTAATGGGAAATTCATAGAAGTGGCATTATTGTGACTAGGAATCAACAAGTCCGAACAGTTGGGACTTATGTGGGAACACAGGAGCAGCAGGAAAACCATCAATCGTGGGAACACACAGGGAAAACATTGGCATACTGTAGCTAGGATGGCAGTCAAAGTGAAAGTTGCAGCAATAGCTAGTAGAGAAATAGGATTAGTAGTGGGTAATATATTACGATTTGGATTATAGTATTGCTTCTGAACTCCATGGGCTGATTGAAATTTGATGGGCAAATTGAAATCATGCCGTTATGAGTTTGGTTGAATAGAGGTGTCAAAATGGGTTGATGGGTTGGGTTTGGGTCCGACTCAAATCCAGTCAATCCAAACTCGACCAATTTAATAAATAGGTCAAAAAACACTAACTGGAACCCCACCCGTTAATCTGTTTTGGTTAATTTTTTATAACTTATTAATTATAAAATTTAGCATCTTTGATTAAAAAAAAAGAAGATTATGCATACAAGTAAGAAAAATTAAAGAAAAAAATGAAATAGGGCATTTTCATGTCAAAAACAAGTTCGCTGGTCAACCTAAACCCCGACCCATTTAATAAATGGGTTGGTAAAACCCAACCCGAAGCCGACCTATTTATTAAACAGGTTAACCCAAATCTGGGTTTTTGGGTCGGGTTATTTTTAGACACCCCTATAGCCGAATAGATTATTCAAAATACTAACGAACACATCATGTTAGGCATATTTTCACACTTGAAATGAATTAAGAAACAAAAATTAACAGTCAATGCATGTTAATTGCTTTTTCAATGATTAAATAGTTCTAGATTTGCATCATCACCCTAGATAGCACCTGACTTTCCTGCACCTTGTTCTCATACAGCTATATCCATATCAAGAATTAGTATCGACTACAGGGAAAACGTTCTCAAGTATAATTCATGCAGTTCAGAATTCTTTCTCCACTTTCTCCCTCAAATTTTTGGATATTGTATCAGAGAAAAATTCTCCTTCATTCTTCGGCCCCCACAATAGAAAAAAGATACTGCACTATTAGGCCAGTTGTGCGATGTATACCTGGTGGACATGCATTATATGTCAATATGAAATAGGGGATCTGGATAGCATCCCATTATTAGATAAAAAACTTGCAGCTCTTTCGTTTTGATGCTTTGTTTATCAACCTAGTAATGTTTATAGCATCTGTTTTGTTTATTTTTGCTCTTATGATACACAATATTCCATATTTCTTTCTCATGTTATATTGAGCAAATGCTGCATAGCGGAATTTGTTATGTTTCTTAATAAAATTTTGTTTGCTTAGCTGTGAATTATGTTATACCTGGTCCATTGGATCAGTCAAGCCAGTCTCGTATGGACTGGATCATGTGAAACAGACAGAAATTTGAATGTAGGGGTTGTTTAGAGATTTCATTTTGAATTGTATGTATTAAATAGTTTGTTTTCCTAGGGTTAGGGCATCTTGAATTTGGTTGAAATTTGAGATCTCTTAGGTTTAGGTTTCCTTTGGGCTCTAGCGGCGTCTAGAGATTGGGAGAGATCGATCCTTCTCTCAAATAGAGGATCAATTATATCTTGGTATTTTCTGCTTCCTTTTCATCAAATAATACAAATTATCTACTTTTTTCGTGGTTTTGTGTAGATTTTTGTGAGAAATCTCGCTATTTTCTGTAGATTGATAGGAAAAACTGGAGATCCACAGTGTTTCTTATCAAATTCATCCCAATAACTTTCTTCCTTCACACCACCTCCAACCCACCCATTCACCACATAAGCTCCATGCCAGCGATTTACAAGTAAACTCTTCCTGTAGTTTTTTAAACAATTTGGATATAATCCAATATAAGTGTGATATATCAAACTAGTATGTCATAATTTCTGATTATTAATATGTTCTCATTCTGTGCATAAGGTCCATAGATCTATTCAGATAATCAGAGACAAACAAGAACTTTCTGAGACCCAGAAGGAGCTGGCCAAACTCCAGCTTTCACAAAAAGAACCAACTAATTCAAGTCACTCCCCAAAAAGCACTGACGGTATCACTTCAGCTGCTACTGAAATTAAAGCGCATAATGATGACAAGGATCCTTCAAACCTGCAATTGGCTCTTGCTCTTCCACGCCAAACAACCCCTATTCCTGATCAAAACCAGCAATACAAAGAGCTCCCAATACAGCAACCTGCACCTGCATCTCTTACTGCTGCGCCTCCACAAGATCGTTACATTCTAAATCAAGCAAACTCATATTATACCTCCCTCCAACCTCTGCCACTGGAACAGCAGAGCCAGAACCTGCAATATGCTCAACAGAGAACCCAAATGCAAGATCTTTCGAACCAAACACCGGCGAATCCGCAAGCGAATGTGGCACCAAACCTGCTCCCCCAACAGCATCCTTTTCCTCAGTACCACCCGCAATGGCCTCAGCCATTGCAACCTCAAGAACCTTCTTCACAATCTCAAGCTCCCAGACCCCAAAATCCATCCAACTACGCACGTTATTCTTCCAATCAACCTGCCAACACAGTTCAAGCTGAAGCATACCAAGGCAGCAGCATTGCACCCCCATCCCCATACATCGCAATTCCTCATCTTCCTTCTCATCTCAACATGCAGAGACAGCCCCTTCCTCAGGCTAGCCAAGTTTCATTTGGACCACCACAGCTAGTTAAGACTGGCTATATTGGAACAAACACCTACCCTTCACAACAATCAAACATGCCTGGCTATAATGCTTTTTATGTCATTGATGGAAGCAGAGCTCCTCATCCTCGCCATCTACCAAATAACAATGTAGCTGCTCCGCAAATGCTGAATAATCACCACCCCTATGGAGAAATGATTGAGAAAGCTATTAACATGGGTTACCCGAGGGATCAGGTGGTTGGTGTGGTTCAGGGCATGGGAGAAAGTGGTCAGCCCCTTGATCTCAACACCTTGCTTGATAGGCTGAATGCAATTGCTAGCGGAGGGATGCGGCGACCTTGGTCGGGCTAGAGTCGCGATCCTTCTTAAGATTCGTTTGGGATGCTTTTTTTACTGCTTTCTAAAGCACTTCCTAATACAAAAATTTTTTAGTTCAAGAAATTTTCGTACTAAAAAGTTGCTTTAGATAGCAATAAAATAGTTGTGTCGAACGAAGCTTAAGAGTTGACTTGTACCCTCTACAACAATTACATATTTCTAATCGTCTTCTTTGATGATCTATGTGCCAGGTATTCTGTAAATACCAATAATGGTTGTGAAAAATTCTCTAGTCCTGTGAATCTTTGTATCTGTATGATGTATGTTTGAAAATTCCGCCACAAGTTTTACAGTGAGCGGTAAGCTTCAGTAGTTTTTTGGGAAGATGCTGTTAAATAAGTTTTCCTGTTGTCTTTCCTGTTTCATAGGCTTTTGAAGCTGACTTGCTGTAATGCTTAGTGAGTCTTAGGCTGCAGTTCTGTTCTGGTGATTTAGGTTTCATTTGTAGATATAGTAGATTCTTCTGTTGCAAATATAGTAGAAACAAATGGTGATTTAGGCTTCGTTTAGGAAGACTTTTTTTGTTGTTTCTTAAAATAATTTTTTAATATAAAAATTTTAATTTTTGTAAAATTTTTATATTAAAAAATTACTTTAAGAAACAACAAAAAAATCATATCCTAAATGAAGCCTCCGGTTTCATTTGACATAGTTTTTTTATTTTTATTTATTAATATAGTTTTTTTATTGTTTTTAAAGATAGTTTTTTAGGGTGCAAGAATTTTTTGAATTAAAAATTTTGTACTAGCAAGCTGCTTTAGAAAACAGTAAAAATGATGTTCCAAATGAAACAGTAGAGATCTTGAAAGTCATCCGGCTATCAATGTTAGGTAGTGACACATGTAGCTTCTCCTGTAGCATCTAAACTTTCACAAATATAGGATCAAATACTATTTTTTGTGCATATATGTATATATATTTGCCACCTCTTGAACAAATTTGTCAGAAACAAACATGTTGTTTCACCATTTTTATATGATAGTCCTTTCTTGGAGGGAGGGGGAGTATTTTATGTCATGATTTGTGAAATAATTGAGTGTTGAAGGTGGGGTGTCAAAAGGGTTAATGGGTTGGTTTTCAGTCCGACTTGAAGTTGATCCAATTTGAATTCGATCAACTCAAGTCCAATCCGTTTAATAAATTGGACAAAATGCTGAATCCGAGCTAAACCTGTTGGCAATTCGAATGACCTGAATTTGATCTGATAGCCAATTTCGATTTAAAAATAAATTATAATTTATTAATCATAGATTTTAGGTTAATTTGTTAAAAAAATATAAATAAGCAAGTAAAAGAAAATAGATGAGTCACTTTTGGATTGGCAGGTCAATACAAACCCAACTTGTTTAATAAACGGGCAGAATTATAGATTCATATTCAACTCATTTAATAAGTGGGTCAATTCAAATCCAGTTTTTTCAGATTTTGTTTTAATCGGATTGATAGGTCGGATCATTTATTGATGATTTGATAAATTTGAATACCAGATAATGAACATTACAATAGTGAGACTATGAGAGCAATCATTTTGTATAATAGCTAGCAAATGTGAGAACACCAAGCTGGTTACCGCGTGCCACTAAGTGGCCCTCCACACATTCATTTTGTCAAAAACATAATATTTTGTAGCAAATAAGAGGCCATTCCTTTCAAAAGACCATATTGCTTCCTTCTATGAAAAGAAGAGCCATTCATATCTCATGATGAAGCTTTTTTTTTTTTTAATGAGTGTGTTTAGGGTGTCAATATTTGACACAACCTAAAAATTCAATTTTAATCTGACTTGAATATTTCGGGTTAGGGTCATCCCGTTTGTCAAATGGATCGAGTTTAGGTTTAACAACTTAACCTGTTTCAAAAATCAGGTCAGTTTGACCAAGAAACCTGAAAATAATATGAACCGGCCCGAAAAATTCAATTTTACCCCAAATCAAAAATCACGATTTGATTCCTGCAAGCACCGCAACTCGCAAGTCAAAACAGCATGAAGGCCTCACCGTCCGCCTCTCCCGTCATCCCGTGGCTCCGTCGAACGTTGTCTCGCGGCCCCAAAGTCCGGCCAACAACATTCCTTGGCTAAACCCTAGGCCGCTAGCTCCGCACTATGCAGTCTGCACGTCGAAGACACTCCTTCCTCTTCTTCGGGTTCATAATTAATTTTGCTTCTCCTCTTCTCCGGCTTCGATGAGACGACAACGTTCCTTCATGTCCAGTCCTACAGCTTTGATGAGAGTCACGACACGAGTCACCTTCCTCCCATTCGTACGCTTCTTTGTCCATAGCCCATTTCGTGTCTGGTTGGGTCAACTCGGAAACCCGACGGGTCAGGTCCAATTGAATTAGAATGAGCTTGGTACTTCAAAGTACTGAGCTCGGTACTGCTTGGTACCAAGCTCAGCACCGAGCTCAGTATTGCTTGGTACTGTGAAGTACCGAACTCAATACTTCACAACACCGAGTTCAGTATTACTAGGTACTGTGAAATACCGAACGGTAAGCTGTGTCCGGTGTCCGAACCCAATAATCTCTCCTCATAATGCCTTATTTTAGCTACTTTTAGAGGTTTTTTTCTCTAGCATTGTATTTTGGTTTTTGTTTTTCTAGGCCTTCGTTGTAATCTCTTTTATAATGAATGAACTTTGGGCTTGCTCCTATATATATATATATATATATATATATATATATTAACTTTTTTATTTCCTTTTGGTTGATTGGTATACCTTACTTGTATTGTATACGGAAGGTGAGTGCATTATTATAGTGCTTATTTGGTTGTTTAAGGCTGCGTCATAAGAGTACCATTACCACCAAACTACTCCTTTGGATTTCTGCGGGACGCTTATGAATGTCTATTCCACACGTAAGTTAGTTGTAGCAATAGTGTCTCTTTCAAAGATACGGAATGGAAATTACACAAGATTTTTAAGGTTCCATTTGGACGGCTTTATTATTATTATTTTTAAATAAATTTTTATATAAAAATTAAAAATTTACTTTAATAAATAATAATAAAGACGTCCCAAATGAAACTTAAGTCGAAGGGGCTGTTTGATATCGGATTTGGCATAAGATTATAGCAGGATTTAACCTAAATCCAACCAAACGGTTTTCTGCGCGCCTATAAATCCCGTGATGACGTAAATCCCGGATTTACGAATTTATGGCATAAATCCCTGTAAATTCGGGTAAATCCAAATCCCATTCTTCAGTGGATTTGAGGGATTTATGACTCGTGCGGCGTCCTTGTTGTGGAGAAATATGGTTACATTCGCAGTGAGTGATCTCCCGTCGTGTCTTTCGATCCAACGCTGGAGCAGGAGGCGACAAAGCTTCTATAGCAATTCTTTCAACACTATTTCACGCTAAGCAAGCGAGGCCGAAGCAGCAACGAATAACTGGCGATGAGGAAAAGTAACAGCAATGGAGAAATGGAAAAGATTAATAAAGCAAACCCTAGAGAGCCTCCATCTAAATTAGTAATTAATCTAATTTAACATAATTATAGTATAATTAGCAAATCCTTAAAGACCTCTACAATATTAATAATTAAATAATTAGTAGTATGGTTGGTAGTTTAATTAAGTAATCTAATTAAACTTAAATAAATAATTAGTTGTATAATTTGTCATTAAAATGATTATAATTAGCTTAGGGTTTAGAAATTGAAATAATTAATTATTTAATTAACATTGTAAATAATAATTAAATTATTAGTTCGTTGTAGAATATTTAAGTGATTAATGAATTACTTAAGTACATTGTTTGATAAATAGTATTATAATTAGTATAATTAATTAAATTATTTGATAATCAAACAAGCTTCTAATTATATTATTTATAATTATTACTTATTGAGGGTAATTAAGATTGAAATTAATTAGCAATTTGTATTTAACTCATGAATTAAATTCATATCACATTTAATTTAATTTTTAAATGAACCAATCACCTAAAGTCCTGAATTACATTACTAAATACTAGTAAATAGTTTAAATACATTTTGTAGTAATTTCATGTTTTTTGGATTTCAGATAAGTTGTCGAAGAAATCGATCGTTATGAGAAAGTTACTCTCCAATGCAAGATAAATCAACTCCTCTATCATGTCGAAGTGTACTATCATGTAATAGCCGATTGATGTCTAAATTTATAACCAACATATTGATGTAATTCAGTATTATTCCTTCATATTTAAATCTCTAACTATTTTAAATCCTGAAATTTATTGCCAAATAGCTTCTCATGATTTAATAAGATTTAAAATTTGTCATACCTGTTGCGTCCTGGAATATTCGCGGCGGTAGAGAAATATTTAGTTTAACGTCTTAGCATTGTACGAAGATCCAGTACACAAGCAGATAAGTGAGAGGGTGTAGCATTCATAAGAGACACCAGAGTTTTTACGTGGAAAACCCCTGAAAAGGGGAAAAACCACGGGGCCTGGCCCAGTTTGAATGAATCCACTAGTATTTGTAGTCGATTACAAATGAGGCCCTTCCTTAGGAGAAGGCCTTGGATTGATGTAGGAAATGTACATCATATAGATTGCATTACATGGTAGAAGTTATATATACAGGTTTGTTTGGCCTGAAGGATCGTAGTCGGCAGGAGACCGTGGTCGGCAGGAGACCGTGGTCGGCAGGAGACCGGGGTCAGAAAGACCGTTGTCTGTTGATGGAGGTCGGAAGGATCATAGTAGGCGACGAAGGCCTGAAGGACCGTAGGCGGTAGGTAGAAGATAAGGAGTCAGGTGTTAGTCCCAGTGTCACTTGGAAGATCGGATGTTGATGGTCTGGCCTTGAGTAGGACGTCGGGTCTTAAGCAGGACGTCAGGTCTTTAGCAGGACGTCGGGTCTTCAGCAGGACGTCGGGACTTAACGTCGGGCCTTGAACAAGACGTCGGGTCTTTGGCAGGAAGTAGGGACTGAGTGTCAGGCCTTGAACAAGACGTCGGGTCTTTGGCAGGATGTAGGGACTAAGTGTCGGGCCTTGAACAAGACGTCGGGTCTTGGCAGGACGCCGGGGATGAACGTCGGGCCTTAAGGTGGTGGTCCGGCGAGGTTTTGTGGTGGTCCGGCGATGTTCCTGCGGTGGTCCGGCGGTGGTCCGACGAGATTCCGGCGGTGGTCCGGCGAGATTCTGCGGTGGTCCGGCGGCTGTCGAGGAGGAACTCCTTCCTTCTCTTCTCTTCTTCTCTCTCTTGCTTGGATCCCCTATTGTGAAGAATGAGGGCTCTATTTATAGATTTTTCTGGAGTGGCATGGCTCGTAAATAGGCGTGAGATCAGGGGCGAATAGGGAGTGGTCAAATGGACGGCCGATATTGAATCCTATGACCGTTCACCGTTCGTTGGCCATTTGGAGGCCTTAGTGATGTCGAAATTCTGTGATCTTGGGCTCGTTGGATTCGTCTCGTCGAGCCCTTCGATTCAAGTATAAGCTCGTCAAAATCGGAGTCCGTTTGGTAACTCAAATTGAAGTTTGAACCTTCCAACAGCACTTTGAGCCCTTGATTCAGACTCATTTGGGCTCGTCGTATTGGGTCGATCTTGGTGTCGTTGGGTTCGTATTTCCGAGACGCTCAGTTCGACTATAAGGTTGCTGAAATCGGAGTTCGGGTGCGATTGGAATTAATTTTTGAAGTTTCCAACTAGCTTTTGCCTCGAGATTCGTGCCAGATCAAGCTAATTTTGTGACGCCGTATCAGTTTGCCCCCCTATTTTCGGACGTCGAAGCTCCAGAAGTCCGAAAATACTTGTTCCGAATTGTTACCTTACCATTGCCGAATCGCAAAAAATTGCGTTCCAAAAGTTAAATGTTTGCTCAAACTTGATCGTAGAGGCCTCGTTGAGTTCCGAAAGTGTCAAAAAATTGAGTCCGGAACGTCGAAAAACGTGTCCAAGGACCCCAAAAAAACGTTCGATTTGAACTTTCCGGACCCAAAATCGGAGCCCGGAAGCGTTTGGGCGGCCGAACTGGCCGGCACACCAGCCGGCCGCCGCCGGCGGCGCCGCTGCCGGCGAGTGCCCGCGCGTCAGCGCGGGCTGGAGGGGCGCGTGACGCGCCTCTTGAGAGGCGGTGGAAATTTTTTTTTTTTTTTTTTTTGCGGGGCCCACATGGATTAAAAAATTCAGAAAAATCCGAAAAAATTCCAGAAAAAATCCAAAAAATTCCGAAAAAATTCTGAAAAATTCAGAAAAATTCAAAATTTTTAAGAATTCTAGAAAACTCTAGAAACTTCCCCCCTTCTCTCAAAAAAAACTATAAATAGGCCCCTGAGGCCTTTAGAAAAATTATTCTTCTCCTCTTTTCTCCTCTTCTTCTTCTCCTTTCTTCTCTTCTTCTCTTCTCCCTCTATCCTTTCTATTGAGGCCTTCCCTCGATTTTTCGAGGCCCCTCTCTTGGCAAGGAAGTTCGGAGATTTCCCCTCATTCTCTTCTCCCTCTGTCCTTTCTATTGAGGCCTTCCCTCGATTTTTCGAGGCCCCTCTCTTGGCAAGGAAGTTCGGAGATTTCCCCTCCTTCTCTTCTCCCTCTGTCCTTTCCATTGAGGCCTTCCCTCGATTTTTCGAGGCCCCTCTCTTGGCAAGGAAGTTCGGAGATTTCCCCTCCTTCTCTTCTCCCTCTGTCCTTTCCATTGAGGCCTTCCCTCGATTTTTCGAGGCCCCTCTCTTGGCAAGGAAGTTCGGAGATTTCCCATCCTTCTCTTCTCCCTCTGTCCTTTCTATTGAGACCTTCCCTCGATTTTTCGAGGCCCCTCTCTTGGCAAGGAAGTTCGGAGATTTCCCCTCATTCTCTTCTCCCTCTGTCCTTTCTATTGAGGCCTTCCCTCGATTTTTCGAGGCCCCTCTCTTGGCAAGGAAGTCCGGAGATTTCCCCTCCTCTCTTTTCTTCGAGAGATCTTGTGGAGTTCCGATGTTTGGTGGTTGGCAATGGAGGTCGGATAGACCGTTGTAAGGAGAGAGGTTGGAATGACGGGCAAACTTCCAGCATCGGGGAGAAGTATGATGACAGACATGAATTCAACATCGGGTAGTCATACAACGTCGGGTAGAAGACCGATAAAGACTCGTCGACGGGTAGAAGTCCGCTGACGAGTAGAAGTCCGACGATAGGGAGAAGTCCGACGTCGTGTAGAAGTTCGGCCTCGGGCAGAAGACCGATGAAAGTTTGTCGACGGGCAGAAGTTCGACGACGAGTAGAAGTCCGCTGATGAGCAGAAGTTCGACGACAAGGAGAAGTCCGACGTCGTGTAGAAGTATGGCCTGGGGCAGAACACCGATGAAAGTTCATCGACGGGCAGAAGTCTGACGACGAGTAGAAGTCCGCTAACGAGCAGAAGTCCGACGATAGGGAGAATTTCGGCGTTGTGTATTAGTCCGTCGAAAGTCCTGCAAGGCAAAAGTTTAGCGCAGGAGAAAATTCAAAATCGGGAAGAATTTTAACATTATGGAGAAGTCAGATAGAAGTCTATTGACGACATTCTAGCGACGTTAACCAAGGACGTGAGACTTTTCCGAGGTTGTAAGTCGGAGCCCTGCTCGACGACGTTAACCTGTGTGGAAGAGGTCGGGAGAATCCACTAAGGATGTGAGACCTTTCCGAGGTTGTATGCCGGAGCCCTGCTCGACATCGTTAACCTGTGTGAAAGAGGTCGGGAGAATCCACTAAGGATGTGAGACCTTTCCGAGGTTGTATGCCGGAGCCCTGCTCGACGACGTTAACCTGTGTGGAAGAGGCCGGGAGAATCCACCAAGGATGTAAGACCTTTCCGAGGTTGTATGTCGGAGCCTTTGCTCGACGACGTTAACCTGTGTGGAAGAGGTCGAGAGAATCCACCAAGGATGAAGACCTTTCCGAGGTTGTATGTCGGAGTCTTTGCTCGACGACGTTAACCTGTGTGGAAGAGGTTGAGAGAATCCACCAAGGATGTGAGACCTTTCCGAGGTTGTATGTCGGAGCCTTTGCTCGACGACGTTAACCTGTGTGGAAGAGGTCGGGAGAATCCACCAAGGATGTAGGACCTTTCCGAGGTTGTATGTCGGAGCCTTTGCTCGACGACGTTAACCTGTGTGGAAGAGGTCGGGAGAATCCACCAAGGATTTAGGACCTTTCCGAGGTTGTATGTCAGAGCCTTTGCTCGACGACGTTAACCTGTGTGGAAGAGGCCGGGAGAATCCACCAAGGATCTGAGACCTTTCTGAGGTTGTATGTCGGAGCCTTTGCTCGACGACGTTAACCTGTGTAGAAGAGGTCGGGAGAATCCACCAAGGATGTGAGACCTTTCTGAGGTTGTATGTCGGAGCCTTTGCTCGACGACGTTAACCTGTGTAGAAGTGGTCGGGAGAATCCACCAAGGATGTGAGACCTTTCTGAGGTTGTATGTCGGAGCCTTTGCTCGACGACGTTAACCTGTGTAGAAGAGGTCGAATCGAATCCCCCTGGGATCGATTTTACCTTGATTGGGAGAGGGCGAATGCCGCGTGTATCCCGAATTTAAGGTGAAGAATGGTCTATTTTTAGACCGTTACTGTCTTTTTGAGGTCGAGGTTAAGACCTTGCCCAAGGAGTAGAAGCCCAACATGGGACTGTTTAAAGCTTGCAATTGATTTGAAGTATCCTCGCATTTGCTCGAATATTCCTGAAATATCATCCTGATATATAAAGCATTAGAGGATCTTTTTGACCAGAATTGTGGTCAAAGTTGCCCCCAGTCCGCATTTGATGCAACAATGACTGATGTCAGGAAGTTGATAAGAGCGATCTTTTGAGATTGGAGCAAAAGTTGCCCCCCAGTCGGGAATCACTTTCCCACAGACGGCGCCAAACTGTTGCGTCCTGGAATATTCGCGGCGGCGGTAGAGAAATATTTAGTTTAACGTCTTAGCATTGTACGAAGATCCAGTACACAAGCAGATAAGTGAGAGGGTGTAGCATTCATAAGAGACACCAGAGTTTTTACGTGGAAAACCCCTGAAAAGGGGAAAAACCACGGGGCCTGGCCCAGTTTGAATGAATCCACTAGTATTTGTAGTCGATTACAAATGAGGCCCTTCCTTAGGAGAAGGCCTTGGATTGATGTAGGAAATGTACATCATATAGATTGCATTACATGGTAGAAGTTATATATACAGGTTTGTTTGGCCTGAAGGATCGTAGTCGGCAGGAGACCGTGGTCGGCAGGAGACCGTGGTCGGCAGGAGACCGGGGTCAGAAAGACCGTTGTCTGTTGATGGAGGTCGGAAGGATCATAGTAGGCGACGAAGGCCTGAAGGACCGTAGGCGGTAGAAGATAAGGAGTCAGGTGTTAGTCCCAGTGTCACTTGGAAGATCGGATGTTGATGGTCTGGCGTTGAGTAGGACGTCGGGTCTTAAGCAGGACGTCAGGTCTTTAGCAGGACGTCGGGTCTTCAGCAGGACGTCGGGACTTAACGTCGGGCCTTGAACAAGACGTCGGGTCTTTGGCAGGAAGTAGGGACTGAGTGTCAGGCCTTGAACAAGACGTCGGGTCTTTGGCAGGATGTAGGGACTAAGTGTCGGGCCTTGAACAAGACGTCGGGTCTTGGCAGGACGCCGGGGATGAACGTCGGGCCTTAAGGTGGTGGTCCGGCGAGGTTTTGTGGTGGTCCGGCGATGTTCCTGCGGTGGTCCGGCGGTGGTCCGACGAGATTCTGGCGGTGGTCCGGCGAGATTCTGCGGTGGTCCGGCGGCTGTCGAGGAGGAACTCCTTCCTTCTCTTCTCTTCTTCTCTCTCTTGCTTGGATCCCCTATTGTGAAGAATGAGGGCTCTATTTATAGATTTTTCTGGAGTGGCATGGCTCGTAAATAGGCGTGAGATCAGGGGCGAATAGGGAGTGGTCAAATGGACAGCCGATATTGAATCCTATGACCGTTCACCGTTCGTTGGCCATTTGGAGGCCTTAGTGATGTCGAAATTCTGTGATCTTGGGCTCGTTGGATTCGTCTCGTCGAGCCCTTCGATTCAAGTATAAGCTCGTCAAAATCGGAGTCCGTTTGGTAACTCAAATTGAAGTTTGAACCTTCCAACAGCACTTTGAGCCCTTGATTCAGACTCATTTGGGCTCGTATTGGGTCGATCTTGGTGTCGTTGGGTTCGTATTTCCGAGACGCTCAGTTCGACTATAAGGTTGCTGAAATCGGAGTTCGGGTGCGATTGGAATTAATTTTTGAAGTTTCCAACTAGCTTTTGCCTCGAGATTCGTGCCAGATCAAGCTAATTTTGTGACGCCGTATCAATACCAAATAGTTTTCAGAATTTAACAACTTCGGGATTTACTAAAACCAGATTTAATAAATCCCACTAAATTAAATCCAATCCAATACCATGTTGTAATATTTAAATAGAGAGAAATGATGGCTTAATTGAGTCCATTGTAATCCAAAAATTTTCGAAAACTTTGGGTATGGCCATTTATAAGACTTGGATGTGCATAAGTTAAGTAGAGTTAAGACATGACTAACACAAGTTCAACTCGGCAAAATAACGGAAGGCCTGAGCTCACATGTATGTGTGTTGTGATGGGGTACTTATTGACTAGACTAGTAGGGAACTCGTGATGATAGCTTGCTAGAGTAGGCATCAATTGTAACAGTCACATTACAGCGAAATAATTACGTGTGGTCGTCGAATGCTGTCTAAAGGCCAATCAAGATGCTCCACGACACCAATACAATCTGTATCATTAATGTGTATTGCTATGTATCGAATGACGTGGCGCGTCCTGATTGACCTCCGGACCATCTGATGACCGCACGAAATAATTTCTCCACATTAAGAGAGCATTTTGTTAAACTCTCTCTCTCTCTCTCATACATGATAGTTATGTGAGGCTCATATCTTCCTAAGTCAAGAAGCAAATAAAAGTGGGAAGAGTATTTCTTCCATATATATCAATTCATACAGGAGTACAACAAAAAAATAACCTAAAAAGAAAGAAACAGAGATGTGAGGTCCCCCATGTAATTAGAGCTATCAATTTTTGACACGACCCGAAACCCGACCCGAAAAAAATCCAGGTTCGGGTCGACCCGATTATCAAACGGGTCGGGTTCGGGTTCAAATATCTGACACGATTTGAGTTCCGGGTCGGGTTCGGGTTGACCTGGAAATCCAGTAATGACCCGGAAATGCTTCTGCCCATTTCTACTGCTCCACGTGCCCGCCCTGCCCGCGAAATGTCTCGCGCGTGCCGCGTACGCGTCCAGCCGTCCACGCCTTCCAGTCGTGTCCACTCCGTCTGCCCGCGAAATGACCCTCGGTCCGCGTGTCCAGTCGCATCGACTCCGTCGAGTCTCCAGTTCGCCTCCTTCGAGGTTGCTGCCGAACTGGATGTCCATGCTGCCGCTGCGCTGTTGCTGCCGCACCGCCGATCCGCCTCACTGTTGCTGCCGCACCGCCGCCGCCGCTGTTGTCGCACCGCCGCAGCTGCTGTTGCCAGTCGTTGTCTCGCCGCTGCTGCTTCAGCCAAACACGCAAATCCGTGTCGGGTCGGGTTCGGGTCCGGAAACCTTACCCGTTTTTAGAAACTGGTCGGGTTCGTGTTGACCCGAATAGTGCCGGGTCAGTTTCGGGTCCGACCCGTTGACCCGAATTGACACCCCTACATGTAATTACATTGAGTACCAACAAACAAGACAAGAATCAAATTAGTATAAGATTTATGAGTTATTTGGCAACAAGTAGGATTTAGCTCAAATAAGATTTAGTAAATCTCTTGTAAATTTTGATTTACTAAATCCTCTATGGGTTAAATCTTGAAACTTGTTTGGCATGATAGATAGTTAAATTAAATTACGTCTTGGTAAACTATTTAGCTACTTGTTTCAAGATTTAAGAATTTATATGATTTTTCGTTGCTTATTTCAGTCTTACTTAGACTAATTTAATAATATTTTTCCTAATTAATTATCTAAATTAATAAAAAAATTTGATTTATTTATTAAGTTAATTAAATAATAAATTATATTTAGAAAAAAATAATTAAAAAATATTATTATCTTAATTACTTAATATTTATTATTAAAATTAAAAAGCAAAAGTAGTTAAGCTGATCTGCAAAAATCTGGGTTAGGGTCAACCAGACACGAAAACGGGTTGGATTCAGGTTCAACAAATCAACCCGTTTTAAAAATCGGGTTGACATAGCAACCCGAAATTGACACGAAAACTTGTATTTGACCCGAGAATGACTTGTTTTTTACCCAAAAATCGAAGATTGACCCTATTCTTGACCCTAAAACTATCAATTTTGGGTCAACCCCGGGTCATTCGTGTCGGGTCAGATTGACCCGGACCCGAAACAGGTCGGTTCGAGTCTAAAAACCTGACCCATTTTTAAAAACATGTCGGATTCGGGTTGACCCAAATAGTGCATGATCAATTCCGAATTCGATCCGAACCCGTACTGTTTACCGAATTGACAGCCCTATTAAATTCTGCTCAAATTTTGCAACCAAATAGCCACTTACGGTTATTTCGGTATTAAGAAAAAATTTCAAATTAAAAATGGACCGTTGCCTGTCCCTTTCCACTGCAGCACTGCTTCTGCGAATGAACGTTCATAATTTTATAAAAATAGGTTTTGAAAAACAGAAAAGAAATTGCGCTTTAAAAAGCAAAAGTAGTTAAGCTGCTAACAACAACCGAAGACTAATAAGAAAGGCAAAATTTTAAAAAGGAGTTTCATTATATTAATTAATAGTTTAATTAATATACCATTTATTTTAAAATGTTATATTTAATTTTATTAATTTATATAATATAATATTTTAATAATATTTTACATAAATGTAACAATATATATAACATTTATTAAGTTGTATATATATAAAATTTTATTAAAATATTATATAAAATGTTATAATTAAGTAAAAATTTTTAACACGTTATATAAATATGTAAATTTTTTTACATATTTTTTTATGTAAGTTGTAATTAATTATTTAATAATATTTTATATAAACATTTAAATAAGTGTTATATTACAAAAATATTGTATATAAATAATATTAAATGAAATATAACTTTTTAAATAAATAAAAGTTGTGGGGTTGGTGGCCAAGAGGGCGGCTATGGTGCGGATGACGGCGGTAGTGATCGGAGGGTGACGATGGCAATGGCTGGAGGATGGCGGCGGAGGCGTTGGCTGGGAGGGTGGTGATGGCGGTAGTCGGTGACGGTGGGTTGTCATCGGTGGTGGGTGGTCGCCGGCTGTGGTGGGTGATTGCCGGCGATTGATGGCCTTCGACTGGGAAGGTGGTGGCAGACGGTAGGTTGTGCCTGCAGTTGATTGTGGCTGAGCTTAAAACAATTCTCACTCAAAACTAATCGCTAATTATTTACCTCAAAAAGGGCCAAATTATTTTACACTTTATTTACTATACTACACTTTTTTTTCATCCAATTAAATACTAAATATTTCAAAAACCGTTACATTTATTTCAGTTTACACTTTTTTTATTTTCAACCAAACAGTCCCTAAATAAAAAAAAAAAAATTTTGGTTGAAAATAAAAAAAAGTTTACGAAAATAAAAAAAAGTGTAAACTTTTTTTATTTTCAACCAAAAAAATTTTTTTTTTTTTATTTAGGGACTGTTTGGTTGAAAAAAAAAAAAAAAAAAAAAATATTTTGTAAGAAAAAATTTAGACATGAAAACACCTATTTAGAATAATGTGAGCCTCGAAGTAATGATAGACTTGTAAATATGAGTATGTTTGGGCTTTATTTGCTATCTTCACTCTTGAGCATTAAAAGTGATATTTACACTTGTATCCATTAAGGGGTGATCCTTAATATTGGCCCACTCAGCAGATTAAAAATGGACATTTCTGCAAAATAAGAAGTTGATGTGATTGCTGATAAGATGTCAGAATTTATTACAAAGTTATCCTATTCATCTGAATCGGTTGCCCGTAACCTATAGCTGTCTTGGAATTATTATTAGCTAATAAAGGTGGCATTGTTGAACATATTCATGAATCCGCTTGTAATGGATTAGAGAAATGACCCATTTGTTGGGTTTGAGTTCATTTTTATTTAATCATTATTTATTAAGTTGGTTTATTTAAATAATATTAATAAAAAATATATTTGACAAGAAATTTCATTTGATCAACATGAATATTATTGCACATTTTATTTGTATTAAAAACTTTCGGAATTAAATTCATAATCTTTCAACCTCTAATTTTAGTAAACTTATAGGCAAGCTTAGCGCCTGGATAAGACGAATGTAATGACACCAAAGTAATTTGATCATAGTCCAAATTTAGCATGTTTATTTCAAACACTAGAAGTATAATTGAAAATTTTAGGATTTTGATTGCATGATCGATTAATTTCCAAATCTAGCATGTTTATTATTAAATGGAACAGCTCAACAAGATGAATCCAACGAGCCTGCAATCACTAGTTTTTTAGATTATTAAGACACTTAAAAGCTCAACAAAATGATCTATGATCTAAGATTCAATACGAGTGCTAATGAAATTTTGAACAAATCTATATTAAAATTCCACTCCCAAAATAGAATAAATAGACTTTTATTTTCAGCAAAAAAAGCCTGCACTTGAGCTCTAAGAGAGCTTAATGATATAATGTATTCTAGATCCCTACCTAATGTTTGACACTATCGATCAAGTCTAGTAATTTTGATTGTTTGATTGACGTCATCCGACTGTAATCACACAACTATCATTTTATGACCATTGATGCCTAATTGTCGGAATCCATTCAACATCGTTTGACCGACATTGCCTAATTGTCATCGCTCGATTATTGTCACCTAGCTACCATCATCTGATCGGTGTTTCCCAACTAACATCGTTCAACTGATGTATCTCTAGTATTATCCCTCACATTCAAAGAAAGACAAATTTATATAACATTGCAATACCATCTTATCAAATTTAGGAAATTTGAAGACTCTTATTATTACGCAACAATATCTAAATTGAAATAATTATATCTTTTTCATTTTCTTAATTTAATCAAGAGCTACTAGTTTCAATTGAAAATAAAATAAGTAATAAAAAAATTAATTTATCTCCAAACATTTATATACAATACTGATCAAAATCTAATATACAATAACTAAAAGCTCAACCTAATACAACAATCAATCTATACACTTCTGATTACAAAATAATCACTAAAAAAAAAAAAAAATAGTAACATGATAAATCCTCAAGATGATTAACCTCAGACTCATGAGTTTAAATCTCTTTCTTGATCTGAAATTAATTAATCACATATAATAAGTTTATAAAGTCTAACATATCACTAAAATCTATAACTGAACTCAAAGTACATAAACGAAATAATATATATTTAGTCATCCAATTTATAACAATATTCATTCAAATGATCATAAGTTGGTGTAGAAGCGATAAAATATATGTTGAAAACTGAAAAATCTATTAAACAGTTTTCATATAAATAATATGGTACATATACTACATTTATAAAATGTTGGAAATCAAAATCAATCATCCATAAACAAAAGGAAATTTAGTACTAGCCAAATCAATCAGTAAAACCAATACATTTATACAATCACTCTCTAGAATCTAAATTAAAATAATTATTTCATTTATCATTTTAATTATAACAACCATAGTTATTTAAGTTTTTTCAATAATGAAATACCAGTGAAAGCTACTCTATTGATCAAAATATCAATGTACAGCTATAATCACTATATATAAATCAAGTATAATGCTCAAGAGTCATAAAAAATGCAACAATCCAACTTCCCACTCATGAGTATAAAAGAATAACTAAAAGACATATTAAACAAAATGATAATAAAATATGAGGAATCCTATAATTGACTAGTCTCACACTTACGATATGCTTCCCTGGCGAAATCATTTAAATCATATATAATAAATTAGAAGCCTAGCAGATCACTAAAATCTTACATTTGACCTCAAAGTATGATAAAGAAATAGTATACATGTAATCATTCAATTCATAATATTAGCAGCAATATGATCATAAATTTACACATAAATAATTAAATGTATTATATACGATAAAAATCTATAAACTAGTAAACCAATACGATATGAAAGCTAATAAAATATTATAATATTGGATCATTAAAATCTGCAAACTCGTAAACCCAATATGAAAGTCATTCATACAACATAATAGTGTTATTTAACAAACAAAGGAATCATATAAATCAGTAAAATCAAAGTATCTATGAAGACTGTCGAAATCCATAACAATACAATACAATCAAAATATGAATTATATTCAATCATTTGATATCAGTATCAAATCAGTATCCTATATCATATGCTTAGTAATAGGAATCACGTGTCACAACTAAAATCTTAACTATTGAGATATTGTCCACTTTGATCTAAGGGCATCACAATTTTATTTTGTTGGTATAACTTACCAAAAGGTCACCCATTTCAGGATTTCTTTGAGATGAGCACGCTTAACTATGGAGTTTCTTAGTAAAATTCCAATTATAATATAGGAGGTCACCCATCTCAGGATTTCTTCGGGATGAGCACGCTTAACTACGGAGTTTCTTAGTGAAATTCCAATTATAATACCAAAGGGCACCTCGATGTTTAAGAGTTTATCTTCTTTTTACTTTAGATATTTCACAATCTATCTCACTTACATAACTAACGTCTTCATAAGTATCTTTATCCCAGAATTATCCTTCGAAATATATATCATTTTATAGGTGGCCCCTATAAGTTCAAGTGATGATTCCTATCATGTAGCACTTTGTCCCATAAAGAGTTCAAGAGATGGCTCCCATGGCATATCACTTCCTCTTGCATGACACTTAGTTTCCATTTTTCTGTCGGTATATTTCTATGATACCATTTGTAACAATCAAACTCTTAACTATTAATATATTGTTCTCTTTGGCCTAAAGGCCTTATAGTTTTATTCTATTGGTGTAACATCATAGGAGATCAATTATCTCAGATTTTTTTCAGAATGAGCACACTTAACTGTGGAGTTTCTTGATGGAATTCTAACTATTACACTAAAAAGTAACTCGATATTTAAGAGTTTAACTTCTTTTTACTTAAGGGGTTTCACTTCATGTACTCAATAACAGTAAATAATATATCAATAGAAGTAATATTAATAGTGAATCAACATCAATATTAGTAAATATGTAATATTAATAGTAAAAGAATTCAGTAATAATAAATCAATGTAGTGATAGTAAACTAGTATAATGATTGTATCACAATAATTATATTAAATAAGTAAAAAGTTTTGGCTTATACGATATTTTTTTAGTAATCAATAAATCAGTAATCATTGGCTACGTAAACAGAGTAGTCACTTTTTGCCAATTGGTATAAAAATAATTTTCTTATAACTGCTAGTTAATAATCACTTGAATTAGTTGAGGATAACATAAAATTATAGTATTTAAAGGAAAACTTTTTTGCCCATCATCATGTACATATCAGTTAGTGTTTAACCAATATTAATAAATAATTGGTCTTTACTTTCTTCCACATATTTTATTATCAAAAGTAATATAAGTTAGCTATTAATAAATTACATATTCATATTTATTTAAATGCTTGTATTAATAATATGCTTATATAAAAAAAATAAAATTACTATCCCATACAATTGTAAAAAAATGTAATAATTACAATTTTTTTCAATGAAATTATAAACCTAAGACAATTTATGATTTGAATTTATAATGACTTATCCGAAAATAACGAAAATAAGATAAATAATATAAATGTGAGTCATATTGTTCATTGCTCTTTGATTTACACTGCCATGCTTAATCATATATTAATCATGAAGAAAATCCCATGGTTTGCATGGATGAATACCTAAAATGGGGGAAATTATCAGGTCCGAACACCAGACATAGAGATACATCCAGACATCCACAAAAAAATTGACATGTGGAATGTACACTTGTCCGCGTAATTTTAAGTCAAATGCATCAAAAGGACAGGTAAAGCACAGTCAAAGCATAATCAAAGTGTTGTTAAAGTGTAGTCAAAGAACAGTCAAATCTCACATTCAAAACACAGTCCATGTAGCAAATTTTTATTGGATATTAGGACCTATTTCTAGGTCCGATGTCTGGACCTAATAATTTTCCCTAAAATGGTAGGATCCGGCAGCCAACCAAATAGCCACTTTAGTGAAAGCACATAACACAATAGCAGAGTTATCCAAATAGATAGGTATACGGTCCTTTAACAGTTAACCCATAACACTACTACCGTATTCGGGTCAGTTCGACCCACCCACTAAGGACATACGAACAGAACCCGGTACACGGAATCAACCCGATACGGGATCCTATCATCAACTCATCCTGGCCGTTCACTCCCGTCTTGGAAATTTCAAGGGGCATCTCAATCAGAACAAAAACCAGGAGAAAGAAATCCAGATTCCATTCTCCGTTTTCTAGCAAAACCTAATTCAATCCAGTACTGCAAAAAAACCTAGGGTTTCAATCCCGTACTTCATCATCTTCTTCTCCTCCTCGTCTCAGTTCCGCGGCGCATTCTGGTTTCGTAGCCGAAGATTCGCTACTTTCTATCCACCTTGCCAGTTTTGGGAATTTGATTCCTCTTCTCAGGTATTCCTATCTCTCACTCTCTTCCCACTCCATTTCTACTGCTTTTGTCACAGTTTTGGAGATTCCTCCCCTCTTTCTGTTTCTGCTTCGGTTTTGATGATTTTGGTCTTTTCTTGTGGTGGAAAATTCGTTTGAAAAGCTTAGGGTTGAAGACTCGCCGAGCTGACTGCTACATGCTAGTGGTTGGCCGGTGACGTCCATTTGCTTCGCCGTTACACCGGCGTCGCTTGTCTTTCCGTCACCCTAGTTAACAATTTCCTTCTTCTTGAATCTCGACGCTTCAAACCCTATCAGTTATCTGGGATGGGTGCCTGTAACCCGTATGCTTTGCTTTTAAGCGGATCCTCTTTTTTTCTTTAATTTATTTTTGTTTTGAGATTATTCTGTTGGTTTTCAAAATTAAATAGAGGTCAATAATGGCAAATCTGCTATCTCAGATCGCCGCCGTGTGCGGGCCGATTAAATAAACGCGGCTTTTAATTCCTTAATTGGTTAGTTTAACACGGTGCAGAATATTTTTTTAATTTATTTGAAGATAATAAGACAAAATATTGTAGCCGGTATGATTTTTTTTTTAATTTTCAGACGATATTATAATTTGAATAAATAATTAATTATTTATCTGTATATGAAAATAAATTTAATTTTTTTAGATCAAACTTCAATCGGACTGTTCTTCTGTAGATTTTTTCAGTTTCAAATTTTCAATTGAGACTTTTGAAGAGACTCCGAAGTTCCCCTTTATCTTCCTCCGTCATTCATTTGCGGATAATTTATTAATTAAATTAGGTTTAGTATGCATAACTGGTCAAACCTCATGCCAACCAGTGTCCATCCTCCCCGCCTCTGAAGCAAGTCTCAACGCTCGCACCAAACTCGTCCATGGTCGTCGTTGTCAAATAGCATACAGAGAAAGAATCAAAGAGGACAAACCCTAAGAAGACTCATTCCCAAAATTCCATTTTTCTGATTACAAAACAGGAAAAGGGAAGAACTGGTGCCAGATCTGATGCCCGCATGAGCCTCCGGCAGCGCACGACTCGCCCGGCTGGGGCCGGCGGGGCTGGGGGCAGAGGATATGGTGCTGGGGGATACGGCGTAGCGGAGGGGGAGGAAGCCTATAATATAATACCCATCCACAATCTGCTCGCGGAGCATCCAGCGCTTCGGTTCCCTGAGGTGCGTGCCGCCATGGCCGCCCTCCGCACCGTTGGTGACCTTCGCAAGCCACAGTTCATCCGGTGGCAGGAAGGATACGACCTCCTTGACTGGCTTGGCTTCTTTTTCGGTTTCCAGCCCGACAACGTCCGCAACCAGCGCGAGCACCTAGTTCTCCTCCTCGCTAACGCGCAGATGCGCCTCCAGCCGCCACCGGACAACATCGATGCCCTTGAACCCAACGTCGCTCGACGTCTCCGCCGCAAGCTTCTCAAAAACTATACCGCGTGGTGCTCCTACCTTGGTCGGAAACCTAACGTCTGGATCTCAGACAGACGCCGCTCCGCCACAGCTGCTTCCGACTACTCTCGCCGCGACCTCCTCTACACTGCCCTTTACCTCCTCATCTGGGGCGAAGCTGCTAACCTCCGCTTCGTCCCTGAATGCATCTCCTACATCTTCCACCACATGGCCATGGACCTCAACCGCATCCTTGAGGATTACATCGATGAAGCCACTGGTCGCCCCTCCACCCCGAAAATTACCGGTGAGGAGGCCTTCCTCAACCATGTAGTCAAGCCAATCTACGCCACCATTAAAGCCGAGGTTGACTCCAGCCGCAATGGCACCGCGCCCCACTCCGCCTGGCGCAACTATGATGACATCAACGAGTACTTCTGGTCTCGCCATTGCTTTGAGCGCCTTAAATGGCCTCTCGAACTCTCCAAGAACTTCTTTGCCATTCCTCCTGATCGCAACCGAGTTCGAAAGACTGGCTTCGTCGAGCAGCGCTCATTCTGGAACCTGTTCCGCAGTTTCGACCGTCTCTGGGTAATGCTAATCCTCTATCTCCAGGCGGCCATCATCGTTGCCTGGGAAGGCAAAACCTATCCTTGGCAAAATCTGCAGAGCCGTGACGTCCAGGTCAGGACTCTAACTATATTTATCACTTGGGCTGTTCTTCGCTTCTTCCAATCCATTTTGGATGCCGGGACGCAATACAGCCTTGTGCGCAGGGAGACTATGTGGCTAGGAGTGAGGATGGTGCTCAAGAGCGTTGTGGCTGCTGCTTGGACTGTGGTGTTTGGCATTCTGTACGCCAGGGTTTGGGACCAGAAAAACAGAGACCGCAGATGGTCTGCGGCGGCCAACCAGAGGCTGGTGAACTACTTGGAGGCCGCCGGAGTGTTTGTGCTGCCGGAGGTGATGGCCCTTCTTCTCTTCATACTGCCCTGGATAAGGAACTTCCTTGAGAAGACAAACTGGAAGATCTTTTATGTGCTTACTTGGTGGTTTCAAAGCCGCACTTTTGTTGGTCGTGGTTTGAGAGAAGGACTTGTTGACAACGTGAAATACGCCCTGTTTTGGGTTCTTCTTCTAGCCGTGAAGTTCACCTTCAGCTACTTCCTTCAGATCAAGCCAATGGTCTCTCCGAGCAAATCCATTTACAAGCTTCATGTTGTAGACTATCATTGGCATGAGCTCTTTAGTCGGACCAACAGGTTTGCCGTTTTTCTCTTGTGGCTCCCGGTTGTACTGGTATATCTTATGGATATTTCAATCTGGTATTCAATTTTTTCATCCCTTGTTGGAGCTCTGGTGGGGCTGTTCTCACACATTGGCGAAATCCGGAATGTTCAGCAGCTAAGGCTGAGGTTTCAGTTCTTTGCAAGTGCGATGCAGTTCAATCTGATGCCTGAGGAGCAACTCTTTCATGAGAGGGGTACACTAAGGAGCAAGTTCAAAGATGCGGTTTTACGCCTCAAGCTCCGATATGGGTTGGGGAGGCCTTACAAGAAGATTGAATCAAACCAGGTTGAAGCAACCAGGTTTGCGTTAATATGGAATGAGATTATGGCTACGTTCAGGGAGGAGGATATCATCAGTGACAGAGAGTTGGAACTTCTTGAGCTGCCCGCAAATTCTTGGAACATCAGGGTGATTCGGTGGCCTTGCCTGTTACTCTGCAATGAGCTTCTTCTGGCTCTTAACCAGGCGAAGGAACTGGTAGCGTCGGACCGTGGGCATTGGAGAAAGATATGCAAAAATGAGTACCGGCGATGTGCCGTTGTGGAGGCTTATGATAGCGTCAAACACCTGCTGCTTGAGATCATCAAAGAGGAAACTGAGGAGCACAAAATCATTTCACACCTGTTCTTTGGGTTTGATGATGCCATCGGCGTGGAGAAATTGACTGCAGAGTATAAATTGGCAGTGTTGCCAGTTATTCACACCAAGCTGATCACCCTCCTCGATCAACTGCTCAAACCAAATAAGGATCTAAACAAAATAGTAAATACATTACAGACTTTATATGATGTTGCCATCCGTGATTTTCCTACTACTAAGAGGAACATGGAGCAGCTAAAGCAAGCAGGACTGGTGCCTGCGAGACCAAATGCATCTGGTCTTCTTTTTGAGAATGCTATTGAATTGCCTGTCGCAGAAGACACAAATTTCTACAGGCAGGTGAGACGGTTGCACACTATTCTTACTTCCAGGGATTCCATGAATGATGTGCCCAAGAACCTAGAGGCTCGGCGCCGAATTTCCTTCTTCAGCAACTCCTTGTTCATGAACATGCCACGGGCTCCCCAAGTAGAGAAAATGTTTGCCTTTAGTGTTCTTACCCCATATTATAATGAGGATGTCTTGTTCAGTAAGGAGCAGCTTCGCACAGAGAATGAAGATGGCATCTCGATCTTATTTTATCTGCAAAAGATTTATGATGATGAATGGGCTAACTTTTTAGAACGAATGAGAGGAGAAGGAATGGTGTATGAGTCTGACATATGGGGTGAGAAGTTGAGGGATCTTCGTCTTTGGGCCTCTAACAGGGGCCAGACTCTCAGTCGCACAGTCAGGGGAATGATGTACTACTACAAGGCTCTCAAGATGCTTACTTTTCTTGATTCTGCTTCTGAGATTGACATTAGGGAAGGATCACGAGAACTTTCTTTACTTGGTTCTTCTCGGGAGACTGTTGCAGATGGATTAGGGGATTCTTTTAGGTCTGTGTCAGCACGGAATCTCAGCAGAGAAAGCAGTGGTGTGAGTCTATTATTCAAAGGCCATGAGTATGGAACAGCCCTCATGAAGTATACTTACGTTGTTGCCTGTCAGATATATGGACAGCAGAAGGCAAAGAAAGACCCTCATGCTGAAGAAATTTTGTATCTTATGAAGAATAATGAAGCACTCAGGGTGGCCTATGTTGATGAAGTTTACACAGGGAGGGAGGAAGTGGAATATTATTCTGTTCTTGTTAAATATGACCAGCAGTTGCAGAAAGAGGTAGAGATCTACCGGGTCAAGTTGCCTGGACCATTGAAGCTTGGTGAGGGCAAGCCAGAGAACCAGAACCATGCCCTCATTTTCACAAGAGGTGATGCAGTGCAGACTATAGATATGAACCAAGACAATTACTTTGAAGAGGCTCTCAAGATGAGAAATTTGTTGGAAGAATACACACATAACTATGGTTCAAGAAAGCCAACCATTTTAGGTGTCCGGGAGCATGTTTTTACTGGTTCTGTCTCTTCACTTGCTTGGTTCATGTCTGCACAGGAAACTAGCTTCGTCACCCTTGGACAGCGGGTCCTAGCAAATCCTCTGAAAGTGAGGATGCACTATGGACACCCAGATGTTTTTGATCGGCTCTGGTTTTTGGGTCGTGGCGGTATTAGCAAGGCTTCCAGAGTCATCAACATCAGTGAGGATATATTTGCAGGCTTTAACTGCACATTGCGAGGTGGTAATGTAACTCATCATGAGTATATTCAGGTTGGCAAGGGACGCGATGTTGGCCTGAATCAGATTTCGATGTTCGAGGCTAAGGTCGCCAGTGGCAATGGAGAGCAGGCTTTAAGCAGGGATGTCTATAGACTTGGCCATAGGTTGGACTTTTTTAGGATGCTTTCCTTTTATTACACGACCGTTGGATTTTACTTCAATACCATGTTGGTCGTCCTAACCGTATATTCTTTTGTATGGGGACGCCTTTACCTGGCTCTTAGTGGGCTTGAGGCTGCCATAAAGAACAGCGCCGACTCGACAAGCAATACTGCACTTGGTACAGTTCTGAATCAGCAGTTCATTATTCAGCTGGGTATTTTCACAGCCTTGCCAATGATTGTAGAAAACTCACTTGAGCATGGATTCCTTGGGGCGGTTTGGGATTTTCTGACCATGCAGATTCAGCTTGCATCTGTTTTTTACACCTTCTCCATGGGAACTAAAACTCATTATTTTGGGCGGACAATCCTTCACGGAGGTGCAAAATATAGAGCAACTGGGCGTGGCTTTGTTGTGCAGCACAAGAGTTTTTGTGAGAACTACAGGCTTTATGCACGGAGCCATTTTATTAAGGCTATAGAGCTTGGTGTTGTGCTAACATTGTATGCATCATATAGTGCCATTGCGAAGAACACTATTGTTTACATTGTGATGACAATCTCTTCATGGTTTCTGGTGGTGTCATGGATAATGGCTCCTTTTGCTTTCAACCCTTCTGGTTTTGACTGGTTGAAGACTGTTGATGACTTCGATGATTTTGTGAATTGGATATGGTACCGTGGTGGGATATTTGCGAAATCGGAGCAAAGTTGGGAAATGTGGTGGGAGGAAGAACAAGATCATTTGCGCACAACTGGACTTTGGGGAAAATTATTGGAGATAGTTCTTGATCTACGGTTCTTTTTTTTCCAGTATGGCATCGTCTTTCAGCTTAATATTGCCAATAATAGCAAAAGCATTATTGTTTACTTTCTCTCATGGATCTATGTGCTAGTTGCTTTTGGAGTTTTCTTGATAATGGGCTATGCTCGAGATAAATATGCAGCAAAGGAGCATGTCTATTATAGGACCGTCCAAGCTTTGATCATCACTCTTGCTATTTTGGTGATTGTTATATTTCTCAAGTTCACCGAGTTTGGTATCGTTGATATTTTTACTAGTCTTTTAGCATTAATTCCAACTGGTTGGGGCATGATTTTGATAGCTCAAGTGATGAAACCGCTCATTAAGACCACTGTGGTCTGGGATACTGTTGTTGCTGTGGCTCGGCTGTATGATATGATGTTTGGAGTCATTGTTATGGCTCCCGTTGCACTATTGTCATGGTTACCTGGCTTCCAGGCAATGCAGACAAGGATTCTCTTCAATGAAGCATTCAGCAGGGGTCTTCAAATATCTCGCATCATTACCGGAAAGAAATCTAATTTTGATTTGTAAAACATGGTAAGCTTCAACCTTCTTTGGATTTACTTTATAATTATGCTATATTAATTGTTTAGATTGTGCATGTTTTAAAGGATCTTTTTATAATACAACAACATCAAGTCTTTATCCCACTGTGGGGTCGGCTATATGAATCCTTTTTTCCATTGTATCTTGTTAAGAGTCAAATTCTCATCTAAATCTAATAAAGAAAGGACATTTCTAATATTTTCTAACTAAGTCTTTTTAGGTCTACCTCTGTCTTTCTTAATATAAGTCAAATCTAATGCATCTATTTTCCTAATCGGGTCATCGGAAGGCCGCCATTTTATGTGACCAAATCTTCTAAGGTGACTTTCACTAATCTTATATTCTACTGGTGCTACTCCAACGTTTTCATGTATATGCTCATTTTGCATCATGTCTCTAAGAGTAAAGTCATTCATCCACCTGAGCATCCTCATCTCTGAGACACTCAACTTAATATTGTGCTTCTCTTTTAATGGACAACATTGCTGCACCATAAAGTATTGCAGGTCTCACTACTATCTTATATAATTTTCCCTTGAGTTTGAGAGGGACTTTTCTATCACACAAACCCGGTGCAATCCTCCACTTCAACCATCCAATTTGAATTCTACTAATAATATCCCCATTTATTTCACTATCACTCTGAACAATAGATCCAAGATATATAAAATGTGTACTCTTATTAATGACTTGATCACCCAAAGTAGGGGTGTCAATATTTGACACGACCCGAAACCCGATTCGGACCCAACCTGAAAAATTTCAGGTTAGGATCAACCCATTTTACATACGGGTCGGGTCAACCCATTTGACATACGGTCAGGTTCGTGTTGGCCCGACAACCCAAAATTTACCCGGTTGGCCCATTTAGAAACCCTAGATTTTGACTTTCTGTGGATTGGCCTGTTTGCAAGTCGTCCTCCACCATCTGAAGCTTCGGGACTTCAGATTGCTTGCCGCGTCCGTTCTCTGCCACAACTTGTGTGGCCTTTTGGTACTTCGACTTTCGCTGTCTGTCGGATCGAGGCGACACTGCGGCAGCTTGTCCGACCTTCAAAGCTCTCCGTTTCGCGGGTTCCACCTTTCCGCCGTCTTTCCTTCGTCGTTTTACAGGCTAAGGCGCTAGCTTGTCTGGCCGGTCGTCCTTCCTCCGTCGTCTGCCAGGCCGAGGCACTTGCACACCCTAAACTCCGCCTTCAAAGCTCTTCTGACAACCTCAGTTCGTAAGCGTGTCCCCGGGTTCGCGGGTCGGGTCGTGTCAACCCGTAACCTGCGCTTGTCGGGTCCAGGTTGGATTCCTAGCCCATTTGCAAAAACAGGTTGGGTTAGGGTAACCCGTTTAGACTCAAGTCAATTCGGGTTTGACTCGAACTTGACCCGCGGACTCATTTTGATACCCCTAACCCAAAGTCACAATCCCTCCACTAGATCTATTATTACTAAAACTATATTCTATGTATTCAATTTTTGATCTACTCAAATGAAAGCCTTTAGACTCTAAGGTTGACCTCCATAATTCAAGTTTACCTTCAACACCCTTTTTAGTCTTATTAACAAGGAGAATATCATCAGCAAAAAGCATACATGATATTATAACCTCTTGCAAATGTCTAGTGAGAATATAAAATCCATGACTAAAGCAAAATATATGGGCTTAAGGTTGATCCTTGATGTAATCCAACTGAAATATGAAAATATTTGGTCAAACCACCTTGTGTTTGAACACAAGTAAAAACTTATGCATACATATCTCCTTAATGACTTGATTATAAGCATTATTAACCCTTTTTTTATGTAGAACTCTTCATAAAATTTATATTGAAACTTTATCATATGCTTTGTCTAAATCAATAAAAATCATATATAGATCATCCTTATTCTATCTATACTTCTCCATCAAACCTCTCAATAGATGTATAGCTTCCATAATAGACCTACCTGGCATGAATCTAAATTGATTTTGAGAAATATAAGTGTTATGCCGCAACCTATGCTCCATAATTCTCTCTCATAATTTTAAAGTATAACACATTAACTTAATTCCTCTATAATTCGCACAATCCTGTGCATAATCTTTATTCTTAAAAATATAAATCAACACACTCATTCTCCACTCATCTGTCATTTTTTGTCATAAAAAAAATATTAGAAAGTTTAGTAAGCCAATAAATTCCGTCATCTCCTAACCATTTTCACAACTCTATTAGAATATCATTAAGTTCAACAGCTTTTTCATACTTCATTTTCTTTAAAGTCTCTTTAACTTCGATTTTATTAATACGCTGATAAAAAAAAATTTTATTTTTCATTTAGGGTGCTAAGATCACTAAAGTCATTATGATAATCTTCATTGAAAAGTTTAGTAAAATATATCTTATACTTTTATTGAATATCCTCTTCTTATAAAATCACTTTTTGATCTTCATCCTTAATACATTTTACTTGAAGTAATATTTATTACTATCTCTTTATTTAGCTAACTATATATATATATATATATATATTTCGTCGTCCTTAATATTTAATATATTATATAAATATTTAAAAGCTAAAATCTTTGCATTATAAATTGCTTTCTTAGACACCTTACGTGCTTTTTACGTCTTTTTCAATTATTATATTTTTTGCAGCTAATTCAATTTTTATAATAAATATTCTTATTTTTTTAATCTTTTCTTGCACATGTTGTCCGCTAGCAACTTTTTTATTATTATTATGATCTTTTCTTTTTGATACTCTAAGCACATCTTTTAAAATATTTTTAATATCACTAGCTATTTTTTATCACATAACATTAGTTTTCTCATGCATAGATAAAATCTTATGATCTAGAATCTTACTCTTAAAAATATTTTTATTAATATTCTTTAAATGTCCTATCTAATCATAAAACAATGATTTACTTTATTTTTTATTTTCTGCTCTTTATCTTAAAGTCTAAAACTAATCAACAATGTTGGGTAAATAAACTTTTACTCATAATAACTTTACAATCTAAACGATCTTTTTTTTTTTTAAATAGTTAATTTGAGTTTTACTATATTCATTTTTTATAAGGGATGAGATGCTTATTTTTTTTCTTAAATATGATATTAGCAATTACAAAATCATATCCTAAAAAAAAATCTAATATGGTCTTATCACCTTCATTAGTTGCTTCAAAGTCATAATCACCATAAATGCTTTTAAAATCATATACCTTTTTGCCAACATGTATATTTAAATCTGCCTCAATAAAAACTCTTTCTTCGAGATGTATATTTTATATTAATTCTTCTAAATCATTTCAAAATTTTAATGTTGAACACATATCCAAACATACTTAAGGATCATAAGTACTTATATTATTAATAATTTTAGCATCAACAATAATCTTTAAAATTATAATTCTATTAATTTTTATAGCATTATCCTTCAAACTATTATCTATAATTATACCTACATCATTTCTAATATGACTCCTACTAGAACATCATATTTTAAATTCTAAACTATCAATCTACTTAGCCTTGTCTCCAACCCATTTAATTTTCTGAATTCATAGAATATTTATCTTACTATGGATCATAATATTTATTAATTTCATTACTTTTTCTATAAGAGAACTTATATGTTAAATTCCTATTTTAATTTTAATTTCATGGAGTAACTTCTTTGACTACATTTGTGATAGGACTTGATGATCAAAATAACACATAATAATATAAAAAATAGTAACTTACTCCAAATAGATTAAAAAATAACACAGAGTTGTTTTTATTAATTTTTAAGCAAAACAAGACAAGATACACGTTGATTTATTGTTCGAGAGGTGAATCGTTCTTCCCATAATTCAAAATAGCTACTAGGAACCCAAAACACCTCACAAAAGTTGCTGTAAAAATTCAAAACATAACATAAAAATTCTAATCCTCCATAATCTCTCATCTTAAATAACTCAAATCCCCTAATAAATACTCGTTACATCTTTCCCAAAGAATTTACTCCCTAAGCCTATTCTCCTATAAGTTATGAAAGAGGTCCTGGACCCACTTGTGATAAATGATGTCCTAGGCCTCACCTGGGCAGTTGGATTGCTGTTGCTAGTTGCATCAAGATTCCCCTACCAAAAAGTCAGTTTATCTTTAAGGTGGAAAAAGGGAATTGCTTCTGAATAGTACTGTAGGGCTCCCATATCGCTTTATATTATGGTAAATCCTTTCACTTGATCAGCACCTCCTTGATTCCATTGTCTCCTTGGCGCATCTCTTTCTTCTCCAATGGTTTTATATCACCTCCATATCCTCTAAAAGTGTGGGTGCAGGCGAGGGTGTGTGGTTTTTAATGGCTCATCTCAGTTGCGATACATGAAATACATGATGGATGACTGAGGTTAGTGGCAATCGTAGGCGATATGCTATTGAGCTAATGCGCTCCACTACCTCGTAGGGCCCAAAGTAGCGGGGGGAGAGCTCATTCCTTCGCCGAGCCAAAGTACTCTATCTGTAAGGTTGGATCTTCAAATAAATTATGTCCCCAACCTTAAATTGCACGTCTTTCCTGTGTCCACCCGCCTGCTTTTTCATGATTTGTTATGCTATCTGTAGATGTTCATTCAATTCTGCCAAAATATGATCTTTTTCTCCCAAGTATTGCTCCATTGATGACACTGGTGTGTTGTCATGCCCATAATATATCAGATGAGGTGGATCCGTCGCATATAGAATTTTAAATGGCATTGTCTGGACTGATGTATGATATGAAGTGTTATACCAATATTCCGCCCAGGTTAAATATTTAGCCAACATCTTTGGTGTATCTAATACAAAGTAATGAAGATAAGTCTCCACATTGTGATTCACCACCTCCGTCTGACCATCCATCTAGGGGTGGTAAGCTATATTCGTCTTCAGGATAGTCCTCTACATCTTGAATAACTATCTTCAGAAGTGACTCAAAAAGACCTTATTTGGACCGAACATAATGGACCCAAGTATGCCATGCAAACGAACCACCTCTCTAATGAATGTGGCTGCCACCGACATCGCGGTGTAAGGGTGGCATAAGGGAACAAAATGCGCATATTTGCTCAATCTGTTCACAACCACTAGAATCATAGTAAACCAGTCTGATCTAGGTAGTCCCTCAATGAAGTCCATAGTTACATCTTCCCACACCTTCTCGAGTAATGATAAAGGATGTAAATGATCACTTGGAGCCATAGCTAGGTATTTGTATCTCTGACATACATTACAACTGGCCATCAACTCCTTTAAATCCTTTCGCATGTCCACCTAGTATAGCTCTGCTGTCAGTTTATGATATGTATTCTAAACTACTGAATGTCCCCCAATAGCTTGTGCATGAAACTCCTGCAACAAATAAGGGATGTGTGGTGATTTCCTCAAAAGCACAAATCGTACCTAGTATAGTAGCTTCTGACCAATCAAAGAATAACCAGGATTGCTATCTTTATCCTGCAACAAATCTCCTATGATCTTACTTAGTTCCTCATCCTGCTCGCTCTCATGCTTCAAGGCCTCCCAATCCACCACTTTGGGAATAGATAGAGCCATAACCTGAGGGTCTTCACTACGCCTGGAGAGAACTTATGTTGCTTCATTTTCTAGCATGGGCTTATACTGGATCTCAAAATCATAACCCAACAACTTGGAAAGCCACCACTGATGCTCCTCTCTCACCATCATCTATGCTAACAGGAACTTCAAACTTCTCTGGTCCGTCCTGACTATAAAGTGTCGTCCCAACAGATAAGGTCGCCACTTCTGTATTGTCAACACTATTGCCACCATCTCCCTTTTATATACTGATTTCAGTATGACCTTAACGATCAAAACCTGGCCGAAATAAGCTATGGGTCTCTGACTCTGCATAAGAACCGCTCTTAACCCATAACCTGATGCATTAATCTCCAATACAAATGGCTGTCTGAAATTTGGTAGTGCTAATACAGGATACTCGTCTCGACTTCAGCTGCTCAACTCCTTTAGTGTTTTGGGTAAGGGCCACTCCAACATAGCCTCTATCTTGAAAAGATCTACAATTACGCCTGATTTGGACACCACATGTCCCAAATACTCCACCCTCTGTTGTGCAAAGGAACAGTTCTTCAAATTGGCATATAGTTGATGCTCCTTCAATGTCACTAACATCACCCTCAAGTGTTCCACATGCTCTGCCTCAGACCGACAGTACATTAAAATATCATCGAAGAAAACTAATACAAACTTGCATAGGTAGGGCTGAAATACCTTATTCATAAGCGACTGGAAGGTAGCTGGGACATTGGTAAGCCTAAAAGGCATAACTAAGAAACGTAGTGACCTTCATGAATCCTAAAAACATTGGATATCAACAGGCCATATTCTAATCTAATGATATCCCAATTTCAGATCAATTTTGAAGAACATCATCACTCTATATAACTCATCGAACAACTCATCAATGACCGGTATAAAAAACTTATCCAATAATGTTTCCTTATTCCAAAGCCCGATAATCTATACAAAATCTCCAACTACCATCATTCTTTTCCATCAATAACACTGGACTGAAGAAGGGACTAACACTGGGATGAATGATCTGGGCCTCCAATATCTTCTTGACCAGTCTCTCAATTTTATCTTTTTGAACCTATGGGTATCGATAGGGTCGAACACTAATCGGGGATACCCCCTCCTTCAGGATGATGGCATGCTCATGCGCCCTTGGGGGAGGTAGGCCTTGAGGCAGCTGGAACACATCATGAAATTATTGCTGGAGTGGCTAGACTATCTCTGAAATATCCTCCTCTTTCTTCATACTTCCTCCTCCCTTGAGGTTTTGGAGCTCCACCAAGAATCCCATCCTTGCTCCCTGGATTGCTCTCATCATGGTCTTCAGAGAAACCCTAGTTTTGGAAGACTAGGATCCTTCCGGATTCACACCTTCCTCTCTCTCACCATGAATTCCATAGTCAATGCTTTCCAGTCCACCTGGATTTCCTCCAATGTCTATAACCACTTGATGCCCAAAATTATATTTGTGCTCCCAAACTCCAAAGGAAGAATGTCCTTCACTTGGATCTCATACAGTGTCACCATCAACTCTATGCAGATGCCTCTAATCTTCTCGATCTTCCTCATTCTCATCATTACCTCAAAACAGCTCGTGTCGATTAACTTCAACCCCAATCGGTCCACCACCTGGTCGGAGACGATGTTGTGGGTTGCTCCACTGTCCACTAGAATTATCCCTGATTCTCCTTTTATCTATCCCCTCACCTTCATGGTGGGATTTGAGGTAAACCCCATAATTGAGTTTAGGAAGACCTCCGTCACACATAGGTGCAAATGCTCCTCCTTAACCACCTCCTCCTTAAGAGTATCACCCTCATCATAGACTGTAAGAACCTAAAACGAACGATCCTTGCAACGGTGGCTTGGTGCACATTTCTCATTACAACGGAAGCACAATCCCCTAGACCACTTCTCTTGAACTTCTGCCTCGATCAACTGCTTGAAATTTCCCCCTGGTTGTCTCCCAATCCCGTATCCTTGGTTCTTCTTGCTGAATGGGCTTTGATTATATCTTTGGTGCGAAAAAAATTAGTCATCGTCTGGTCTGAAGCTCTCAAATTGTTTCCCCTGTTGCTTCTCTCAAGTAAGTTTTTGTCCTCCACTAACTGAGCTAGCTTCATAGCCTCCCCAAACCCTCGTGGCCTCAATAACTGGACAACAATCCTGATATTTATCTTGAGTCCATTCATGAAATTCCCCTCCAACACTGTCTCAGAAAATCTCCTTAATTAGCTTAAAGGTACTCAAACTTCTCTCGATAATCTATCACTGTCCCTTCCTGAACAAGAGCTAAGATATACTCGTAGAAGTCTCCTTCCCTACTAGTTCGAAAACATTCTAATAAACTATCTTTGAACTCCCTCCACGATGGAATTTTGTTTTCTCATGTCTCTCCACTGATACTAAGACAAGGCCTTCCCCTCCAAGTATAAAGTCGTCGTTGTGAGTTTCTCTTCCTCCGGCAACCTATTCACTACAAAGTATGTCTCCACCCTATAAATCCACCCATGAGCATACCCCCCTTAAAAAACCGAGCATCTTCAGTTTTCTCACTTTCGGATTCCCTCCAATCCAACTTCTTCTTCCACCTCCGGCTCCTTCTATATAGCGATTGTTGTGATCTCTCCATTGTTCTCTCCCACCCCTCCTTTCATAGATATCATCTTTCTTAAAATCAGCCATCCTTGTTTCTTTCTCCTAATTTCTCCTTATGCTATATCCTTCACCCATTTCCCTCTTGGTTATCAGTTCAAGAGGTGACATGTTTTCTCTATCACCCAAGATTTTTACCTCTCGATTATCCCTCATTGTGCAGATATTGGGGTTTCCCCCATTTCCATGGCCACCCGTTGGTGCCCTTGCCTATGATGTTGTCGTTTGAGTATGAAGCTCTAATATTTTTTTTATCATGTCCTCTAGGTTAAAAAACCTTCATTGGATGAAATCCTTTCCTCAACTTCAGATTTGAATTGATCTTCTTATTCTAGTTTCTCTTCCAAAGCATCCACTTTCTTCGGCGCCATAGGCCCCGATTCTTGCTCTGATACCAATTCAATAGGACTTGATGATCAAAACAACACACAACAATATAAAAAAAATAACTTACTCTAAATAGATCCATAAATAATATAAAGAGAGCTATTTTTACTAATTTTCAAGTAAAGCAAGACAAGATACAAGTTGATTCACTATCCGAGAAGTGAATCGTCCTCCCATAATTCTTAGCAGCTACTAGGAATCCAAACATCTCGCAAAAATTATTGTAGAAATTTAAAACATAACATAAAACCCAACCCTCCATAATCTCCCCCCTTAAATAGCTCAAATCCTCTAATAAATGCTTATTACATCTTTCCCAAAGAGTTTTCCCATTTCCTAAATATTTCCTCCCAAAGGCTCTTCTCATATAGGTGATAAAGGAGGTCTTGGGCCCCACCTGGGCAGTTGGACTGCTTTTGCTAGCTGCATCAATCCACCCATAACGTGGGAACCCTTGCCTATTTAACACTATACCTGGGCGCTGGTGCAGCGGCCCTTGCTCACTTGTCGTTATATTCAGGTCATACAATGCGTCGCTTTCGGGAATAAAATATACCATAACACCTTTTTTATTGAAAGTTTAATGAAAGAAAGAAAGATACAATTGTATCTTCAATTGTAAAGGATTATCTGGCTCTCCCAAATCTCTAGTCGCCGATTAGAGCCCAAACACCCTAAGAACAATTTAAATTCAGCAAACAATACATAAACCTAAACCTAGAAAAATCACCTACTTTAAGCTTTAATAAACAACAAATACCCAAAAAACTCTCCCCCTAATCCCTCCCAAATTTGCCCTATTTCTTTAATTTTTTTCTCTAAAATCAGCCCTCAAATTAGTCCCCAAATTTGTCCTCTTCAATTAGGAAACATTTCCCTCCAAATTAGCCGTCAAATCTACCTTCTTCAATTAGAAAATATTTTATAATTAATCACCTCCAAATCAACCCCCAAATCAGCCCCCCTCTCCCGCGGCTCTCGTTCCCACTGTATTAATACTTCCCCCAAAAAAATGCACCTTATCCTCAAGGTAGAAGGATAGAAAATGACTAAGGAACACCTTGTTTCTAAAGGGCAGCCACCTGGTCAACCCGAATCTTGGGCCTCCTCCATGCTCTACAACTCCTCCAAGTAGCCCAGCCTTGCTCCTTGCATTGCCTTGATCATGATTTTGAGTGAAATCATAATTTTGGATAGGTTAGGATCCCTTCTAATAACCACTTTCCTCCCTTCAAGCTTTAACACCATCATTAGCGTCAGTTAATCAATCTTGGTCTTTCCCAACTTCTGCAACTATTTCATTCTCAAGATGACAAGTGCTCCCTAGCTCCGATGGGAGACAATCATCCCTCACTTGAACTTCCTGTTTGCTTAGAACTACCCCTTACACACTCTGCCTGATTCCGTCTTCTCAGTATCCATTATCACTCCATAGCATCCTGTGTCCACCAGTTTCACCCCCAATTAGTCTACGACCTGGTTGGAGATGAAGTTGTGGGTAATCCCACTGTCTGCCAACACCACTATTTTCTTGTCTGTTATGTCTCTTCTCACTTTTATGGTGTGATTTAGAGGTTGGGTTATACGCCTGGGCAGCTGTGCTGTCAGCCTAGGTTAATGAGCCGCTCTCTTTGGGTGAGGGAACCACCACCATATCAGGTACGGACAAGCCTTATCTTTATTTTGTGTGTGATATGTGAGATCTATGATATGAAAAGGTGAAGGCCTTATCTTTATTTTGTGTGATATGTGAGATCTATGATATAAAAAGGTGAAAAGTATTAGATATTGACATGAAGGAAAAATAGAATGGGGGACTTTAACATATATATGGTAGTGTATGCATTTTTATACAAAGATAAATAAAAACAACGCTCGCTATCTTGCTTAGCTCACTCTCTCGATCTAACATAATTTTTAAAATTTTCATTAATCTTTGTCTGCCCCATTTTATAACTATGAATCATACTTATTAGATGAAAATTTTTATTAGCCATTATAACATGCGTGACCAAGTGAAGCTTCAAATTACATTACCCCATTGATGGGGACATTAGATCATGGAAAGTATATCAGAGATGTGGCTGATGATCTACGGTCATGATCTCGCCGATCTATTTTTGATTCATCTCGCCGATCTATTTTTGATTCATCTCGCCGATCTATTTTTGATTCATCATATGTATTCATTTTATTTATTTGCATTATGTATTTGTTGTATTTTCCGTTTTACCCTTACTTAAGGGTCTGGTCATATGTAAGCCGTAGAGTCAAAGTCGTCTTTTAGTTTTCTTTCATTGTATAAGGCTATTTATAAGCCCCTTATGTTTCCTTTCAAGGTATGAAGAATTATAATGAAAATTTCTGCAACTTTGTGTTTTTGTGAGAGCTTGAGAGCTTTGGAGAGAAAATCCTAGGAGAGGGAAACGAATTAACCACTAACCTTGGAAGCATCCGGATTCATGGTTATTTTCTTCCTTATCTTTTCTTCTCTTCCTCCCACCCTAGCAATCACCAGCCAGCAATCTATCTTATTTTATGAAAGTATTCAAATCAAACCTATCTCAAATTTAAATAGGATTTGATTTAAGTCTTCCTTAATTTAAGATTCCCCACTTGGCAAGCCTTAAATCACCTCCTATAGCCTTAATCCCCTCTTAATGCTGCTGGCCCCCTCGTCCCTTTTCTTCCTCTCTCCACAATAAATTCCCTCCCATAGATTCCTCAATTAAGCCCCTCATTAAGGAAGGTCTTTCCTCTCTAGTTTTTAATTAAAATTCAAATTCAAATCCCTATTTCCCTCCCAAGTAAATCTGAAACTAAAGCTTCAGATTTTACCCTAATTCCCCTACCCTCTCCCTTAGCCGCCTCCTTCCCTCCTTCCTTTCCCAATTGTCTTCCTATCTTGGAAGCTAGTTCCACTTAATTCTATTCACCAAAGTAATTTCTTTTTTTTTTAATTCTGAAATTAATTTTATATTTCACCAAACTACCTCTTCTCTACCACAAGCCCTCCACAACGAATCCTCCTGTCCAATTCTCATCCTCCCTCACATGGTGGATCCTGAACTCGACTCTGGCTTCGTCTACAACGAATTAGGCTTTGTCGACATCCTCCTATCACCCTTCTTCGATGTCAATCTGGAGGTAGATAATTCTGTCGAGGAATACTTAGAGCGTATCATATTCACTCTTTTGGAAGCCATCGAAGAACAACTTTCCACCATTCAGTGGCAAATCACCGCCACACCAAGACAAGGGTGAACTCTTTCTTGCTCATCAATTTCCTTCCTATTCTCTTTTGATTGTGGTTGTGTATCAAGCATAAGGAATCTTGAAAGCTCTCCGCCAAAGCTTTATAAACATAGCGAATAAGTGATGGACTTTTATGCATCTAATCTCGTTATTAATCTAGGGATGTTATTGGAAATCCTCTATATTTGCTTATGTTGAATTTTATAATTGTTTTGTGATTCTAAGTATTATTGTGTGACTTGGCCTAAACTAAGACACCCTTTTCTTTTTTTCCATTTTTGTTAAGTGGCCAACATTTTATTTTTTTATTGCTCTTACTTGAAAGCGTGTAAATTCTTATCCATTATTTAAAGCATTCATAGTCCTACATCACCCATACTATGATATAAAATGAGAGGAACAAACGATTGAAAAGTATTTTTCTAAATATTAAAGAGAGATGAATGGTTAATTTAAAATTTGCTAACTTCTTTAGGTTTAGTGGTGCTTTTGCTAATCATAACTTGATAACTTTTAGAGGTACTACAGATGGAAAAGCTTTGTTGATGATTGATGAAAGTTCGTTAGGGATGTTAAGCCCTTAAGAACTGGCCCAAGGCTAACTAAGAGTGGGGGGTGAATTGGCATTTAAAAAAAAAAATTTCTTAGGCAAAGCACAACAAAACTTAAACCAAAATTACCACGGAAATCAAAGTGCGGAAAAATAAATAAGTGCGGAGTAGAAATAGAGCTAAGGTTTAAAATTGCGTAATTAAGCCTCGAGGCGGTTTTCGTCCGTGAGGCGAGGCGTAAGCCTCACGGACACAGAATTGCATAAATGAAAAATTAAGGGTTTTAGCAGGAAAATAATAGCAATATTATATCTTACAAAACATTTAAATGATATATGAAAATAGTGGAAAGTAAGAAAGTAGATGCAATAAAATCATATCCCAAAGTACAAAATCACAAAATATTAGTTCAACAAAACTCCCAAAGTACAAAAAACATATAAAATGCAATCATATCTCATCACTAAATTAGTCTTCAACCAAAAAAACCCTCTTTATTCCGGAACAGAACAAGTTGTAAATCTGCAAGCTCCCTATCTGCCTGCTCTGGTATTAGTCTTTCCATACAATGATATAAACCAAGCTTCATCTCCAGATTTGAAGATTTCTTCTCTGAATATTGAAATTGAGGATTGAGATAATATGCCGCTGCATGTAGATGACGGTGTAACTGCACCTCCCACCGAGCATTAACGATATCCCAAATCTCCCTATAACTTGCCTCATCTCCTCCCAAGTTGTATGCAATCAACTCCTTGGCCTCATCCATAGCTAGTTTCTTCTCTGCATCCACTAAGCGTAGAACTTGCACTAAGGGTCTCGTGCTCAAAATGGCATAGGTCACAGTAGCCCAAAATTTATCATTCAAAATTATCTTTCTTAATTCCTTCCCCTCACTTTTCTTCCCCCAAGCAGAGTTAAGCCATTCAGTTGATGTAAACATGGCTTCCAAATGTTGCCTCTTCTACATCAAGCTCTGCAGTGTCAAATAGGAGGTGTCAAACCTATAAATTCACAGTGCACAAATGTAAGAACTATGAACATACAGTAGGAATGATTTGCAATGTACAAAATTAAGAACATTCCTAGTGGTTGCAGGGCGAATGATTTCTTTGTTTGAAAACTTTTTCATCAAGCTTAAGACCCAAGAGTGATTGTAGATGAACTTTGTAATCTTCTTCGCCCTAGAAAGAGCACTCTTGTGCTGAGGTAAGTCACCAAGATCCTCCAAAATGAGATCGATACAATGTGCTGCGCAGGGTTTCCAATATAGGTGTGTCATCTTCTCCATCAACATCTGACCAGCTGCTTTGTATGCACTGACATTATCAGTCACTACCTGGACAACCAATTGCTCCCCAATCTCCTCAATAAACCCATCAAGTAAATTGAAAATGAATGTAGCATTTTTCACCTCATTTGAAGTTTTAACTGATCGTAAGAACACCGTGCCATAGAGATTGTTGACAAGGATGTTAATCAAGTTCCTACTCTTCATGTCAGACCATCCATCTGACATAATGGTCACACCAGTCTCAATCCATGTCCTTTTAATCTCCTGAATGCTCCGCTCTGTGTTCTGCAGCTCCTCTTTTAAAATCCATGTTCGCAACTCATACATGGAAGGTGCCTTCAACCCTCTTTCATACAATCCTACAGACCGCAACATACTGAAGTAGGCAGGCGACGTAGCAACATTAAAAGGTATGACATTTTCAAAAAAAAAAACCTCCCAATATCCATACAAACCTGGCGTCGACCCTCTTTAGTACCGGCCGCAGACATCATTTTTGCTTGTCCTCTATCCTCTTCTGGATTAGTCATATACTGATCCATAGGATCCCGTGCACCTTTGTTATGTATGGTGGAGGAAGAGCCCTTTCCACTCTCACTCCCAAAATAAGAGCCATGTTCGACCCTGTCATCAAATTGCTCATGTTGCAAGTGTTTAGTCATGGTACTTTTTTTCATATAAGCAATAATTTCCTCCTTCACCTTTTCCGGCACATTTGCACAGGGTGCTGCGTTTTTGTGTGAGCATGATAGATGTTCCTTCATGCGGGTAACACCTCCCTTCACCACTTTATCGCAGAAATTACATTTCAAATAAACATAGCTCTTCTCTGCGCCGCCAATGTCAACTTTTACACTATATTTCCAAGAAGGGTCCCTATGCAATGACGAAGACGCCTTTTCCTTGCCATGATCCCTAATGAAACAATAAAAAATCACACAAAATAATTCAAAAAATCTAAAACCATATAATTTCTTTCACTTCAAAAATCTAACCAAAAACTAAAAAAAAAATACCTAAAATCGTTTGTAGACTTCTCCTACAAGGCGGTCGGACACTTCAAGTTTGCCGGAGAGAGGCGGCGCCGGCGGGAGAGGCGGCGCCGGCGGGAGAGGCGGCGGGAAGGGTAGCCGACCGTGCGGGAGGGGCTCTGTTTCGCAAGCTAGGGCTTGCGGGCGGAGTTTATCGAGAAATGCCTGGGCCGAACGTGTTAAGGGAAAAAAAAAGGAGTCATTTTAAGTAGGGTGGGGCCAACAGGTGAGGCGCACGCCTCACCCATTATTGCGCAATTGCGTAATTGAGGCGCCTCACACAGGGTGAGGCATACGCCTCTTCCAGGCTCCAATTTGCGTGCGCCTCGAGGCGCCTTTTGGGAAGATTTGCGCCTCAAGGCGCCCCTCTGCGCAATTTTAAACAGAGAATGGAGCACAGAGATTTATAGTGGTTCGGTCAACTCGACCTATGTCCACTCCCCGGAGGCGCCCTCCGAGTATTGCACTACAAAAGTGACTCTCCTTTTGCTCCCACAGCAAGGCGGAGAAGCCTTTACAAAACCTACTTTTTGCCAACCCCGGCAATGCAGAGAACCCAACTCCTTTTGCTTCCTCCTGAAGCAGGCAGAGAACCTCGACTCCTTTTGCTTCCTCCTGAAGCAGACAAAGAACCTCGATCGATTACTGAAGCTTAACTCTCCCAACCCTTCCAAGGACGAGACTCTAGTGGAAAAAGAAGTGGAACAATACTTGGACAACCCTTGTGAATCCCCCTCACAAGCTCCCCCTCACAAAATCCTCTCTCTCCCTATCTCTCTCTCCTTTAGGCTCTCTCAGGTCAAGAAAGTAGCAAAAGATCCTTTTTGCATGAGAAAAATCGGGGCCTTTAAATAGAATTTCAAGAACCGACATTATCGTCCAGGACGATTGGAATATCGTCCTGGCCGATCAGTACAAAATAAGCTCAATCAGCCGGGACGATTTGGGACGATCAGAAGAAAATTGGTTATATCGTCCAGGCCGATACAATATCGTCCTGGCCGATTAGTTCAAATTCGAGTACAATTGTTCTGAACATCGCCCGGAATAGATGCTGGCCGATGTCAATCGACAAGGACATCATCCTGGCCGATGGGATCATATCAATCAGCCTTAATTGCTTTCCATAATTGCCAGATTAATTTAGGCATAATTGTGCTGCATCGTCTAGGCCGATATGGAGATCGTCCTGGCTGATATTTTAAAATAAAGAATACCTATATTGATCATGACGGCTGATTCTTTCTGATTTGAGCCTATCGTCCTGACCAATACAAGTATCGTCCAGGACAATTTGCTTAATGACGGCTGCTTAACCAGGATGCCCTAATTAGGGTTTCTGTTTTTAGTTGGATCGTCCTGGCCGATATGAACATCGTTTAGGCCGATGTACTCAAAATAGAAAAACTCAGAAAACCCCTCAAGTGTGTGTGTGTGCAAAGTTACTTAGCATCATAAATCACTTTTACAATTGACTCAAGAAAAGAAAAAATACATACTTGACTCAACTTAAATCTACCCGTTCTTGAGTTGGCTGGAGTTGCATTCGATCTTGTGGTCCTGAAAAATTAGTAAGCAAGGCAGTCGTAGAAAAAACATGAATGTTTGTTATTATCAAAAGTCTAGTTCATAATCTCAGATTCGCAACAATTGATGGTCCCCCACCCAAATTGTAAAGTTTTTAAATGTTTAGGTCAAATATATTCTTTATGTTGTATATATATATATATATATATATATATATAGAGAGAGAGAGAGAGAGAGAGAGAGAGAGAGAGAGAGAGAGAGAGAGAGAATAAGCTATTTTATCAATTCTCAACGGTGTAAAAATTTAGTATTTGTGCATACTAATCTTTAGCTTTTATCTTAGAGAAACTTAGATTATACTCAATGAGAGATTAATTTTATAAGGTATTGGTGGGGATAGACAAACTATAATGTACATCATTGGAATACTTGAAGTTGTTAATCTCTCTCTTAATGAGCATCTTCAAAAACATTGTTTTTTTTATATGAACGTCAAAGTGTCATTGAAGAGGGCATGAGTGCTAATGCTAATGATGATCATAATGTGAATGGTGTAAACTCTAATTAATTTGAAAATGGCGTTGGTATTCAATTTTTGAGATTTTTTAAAAGTTTGTAAGCAATTATGATGCACAGACATCGACACGACGACACATATATGACATGGACATGGGACACGTCAATTATCAAAAATATAGGACACGTATACGGATTGGACTTGAATATGGGTTGGACACAATATTATAATTTTTATATTTTAAAAATAATATATAAAAATTAAGTATAATATTAAAAATGATTTAGAAATAATAAGCCATCTAATTAGTATTTTTGCTTAAAATGATTAATATTAGGATGTCGAGAGTCGAACGTTAATGTCGTGTATCATACATCGAGAGATGAGACAACATTGCTGTTGAGAGTCGAGCGTCAATTTTAGGTAGTAAATATTATGCGTGGATGTCAAGAGGGAGTTTATCGTCGATGTTGAGAGGATGTTGGTCATCGATGTTAAGACGGCGTTGAAAATAGATGAGCTGTCAAGTTGTGGGTGTAGAAATTGCTAGTGTGAGCATCAATGTCAATCCAATATTAGATTTTGATGTTGAGATGATTTTGAAATGTCGATGTTGTAACAATGTCAGACTTTGATGTTGAGATGACATTAGACATTGTTATGAAACGAAAGTGGCGTCCACCAATGAGAATTTTCGATGAATGGAGCATTGAGCGAGAACGATTGATTTGGTGTTATGAATAAGAAATAAGAAATTTAGTTTTTTATATTTTAAATAAATACAAATTTTAAATACTAGAAATTATATTTAGAAAATTTTCATAAAATATTTAAGACACGCGTGTCCAATTTATATTTAATATATTTTTTAATCAGACATGTTTTCGGCGTGTTCGACATGTGTTGGATGTGTGTCGGACGCGTGTCATGTCAGACATGTTAGATCGATTAGCCGGTCTACTGGCCCTGGCAAATAGAGGCGGAAGTCTCTGCCTTCTATACAGGACGATCAAGCCGCCCAGCTCACAGGAACTGATTAGGAAGATTTTAGGAGAAGTTTAGGAGGGAAATTTGAATGTAGAGTGTTTAGAGATTTTCTTTTGAATTGTATGCATTAAATAGTTTGCTTTCCTAGGGTTAGGGCATCTTGAAGTTGGTTGAAATTTGAGCTCTATTAGTTTCTTTGGACTCTAGTGGCGTCTAGAGATTTGGGAGAAAGAAATTCTCCTCTCGAATATAAGATTAATTGTATCTTGGTATTTTTCATCTGTTTCTTTGATTATTGCAATAAAAATTATTGTTTTTTTTCGTTTTCGTTGAGTTTGGAAGAGTTTTTCTTGTTGTTTTTTCGAAAATGATAGGAATTACTATAAATCTTCAAGTATTTGCTATCAAATTGGTATCACAGCAGATTTTGGGACTATTTTGGGGTTTTTTTAGTGAAAATCAGCTGCTTTTTTTTAGTTGGAAGAGGGGCTATTTGCTGTTTTCAAGTGTCGAATTCCATATTTTTGAGTCTACAAAAATTCGGGTATTGATGATGGCCAAGAAAGTGAATACGTTGGAGAAACGCCTAAAGGTGGAGGAGATCGGACAAATGAAATATGAAATTTCAGATCTACATACTCAAGTTTCAGATTTAAAAAAAGACGTTTCAGCCATCCACGAGAAGATGGATGAGAACGTTTCCAGCCCGGGGAGATGTGAAAAAAGTGCTCAAGGGCCAAACCAAAATATTGCCGTCGGAGGGGAGGGAAGACGTCGATAACCAGGAAGATGGGAAAAACCCTAAGCCAATCAGACAAGGGGGAGATCAAGAGGTGGAGACTCGAAAGGGGGAATAGAGAATACCTCTTTTAGATCCTATTCATAGGGAGGAGCCGGACAGAGGATATGAGAAGCGTGAGGAGGTAGGGTAAGAATAAGATGTGCTAATTTGGAGAAGAGGGGCGAGATTGGAAAGGGAAATGAGTAATTATGACTAAAAGGGGGCTGAATTTGAAAGGGGAGGGGTTTTTTATGATCCAAGGGGTGCTGAATTTGAGAGGAGAAGGTGAGAATTTGATGAAAGGCTGGGGTATGAACGTAGAAGGGATGATTGGGACACTTGGGGAGAACCACCCCGTTGGGGAAGGAAAAATTATGAAGAGAACAGAGGGAATGAAGGCAATCTGAGGGTGAGAAAAATAAAGATGTCTTATCTTTGAGGGAGAGGATACACATGGGTGGATTTATAGGGTGGAAATGTACTTTACTCTCAATAGGTTAATGAAGGAGAAGCTGACTGCAGTCGAGATATGCATGGAAGGGAAAGCTTTAGCATGGTACCAATGGAGGGATACGAGGCGACCGATAAGGACCTAGAGGTAGTTTAAGTACTGCTTGTTAGAACATTTCCAAACTAGCAGGGGAGGAGATTTCTACGAGCAATTTTTCGCCTTGACACAGGATGGTTCAGTGATGGAGTATCGGGAGAGATTCAAGTACCTTGTTAGTCGATTGGACCGTCTTCCTGAGACAGTGTTAGAGGAAAATTTCATGAAGGGACTGACGCCAGAAATCCGGGCAACAGTTAGAGTAATGAGGCATCGTGATTTGGGAGAGGTTATGGAGTTAGCTCAATTGGTGGAGTAGAGGCACTTGTAGAGAGAGATGGGAGGTAGCAACTCAGGAGGTCCAAATAGAAGGACCTCCACTTTTCTTGCACCCAAGGAGCCGACATTGGATACTATTCGGGAGACTTCAATGAAGGCTGTAGGAGTAAGACTGAAGGACAACTTCTAAAAGCTTACACTTACAGAAACAGAATTACAGGTGAAAAGGATGAAGGGGCTCTGTTTCAGATGTGACGAGAGGTATACGCTGGGGCACAGGTGTAAGTATCGAACCTTTAGGTTCTTATCGTTTATGATGAAGAAGGAATGGAAGAGGGTGTCGTCTTTTCACCTTGAGGACAAGGTGTGTCTTTGTAAGGGGAGTATTGTTAGACCAGTCTATTGGACCGTTTCAGCCGATCCATACGAGATCGACCCAGGCAAATAGAGGCGGAAGTCTCCGCCTCCTATACATGACGATCAAGCCGCCCAGTTCAGAGGAACCGATCAGGAAGATTTTAGGAGAAGTTTAGCAGGGAAATTTGAATGTAGGGATTGTTTAGAGACTTCCTTTTGAATTGTATGCATTAAATAATTTGTTTTCCTAGGGTTAGGGCATCTTGAATTTGGCTGAAATTTGATCTCTCTTAATTTTTTTTGGGCTCTAGTGGCGCTAGAGATTTTGGAGAGAGAGATCCTCTCTCAAAAAGTGTTCTACATTGAAAAAAGTTTAATGAATGGTCACGTGATGAAGCATTTTATTATTCTTAATAATGTTTTGTTTTTTAATCATTATATATATATATATATATATATATATATATATATATATATATATATATATATATATATATATATATATATTTGTGAAATATATGTCTGTGATGCCTTTAGTAGATAGTGGTATAAGTTATATATTTCATATTAATAATTTATAAAATATAAAAACATATTCATAGCGCGTCTTTCTTTATTAGACCTAAAAAGACTTAGTTAGAAAATATTAGAAATGATATTTCTTTATTAGATTGAAATGAGAATTTGACTTTTAACATGACACAATGGCGAAAAAGGATTCATATAGCGGACCCCACATAGTGGGACAAAGGCTTGTTGTTGTAGTTGTATATTCATAGTGTGTCATTACTTGTTTTTGTGGTTATGGCTTATCATCATGTTAGTGTTGTGTCGTCAAGAAGCCAGTAAAGCTTTTGGGGCACTCATGCGAGATGGACAATGAAGAAGTAGTTCTCCTAAAAACTATTTTTTTTATAAACATTGAAAAATAAAATTCAGTAGAGCTAAAAAAAAAAAAATCAAATGGTTAAAAAATAAATAGTTTTCAACTATAGGACCTTAAGTTAATTTCTCCTAAAAAGAAAAAAAAATTGTTCTAAGGTCTTAGAGTTTAACTATATATTTGTCTAGTCCTGTCATTTTCAAATAATACTTATTAGTCATTTTCAAAGAAGAAATTTATTTATTTTGCTCTACATTTAGTCTCTTTTACTTTTCTTCAATCTAGTCATTTTTTGTTAACATATCGATGCCTTTAAACCAGATTTGATAATTACCAGTTGTCTTTTAAATTTCTTCAATCGAGTTATTGTCTAATATCATTTGGCTATTGAAAAATTACATTTGGTTATTATTAGACATTTAATAATAAATATGTATAAAGAAGTAATAATCAAATACCTTCAAGCAATAACCAGATTCGGATTGTACCTACTAGAGCATTAATTGACATTTGTTCCAGTGTAAAGGCCTCTTATGGTGCTTTGACATTCAACTATTCCCCATGATTTCCACGAAACATCTATAGATTCAGCCCTGGCATCCCTTTTCCAGTAGTCATTATATTCTATGTATAACCTTCTTTATTTTTTCTGCTTGAAATCAACAGACACATTTGTCTGCGGGTGCTTTGATTTCTTATGCCTTTAGATTCCAATGCTATAGAAAGTCTTATGTGTTTTGGGTTATGCTAGGATTTTTCTTATGTTTAAGTTGCATAAGCAGATATCAAATGTAACCATCAAGTTTCATTTTCGACTGTGACAAATAACCTGTATTTCTTTCTATTTCTGATACAAATAAATGTATATTTGTAGTTTAATGAGTTATGTTAGTTAGTAGATTATTAGGTTGCTATTCCGACGACACAGGCGCTCAGGCGGATGATGCAGGAGCTCAGGCGGACGACGCAGGCGGAAAATGCAGAAGCTGACGCGAGGCTTGTTAACAGGCTCGATGAGCTCCTTTTCCCTTGCCGACTCGAGCTCAACTTTTGAGCTCGACTCAAGTTCGAGCTCCGTATTTGACAGTCGAGCTCGGCTCGAATACATCCTGACTCGAGCTCGACTCATCTAGTTTGCACCCCTATAGCAGATTGTTATGACTCAATAATTTTCTAAGCCATGCTAGTTATCTTCAATTTTTGCTATGAATCCTTTACAAAAGTTGCCCGAATCTTCTGCCGTTAAAGTAAATTTGGTCTTTTTTCAGGGGAACATTTATATCAATTAAGGCAAGTTTATACTTACATCACATACGAAAGACTTGAATTTAAAATCTCTTGGTTGATAATCAAAGCTCCCAACCAACTGGCCAATATTAGCTGCACGTGAATTTGGTCTAAAGTTAAAAAAAAAAAAGATTTGCTTGTTGTATTATCATCCAACCTACTGCTCTCAACTTGTTCCTGAATAGTGTAGGACTCTGCTGTCTTTATTTTCTAACTTTTTATTTAGTGCTGATTCTTGTCATTGCCCAGTAAATCAACGAGAGGTTCCTGAGCTGAATTTTGTTCACCATTTTTCTCAGAGTTTGTTCTTCCCATGTTATTTATAATCTGTAGTGTAACATTTGAATCATTCCATGCAGGTTCGGTGCAATTTTTGCTAGTCTGATTGAGGTGGTCTCGTGGCTTTGTGTATAGCTCTGCTGGCTCAGGGTTGGTTTCTTTCTGTCTATCCAGTTTTTTTCTTACTCTCGCCTATCTCTGGATTTATTGATATATTTCACTCTCAGTTGATTTTGTGCTATCCCTTTGATATTCTTGTAGTTTTCATGTAATTATCTGAGTACTAATCCGAAATCCGATATTCTTCATCAGTTTATTTTTTAATTTAAATTTGTAGAAGTTAGGACTTAGCATAGCATATAATGCCTAAAATTTTCTTAAATATTTAAATTTGGTTAAGTCCTTCAATTAATTGTGCAAAGATTTGATTCTGAATCTGAACTGTTTGGATTAGAAGCTAATGTTTTAATCATTCATATCTGTTACATGGCCCCATTTATAGCCTTTTTCTGGGGAAGTTATTCTGTGCAGACACCGAACACAGTTTATCGTCCGGAGACCAACTACAATGCTTCACGCTAGGTACCAAGCCGCGATTTCGAGCACTACCGAGCACGGGGTGATGTGGCGAATTTTGGTTGGTCTCTGGACGGCATTCGGCGTCCGCATAGAAAGGGTTTGTTTGGTTTGAAGTAAAATGAAGGAATAATATTCTAAACGTAGGTGTTTCAAATTTGAAAATTGTTAGATTTGGCTGATTTACAAATACACGATATGATATATTTTTGTTGTCGGTGGCCAGCTGCCATTGCTAGCCACCATCGGCCGCTTGATCGTGGCCATGGTCACTGCCATCACTATTCATTATTGATGTTGCCATCCATTATCGCCGGTTGCCAACTATAAATATCGTTGGGTTTTAGACTGCATTTATTTTATTTCAAGCCAAATAAAAATAACAATCTTTTTCATTTATTTAACACTCATCTATCAAATGGCCCCTTAATTAGAGTTGATGCAAACTAAAATATGGGGATGGGTTGCATCCAGGGAATTATTAGAAGTAATTATGTAGCTCATCTTGATCTGTCGGTCGAGTAATTGTGTTGTTCAGCGTAACTGTGGATCTTAATTGTGCTTTTTGTCCTCATCATATTAATTTTATTAATATTTATGTTTCTGTGGTCATCAATCTGAAAAAAATAATTGTTCATTATGCTATGCTCATTTTCGTTGCTGGAAAAACAGCTTGAATGTCAATAAGAATGATAAAGGCAAATCTAATGGTTATTGTCTATGTTGACGTTTAAAAAAAAAAAAAAAAAAAAAGAGAATCAAATCCAAATCTCACCTACCCTGCCATCCCACGTCGAGCCGTTTGCTCGCACGTCGTGGACACGACCGCGACACTTCTCCCACGTCGCTATGATTTCGCTCGCGTCGTTAAAATGAGCGTGAAGGCTCTCATTTGTGCTCCGAGCTCTCCTCTCTCTCTCTCTCTCTCTCTCTCTCTGACTTCTGCTCTGTCCCGATTTCTACTCCTCTGATATCGTCCCTCCCTGGTCGAACCGGAAGTTCTGACATTTTGATCGGACGAAACAACGGGATCTCACGGGCTGTGAAGTCATTTTCTCCCTTTCGTGGCTCCTTCGGTGCTGGTAACTTCGCTCCTTCTAAGACATTCCCTTCTCTCTGTCGGATCGAGAGCTCCGTCATTTTGATCGGAAGCAAGAACTTGAGCTCGCTCGGTGTGAGGGAAACTTTCTCCCTTGTGTGCGCTTTCTTCTCCCCCTCCGACGCCGTCACCTTTTCGTTGGATCGAAAGATATGACATTTTGATCGGAGGCAAGACCAGGAGCTCGCTCGGTGTGAGGTAACTTTCTCCCTTGCGCATGCTTTTCAGCCAAATCCCGCAAATCCGTCGAACCGAGGGATTATATATATATATATATATATATATATATATATATATATAATTTTAATTATAATTATGTTAAATTAATGTTAATTAAGTTATAATTAATTTTGAATTAATTATAACTTATTTTCTTAATTGATTTTAATAATCTTAATTAATTATTTTAATTAATTATAATTAATTAAAAATGATTAATTAAAAATTATTGTTTAATTAATTTTATTTAATTGATATTGATTATGATTAATAAAAAAATGATGCTTTCCCGCGCTCTCTATCGCCAGTCTCACAAGGACAAGGCTTGAATCAATGTGCAAGGAAACTCAAACTGCAAGAGCATTCCTACGGTCAAAAGTGACTCAAAGTACATTACAAGACATCGATGCATGAATTCCTACAATAATCCCTACAAATGCCTGTTGATTAAGATGACAATACTGGAGACCAGCAATCAAAGACCCGTCCTCTACAAACAAATAGAATCAAACCACCACCCGAGATGGTGAAAGGATGGATATGATGCAGAAACAATGGATCTTCTACAAACATTTTCAAAAGGTCGTAATAGATGCAGCGGTCCCCTGTAAATGGATACTTGTGGATAACAACAGTATATTGTAAGTACAATGAATCACTGTGGACACAAGTACGGATATCACTTACGACAGTGGTGATCAAGATCTTCAAGTACGTCGGGTACAAGGGCAACCTGATGTATGAAAGAGGATCGTCCCCTGTAAACAAGTACAATCAGCAAATCACCTGATATTGGTGAAAGGTGGATATGATACTGATACAAATGGCTCTCATACAAACACTTCTAGGAGGTCGTAGTGGATACAATGGTTCCCCACAAACAAACACAAGTCACTTGTGGATAACAACAGTGGACATATCGTAGGCACCACGAATCACTCTGGGCATAAGTACAGACATCACTTATGACTACGGTGATTAAGATCTTCAAGTACGTCGGGTACAAGGGCAACTCGGCGTATAAAACAAAAAATGATGCCTCCTAGCGGAATGGAAGAGATGTTTGAACAAATTAGAATAAAACTTCATGGTGTTCCAAAGTTTCTTCATGGTCCCATCCTTAGGAAGAAAACAGTTCTGATATCTACAAACACCGGAAATATCAAGTCCACTACATTGATAATCTCAAAAGGAGTTTTTTGCAAAGCAGCGGACTTCAAAGTCCAGAAAGTCCCATCCCCGGTGAATGAGAAAGGGGGGGTCAACATCAAGACCAAACCGCCACTGGATCTGCAACACTTATACAAGCAGACAGAAGGTGTCTACAATTTACAATGCATCGCCACCGGATTCACAACACTCGTATTAGCAGACAGAAGGCATGTATAAGATCTCAAATGAAAAGTTGTGCATCCAAATGACAATTATCTACACAACTAAAACTATTTCAAGCTACTCCTGCACGTGCACCGTAGCTTGTATACACATTGGTACACAAAGGGGTATTTCAAATCAATGAAATTCCCAAACACCCGTATGGGCCTCGGCGAGAGTGTTATTGGTACGCACGTGACGTCTAGTGATGCTGCGCGGGTCAATAAGTGAATTCTAGTTCGAACCTGATTCTTCTATACGGATTAATAGAAGTCGATAGGGTTCGAACCTTCAAACAAATACACGGTTGTGGCGACCTGTGTATTTATTTTAATACATTCATATTAGGCCTTCAAGACCTATAATTAAGAGAATTCACCAACAAAGGCACGAAGCCAACGAAACCCGATCCTCCTAAGCAGATAAATAGGAGTATACAAGGTTCAAATTCTCGGGTAAATATACGGTCACGAATGTGATCAGAATATTTATTTTGTACATTCATATTAGGCCTTCAAAAGTCTTTAACAAAAGAAATTCACAAACAAAGGCATAAAGCCTATGAGGAAACTCGATCCTCGATCAACAGCTCGGTCGAGTTGACAAGGTTCAATTTACAAATGAAAATGACCCCAAACACCCCGATGATGGCCGTGTTGAACGCTAATCTCAACCGGAGGGGTTCTCAAATATTTTCAAATGCCTTCCAAAACTCCATTCAAAATCCAAAAATCCAAAATTCAAAGATATTTAAATTTGAAATTCAACTATCAAACACTTAAAGCAAAATCTATCCACCCTCCGCAACAGTTTTCCAGGTGGACAAATTAAAAAACTACTTCAGCTCACAAAGAGCTAAATGCCTAGTCGAAAATATCACTAGAATCCATTCTAAAATAATCTCCTGCTAGTAAGGACGTGTCCACTAACCGACAGTTTGCCGCCAAATGGCACCGCAGGATAAACGGTTATGACCCGGGGCCCTCTGAACCGAGTGGTTTTGCCGCCAAATGGCACCACGAAATACCGGTTATGGCCAGCGCCGATACGCTCCTTATTGGCATCAAATCCTTGATATATGAATCAATAGGATATGATCGATAGGGCACAAAGCCCTTTGTTAGCTAAGGTGGATCAAATTTGTCCCATTAGGTAAATATCCAAACCAGGTCTATAAGGTCTCCTTGGACGAAGCAACCCATGACTACCGACAAGGATCCTTCTATCAGGTTGGGTCGACTACCTCCTCTGACTAAGAGGACTAGGGACCACGATGGCCCGGGATGACGGAATCATAGGATCTTGATCGGGTCTATCATCCATTCCCCCACCATCCGCTTTAAGTGCAAGATGGTACAATTGCTATTTAAATATCAAACATTCCTGCCCAAATCCCAAATCCAAACCCAACTCTTCAATACCAATACCCATTGCTGCTACTATTTGTCAGATAACACGTATTCCTACGTATCTGATTGTTGACTAGCCTTAATCGAAAGTTCTATCTAGTGATCAAGAGGGGTAATTAACTATAAGAGCTTGCGCCTATAGGAAACCAGAACTCAGATCATAAAGTCCTCACAAAAAATGAGGGCGAAATCTCTGGGTAGTGTCTTATCTACAAACCCATCCGCCTTCCAAAATTTACCTCGGAACTTAGTTCGTTAAAACTCCCTTGCCGAAAGATAAAATCAAATCAGTACGGCTGGGAGGCTGGGGCCGAATTTTCGGAGCCCACAGTCTACTACTTGCTTGAGCTTAGATGCCTACATAAATAGCCACTCCATTGAAAGACAACATTTGGTTAAATTAGGGGTGTGAGTGAGTGAGAATTCGGTTCTAAATTGAGCTCATGATTTGAGCTTATCGAGCCGTAAGTTTTTGTTCGCGCCTATTCTCAAGCTCATATATTAAACGAGCTTGAGCTCAGCCTGGCTCGGCTCGTAAGCTTGTTGAATCAAGCTTTTTAAACGAGCTTGAGTAATAAAGTTGAGCTCAAGCTTATAAATTTTTTAACAAGTTGAGCTCAAGCTTATAAAATTTTTTACAAGCTGAGCTTGAACTTAATAAATGAGCTCGAGTCAGTGATTGTTGTCGTATTAAACTCAATTTTGATGTTCTTTAATGATATTTTGTGACTTTGATGGCCTTTTAAGGACTTATATTGTGCTCAACTTGAGCTCAACAATGACTCGACTCTCTGTATCGTGCCACATTGTCGAGTGATATGCCATGATGTGAAAATTTTACAATTTAATGAAGGGTGATGATCGTTATAAAATACGAGATTATTATTTTTTTACTGTTTTTTAAAAAAGTTTATACTAAAAAGTTATTTTTTACAACAACTTAAACGAAAAAGAAGCATTGAAGATCGAAAAAAAAGGAGATTTTTTATCATGTATATACTAAGAATAAATCTCTATGAAGAACCCCATCCTAAACCATTCTGAGTTGGGCAAACCATATTTCTTTATCCATAGAGGTGCCCGACCCCAATTATGAAGGGTAGAAAAATTTGGCACCATTTTGAGACTTTTGTTTAATTCTTCTTTTCACATACTCCATGTGAAAGATGACTCACTCAATTCATTTGAGTACTGCATATATACTATTATGCAAGGTTGTAAAAATGGTCCGAACCGAATGATGTAATAAATAAAATTTAGATGGCATAAAAATATAATTTTTAATTAAAAAATAAATTGCATTAATACATTACTAACATCTTATATAATTTTAAATTTATACATATTCAATTTTTAAATTTAATTCAAATTTAACAAAAATTTAATATAGATAACAATTTATAAGTTTAATATAAATTATTATTAATTTATCTGATATATTTACATATAATTTACACTTATAAATTATATATTAAATTTATATTATTATTTTTCATTTAAAAATTATTGAGGTTAGATTAAATCATTTATTATAAATAAATAAATAATTAATTTTTATAGTACATAAAATAATAAATGAAGAATATAATTTATTTAATATTATTAATAAAAAATAAATATGATTATTAATAAAAAATAAATATGATTTACAACATAAAAAATTTATTTAAAAAATCTATTTTAAAATAAATAATGTGTTGCAAACTTAAGAGTTAAGAAATAGTCCGATATCATTTAAGAAACTTCCTTTTGATATTACTTTTACTTTATATTATTTTTTGAGTTATAATGAAGTAATATCTTACCTAAAGTGATGAAACGTTACGAAATGTTTAGTTTATAAGTTTTAATTTAAAATTAAGCCTTTCAAATTTAAAATTAAATTACAAATATGACTTAATATTTTAAAATAATTTATTTAATTATTCAAATAATTTAAAATTTTAACAAGATAGTTCAAGAGAATCGTGACTGGTTCAACGATTTGTTGGTTGAACCAGTAGTTTAGATTGGTTCTACATAGTTTGATATAGAACCGGTTTTTAAGATGAATCGAACTGACTGGTCAGATCCAATTTTTAAAATCTTGCTATTATGATCTCTTACTTATTCTTTAAATTTAGTGATATATAAATTGATGATACATCAAATGGTCTGTCACCAATGAGAAATATTCAATACATCATAGATTTCATGCCAGCATCTAAGTTACCAACTTACCACATTCAGAATGAACCCAACAAAATATGCTAAACTTAAGAGAAGAAGATAAACTATTAAGGAAAGGCTTTTTAAAAAATACCTTATGAGTTCCACCATTACTGATTCCAAAGAAAGAAGATTTATATGGAGTGTACATAGATAGTAGGGAAGTTACTAAGACCACTACTAAATATAAGCTTCCACCCAATCATATTGAATAGGGGTGTCAATGGTGGGAAAAATTATGTATCATCACGTAGATTTTGATTTTCTCCTATTTTGTAATCGAATACTACATTGAGAATAAAGTACAGTCTCGAGAGGCTGACACAATATTCTGCAATGGATTCAATATCAAAATAGGGTCTTGAAAATTGATATTTCTATAATCAAACATAGTTCAAAGAATAACATATCATCTCAAAAGATGAACATGAAATTCTATAGAATATATTTAAAAATAGAAATACATTTTTTGAAAAAAAGTTTATTCATTCTTTTATTTAGATATGACAATGAAAATATTATATCATCTTAAAAGACGAACATAACATTCTTCAAAATATCCAAAAGCGAGAATAAGTTTTATAAAATTCATTATTTCTAAAGTTGAATATAACAAGTATAATATTATATTATCTGAAAAGATAATAATAACATTCTACAAGTCTATTCAAAATTAGAAATAAGGTTTTAAAAGTATCTACGTTCCCAAAGATTCTTCCCTTATTTTATACGAATAAAATAAGGTTTATTTTAGTCTGGGATTCTCAAATCCCTATAGGAGCAAGATCCTATAGTTAATTACATCCTAGGAGAGAAGCTCCTAAGAAAACTCTCGATTAAAGCAGTGATTTCATACCCTTTTGAGTACAAAGTAAAAGACAAGGAAACAGAAGTAGGAATTTTTCAAGGAGAAAGCTCAATGTTGAACATTTATTAGCAGGTCAAAGGAAGAAAAGTAGGAGGTGTCGGATTTTGAGAAGCCCAGAGACAACCTTAATCTATCCTATGTTGGGCTTTACATTTTAGGAGAAAATTTTATATTTAAGTTGATATTTTATTAGAAATTTGGGATTTATATTCCCGGAGGGTGAGGACTTAAGATCTAAAAAGAATCTTCCTCAGAACCTAAATCTAATTTGGGTACTATAAAGTAGTGACCCGAACCTAACTAATGAAGTGCAAATCTGGACTTACCCCGGCCTGGATTAGGGAGCCAGCTAACCACCTAGGCGCTTTAAAATCATGTGTCCAGTCTCTTATGAAAGATGGGTAGGGATGTTATTTAAGTTTTAAGAAATTGGGGGCCGGCATCTAAGACAGATCCTAATTGGCCCCTCAACTTATGTAGGGTGAAAAATGTCTAGAAATGCAATTAATATTTTAGACTCTTTTTTTTAATTTGTATCTAATGCAATGCATGCTAATTGACTCGAATGCATAAAATGAATATGAAGCAGTTTTAAAATTAGGCTTAGAAAATAGGTTTTTCCCTAGAGATTGCACAACTTCCCCTTGACAGAACTGCACCCTCATAGGTCAAGTGGTCTGCCAGAACCCGCAGGCAAGGAGGTGCCTAACAAGAAAGAGAAAGTATTAATATGCTTATGCTTACTCTCGACGGTCCCGAGCTTACTTCTTAGAACGTTAGAGTTACTATGTGAGCCTAAATTTTTTTATTAAAATTACAAGTTGAAGAATTTTAAGCGTACCCTTACGAAAAAAAACACTCCGATTCGTATCCAGGCTAAAACAAAACACGGCATGCAAAGTCCTAAAAAAAAATCTACTGCACAAATAATGTAAACAATCAATTTTAATAATACAAATATAATGTCCAATGTCCAATGTCCATATTACACCCAGAATTTGCAGAAAAGTAAAGTGGCCGGGCACCACTGACAACAAATCCGGATTCTAATCCTAAGATTTTTTTTTAAACTGGGATATACTGTTCCTTAAATCTTTATTTCTTTATCTTCTTTCTTCAATCTTCTCATTCTGTCTTTTCTTCTTCTACGAGCTTCTCGGGTCTGTCGGGTTCTAGATATCCAAATGAAAAGAAACTCATCCCTAAGAGGGGTATTTTCTTTTCTATTTGGATATTGAATCATCCTAATTTGGCTTTTCAAATAAAAGAGAATAATCCTTTAAGGTATATTCTCCTTTCTTTGAATTCCAAATTAGATGTAATATCCCACTTTCAAAATCACTTTCACATTTATGATAATTTTCAAATACATTTATATTTACATTACATTTCACAGAAAAATAAAGAAAATCTAGACTACTTGTAGGGTTATCCTAAGCAATTTATAGTAAAAATCATCCCAAGCAGTTATATATTTGTATTTTGAATCAAATCCATCAACCACACTTGACCACATTCCTTTTTCATTTGGGGGCTAAGCAGCTGAAGCACTTGTAGCACATATATATAATTATTAATTAATTAGCCCCCTTTACTACTCTGCACGAATGTGGCCACCTCCAGAAATCTTGTTAACAACCCAGATCGTAAATAACCTATGGGTAATCTAATCGTCAGTCAAATCATAACACAGAATGCAGTAAAAGTAAATAAACAGACACACCAACATTTTACAAACAGCATGCAATGAAACTCGAGAAAAAAAAAGCCCGTCACAGTGCAGTAAGGAAATAAACATCGACCTAACCTAAAACTAAAGTCGGTTGTCCTAACAAACAATTCTAAGTATGTGTATTAAAAAGTGTGGTTTTGATATATCCTAAATCAATTATTATTTAAAAGAATTTTTTTTTAGTTAATTAAATTTAATTTGTTAAATAAATAAATAAAAATAAAATAAAATAAAATAAAATAATAATAATAATAATAAATGAATGTCACTAAGTTTTTTATGTTATATGTCTTTACTCTAAAGTGTGTACATGCATCCTAAATTTATGTTTTCTAAGACCCGGTCCTTAGTTTTTGTCCTTAAGTGTCACTACTGTTGTATGGGATAAAAATTTGTTATTACTAACCCTTTGGACATTTCATACATGTAAAGGGGTTTAGGGATCTAAGAGCAAAAAGTAATCCTAATTAAATTGAAGTTACTACAGGGACCTAAAGGGATGGTTCACGCACACCACATCAAAGGGTCCCTAAAGGTTTTCTAAGTTTAGAAATACTCACAATCGCCGGGGGCTACGACCCGGTGGTTCCGCCCGTAGCACCTCTATCTGGTTGGATAGAGGCGACTGACGTCTTTAGCTCCTTGTACTTTTGTTCCCTCGATCGGTACCGTTCATCGTAGTTCATGTAAATAAAGAGAAAATAAGGAAAATAGGGATTATAAAATATATTTAATAATTAATAAAGTAATAATTAAAATTTACTGAAAATAAAGACGTACCTTTCTTCGGGCTTGAACACTGATTTGGTTGATCACCTTTTGAAACTTTTACTTTTAGAAGCATGCTTTATATATTTCCAACATTCATTTCCACTCTTCTAAACTTACATAATTTTTATAATACAAACAATTTATCTCTCACACTTACTCATTTCACTATTCCTAAAATAATACTATATAATATATATTTTAAAACACTTTTATACATTTCAATATTCAAAGCACTTTTCTACACATTTCAAATTTCAACATATACGTTTATCATTTCCAAAATAATACCTTTCATTTTTCAAAATCGCAAAATTCACTTTTCAAACCAAACACACACTTTACTTTTCTTTTCCAAAATACACAATTTTTATTCTCCCAAACTCACACAAATTCACCTTTCAAAATCACACACTTTTCATTTCTTAAACCGTTTACACTTTTCACTTCTTTGCTTACATACAAAACATTTTACCCTTCATCTTTCATAAACACCATCTTTTAAAACCTACACTTTTCACTTTCAAATTTCATACTCTATTTTTTTAAAACATCACATTTCCACTTTCCAAAACATACAACCTTCATCTTTCCAAATCAATATATGAGAAATATATAAATTAGTTTGCTCACTTCTAGAAAGATGATACTTTCGTACTAACGAAGAATTATTGCCGCATGCAAATCCCTTATAAGTTTTTCCACCAAAACAAGAATCAATCAATTTTTGATATATCATATAGTACTAAACCTTTACACATGAATGCAATCTTTCCAATTTACTCATTTATTCCAAATCGACACATGCCATATGATAGTTTTATACTTCAATTATGCATATAATCCATCTAATAATTTCTAAAATCCATAACCATCTTATTTGAGTTCAAATATAAAAGTTGTATGCTGGAACAAACTTCAATATTTGGCTAATACCATTGACGATTCTAGCAAACTTAGATAAAATAGATGCATCTAATTTCGTTGTCAAAACAGAAACAGAAGATTTAAGATAATAAAAATATATATATCGTTCTATGCAATAAAAGAAGACTTCTTAAACAACATGTTTTCAAATTTTCAAAGAAATGAATATCATATTTCAAGAAATAAAGATGATAAAATTTCATTTCTTATTTCTACAAATACAAAGATAAATTAGAATCAATTTATCTTGATCTTTTGATGATTGATATAAAAGAAGAAGAAGGTTAGAATCAAGAAGAAGGTTTACTACTTTTTGTTACCTTTGGTCGGATAAATCGCAGCAGAGAAAAAATTTGTTTGAGGGTCCCTAGGGCTGGCGACGGACTTGCGAATCTTTCGAACAGGAGAGGGAGTTCGGGATTTTTGTGTGGGAGGGAGGCTTTGAGTTTTTTTTTGTGTCATGTATGAGAGGAAGAGGCTTCGGGTATGTGTCATGTATATGAGGAGGAGGCTTGGACGTTTTTTTTGGGTTGAGGGAGAGAGAGAGTGGGTGGTTATGGGTTGGGGAGAGGGAGAGTGGGTGGTTATGGGTTGTTGCTGAACCCTTTGACCGTGGACCGTTCATTGGACATTTGAAGGCCTTAATGATTTCGGAATTTGGTGATCTTGGGCTCATTGGATTCGTCTCGTCGAGCCGTTCGATTCGAGTATAAGCTCGTCAAAATCGGAGACCGTTTGGTAACTCAAATTGCGGTTTGAACCTTCCAACAGCGCTTTGAGCCCTTGATTCGGACTCATTTGGGCTCGGATTGGGTTGATCTTGGTGTCGTTGGGTTTGTATTCCTGAGACGCTCAGTTCGACTGTAAGTTTGCTGAAATCGGAGTTCGGATGGTCTCCGAATTAATTTTTGAAGTTTCCAAACTTGATTTTGCACGAGATTCGAGCCCGATTAAGATAATTTTTGACGACGTATCAATTATTATTATATATATACTTGTGACGAGTCAAAACGGGTTAATTGGGGCTATTGAAATCGAACTCGACTCGAGCTAAATTTGATTTTAGTTCGCTTCGATTGGTGTAGCAAATTTTGGTTTAAAAGAGTTGATTTGAGGTTGAATTAGAATTGGATTTAATCGATTTCGATTTGGATCGAATTAAAGGGTCGAGTCAACGCTACGTCATTAGGAATCCACCTAAGTGAAATCCTATAGGTGCGACATCTACACTAGGTTACGAAAACCTAGGTGCTAGAGTTGATTTCGGCAAAATTTGGCCTTGAATAATGAGGTCAACAGTCAATTTTTGACACGACCCGAAACACGACCTGAATTCGATCCGGAAAAATCCAAGTTCCGATCAACCCAAATCCGAAACGGGCCGGATTCGGGTTCAACAAATCAACCCGTTTTAAAAATAAGGTCGGGTTCAAGTTGATCTAGCAACTAGAAATTAACCCGAAAGTGACACGAAAATTCATATTTGACACGAAAATCCGAGATTGACCCATTTTTGTTCCGAAAAATTAAAGATTGACCCAATTTTTGACTAAAAAACTAGCAATTTTGGGTCAACCCTGGGTCATTTGTGTTGGGTCGGGTTGACCTGGACCCGAATCGGGACAGGTTCGGGTCCGGAAACCTGACCCGTTTTTAAAATCAAGTCGGGTTCAGGTTGACCCGAATAGTGCCGGATCAATTCCGGGTTCGACCCGTTGACCCGAATTGACACCACTAATATTGAATGGCATGTTCAATCTTATTACTTGCTCAAATTATTTCGCTAGAATTAATTTGAAAACTTCTCAAAAACAAAAGGATTGAATTGCAAAAGTGTATACAAACATATCAATATTAAACTAAGGGAAAAATGAAAGCTAGCATTCAAAATCTCATATGACTTTTATGAATGATTGGTAATGCCTTTTGCTTATTTAATGTCCAATATGATCCTAAAACCTTTCATTAATAAATTTTTGGTTGATTATTTTAATAATATTATCATCTTCATTCCTGATGAGAAAGTACACTTAAATCAAATGATATTAATTTGACCAAATTTAGATAAGCCAAGCTTTAAGTCAATCTTAAGAAATGCTTCTTAAGTCATATTGAGGTTATATTCCTTAATTTGTGATGCTTGCAAGTAGATTGGCAGTAGATCCTGTAAAAATCAAAGTTACTTCAAATTGGCCAACCTCAAATAATTTCACAAATGTCAAGAGTTTCTATGGCTTAGCTACTTTTTTATAGTTTTTTTTTAAAGAATTTTAGCATAATTATAGTTCCTATCACAGATCTCCTAGCATAAAAAGAAAGAAAAAAAATTCCATTAAAAAAAAAGCATCTTGTATTAATTCATTTATAGAACTACCAATTTCTAAACCCATACAAAGCATTTTTCTCAATGGAATTGAGAAGCTCTCTTATGCGGAAAATTATTACGTCCGGTGTTCAGATTCATCCAGAAACCAATCTAGTCGCGCCACGTCACCAAAATACACCGGGTCCCAATGTATTTGGGTGACGTGGTGCGTATGGATTGAATGTCCGGATGTCAAGTGACCGGACGTAATAATTCGCCCTCTCATGCCCACCACTTCCATTTCCAATCTACTTAAGAGGTCACAAAATGATACCTTGAATCCACATAGCTCTCCACATCCCACAGGAAGGAGCCAAACGTTACAGCCTCCAAGATCAGCCTCTTCAACCCAGAAAAGCTGAGCTTAATAAGGTCATCTTTGGATGAATCAATGGCCCCCTGTGGTGTAATGAAGACCTCCGGCCTCCCAAATAATGCCTCCGTATGCTTCTCAGTGATGCTAAAAGCTTCCTTTGATCTCACCGAAGCAAACTTCTGCAGGGTCTCAGAGTCCAGAGACATCACATAAGTCCTCAATCGGCATGGCTTAATCCTATCAGCAAAACCACCATGACTGAAGCTTGCTGAGAGCTCCTCAGGATGGGAGCTACTCACCTGAGCAGAGGGGCTCGAAGCCGGTGCTGCGGCCTCCGTCGATGCTGCCTTAGCCGACTGACCCTCTTCTTCTGAACCCCAAGGAAGAGTTTTCATGTACTTATCAAGCTGAAAACGCTGGTCCACTCTTTTGAGAAAGTAGCCATAGAGTACAGAGGCCGCATAGACTTGCCCAACTCGGAGCCTGCTAATGGAAGCAATGGAGCTCGAATCTTCCAATCGATTTCCCAATATAACAGATAAGTGGTTCCTGATCATCTCAAAGGCCTCCGGAGAATGCAAAGTTTGGAACTTTTCTTCCAATGATGGCCAGTGACCAACCTCATCGGGCTCATTTGAGGATTGGGACATTGATGAAACCAAGGAAACTTCTGCGTCTACAAATTTCTTGACGACCAAGGCATATAGGATTTCCCCCAAGGCCTTCATCCTCTCCTTCGCCTTCACCTCGGCAATTCTCCTGATAATTTAAGGGGGAATCTTAATTATCCCAATTTCAGAAGCAAAACAATGCGTAAAGACTATCTTTACCTGTACAAGATGAGCTCGGTCCCGCTAGAGTTGGGTTCTTCCTTGCTCTTCTCAGCCTCCATCTCTGTGAGAAGCTGTTCGAGCTGCTGATCAACTGCGGCCGGAACAAGATGGGGATGGCTGAGGAGGATCTGCGATAAAAAAAACTGCCCCACCGGGGACTCCAATTGCAAGGGAGCGAGCTCAGAAGAAGAATCTAAGGGCCCTAAATGCCCCGAAGAAGAATTTAACGATCCTCTAATCTCCCTCCTCACTTTCCCCTTTTCCATAATTCCAAGCTCCCCCCTTTTTTCTTATTATCCGAGATCAAACCGAAACGCTGCAAAATAGACGGGATAAAAAAAAAAAATCTCTCAGATCAAATCTCAATTCCAACTAACTTTGTATGAATTGAGAAACCAACCTTCACGCATTCATCACGACGAAGAGATCTGCCGCCGACAGACGACCGGGCAGCGAGAAAGCAGGATCGCGGGCCAAAATCGGTAGCTTTGTAGATGAACTGAAGAGGCTGACAGCGGACGGCGCCTTCCATGGTTAAGGTTAAAGCTCCAGAAGGGCTAGAACCGTGGAGTCAAAACCCTAGCTTTGGATTTCCAAAGAAGGAAGGCTGATGATCTCCGATGGCTCGCTGAGCACGTAAGAGAACTGAGCACGGAAGTGCAAGAGCCACGCAGATCACGCTGGGCCGTCTGTGACTCTGTATATGTAGCACGCGGGTGGGTGATTTTTAGATTTTCTTTTATTATTAAATTATATCTCTTCACAAAACTTAAAATATTTTAATTCAGAATAATTAAAAAATTGATTAGATATATTATAATTATATTGAATGTAATATTATTATAATGTTTATTTTTTTATTTTTATATTATGAAGATAATTATGGATATTATAGAAATGAGATGATTTTATGAGAGTAATAAAATTAAAATTAATTTGAAATTTTTTAGAAAATAAAATATTAAAATTAATATATATTTTTTAAAATATTGAAATTCGTGGATTAAAAGCTGTGTTTTGATTTATATTTTTGGTTAAGGAAAATAAAAATGTAGAATTACTAATTACTATTGCAAAATAAAATATATTTAAATATGATACATTTTAATATTTTATCTATCGCCAGAAGAAAGAGAACATAAAAAAGAGATAAATCTAAATTATTAATTAAAATAATTTTTAGAGGGATATAATAAATTTATACTTTTATATATCTAATATATAATTTTTTTTTATATTTATCTATATATTATTTTAATATATGAATTGTATCAAAACATATACTTAAAAATACATACTTTATTTTAAATAAAATATTACTAGTAGTATTTTTATGCTATTTTAAATTTAAATATTAGACAAACAAATATAAAAAATTGGATGTTAGCTATGTAAATAAAAAATGAAAATAATGTATATAAAATTCCTTAATATTTTACTTTATTGAAGAATAACATATAACTACCTATAAATGAATTAGATTAAAAAAATAGAAAAATAACATATAAGTTATATGTTAAAACATTTACAAATTTTCAATTTTTCATCTCTAAAAAATTTTAATGTTATTAAACGAAATACTTTTATATTAAAATATTTAATTATATTTATAATTTTATATTGTGATTTTTTAAATAATTTATATTTTTAAATTAAATTTAAATATGCAATATAATTTATATTAAATTATATGATTATCATATTTCATTAATTTGTAAATTTTATTAATTTTTTATAATAATATTATTATTTATTACGTTATCCGGTTGGACCCCGGTTCAATCAAAACCTTTTCTTCTTCTGGTTTGTTGTCCGATCTGATTTTCATAACGTTGCATATAACTATAAATATAAAAATTATAAAACCATAATTAAACCCATACTATTATAATATTCAAGTACTAAGCATAATATATTACTATTAATAATGAATTAGATTATAAAAAAATAAATTTTTCAAGGCCATATATATCTATTGTTGTGCTTAATTAAATAATTTTAAATCGTAAAATAAAGCAAGCACATTACATTGATATTCTGAAGTTGATTATTGTGTACTGTGTAAGGTGTACCTATTAAATAATCAGCTCATAAGTTAACTCATTATTCTTTCTCCAACAAGAAAATTTTGCAGATTTAATTCTCTTCTTAAATTCCACTAAACTTTTTATTTTATTTTATTGTTATTCACCAATCTGATCCGAAAATTTTGAGTTTGAATTAAAAGTTTAATTAATGTGTCGGGTTCAGAATACCGACTCGTTTAATAAACCGGTTGGTTTGAATTGACCGATCAAGCTGATTTTGAACCTAAATGATCTCTTTAGATTATTTTTTTCTTAACTTTTTATTTTTATTTATTGGTATGATTGTCTTATTTTTTTATTAATTAATTTAAAATATATTATTAAAATTTTTAAAAATTATATCAAAATGGGTCATTAGGTCGGATTTGGATTCATCGGATTCTGGTCTGATAAAAATTTAAATGATTTATTTTTGGTAAAAAATAAATTTATTGGATTAATCAATTAAATAAAATTTGTGGCTCTTTTTGTATTCAACCAGTTCAAAATTGTGGTTCATAGGACACTTCAGATTATAAGTTTGGTGGTGAGAATGAAAACCAGCAGCTTCTCCATGCTTCTGGACAGACACGTGGCACTCTAGCAGCAATGAATTCAATATGGTGACGTGGCGCTCTATGACACATAAATTAGATTTCAATTTGTTCGGTTGAGATATTCTAATTCAATTTTTATTTTCACAAATTTATATTTGAAATAAAATATATTTAATATGTTGTAAAAACATGTGATAATGTCATAAATATTTTAAAAATTAGTTATGCTTTTAATATTTTATTGTTTTGTCATAATAAATAGTTTATTGAATTTATATTTTCATTAAAAATTTTGTATATATGAAGGAAAATTTATTCATTTTTTATGATAAATATTATATTAATTATACACTAACATCTTATTTTTTTATTTTATATTAATTATACACTAACATCTTATTTTTTTATTTTACTATTAATTTATGATAAATACATTAATATTTTTTATTATTTTAAAATCAAAATAATGTATTTAATATAAAATATAGTCCATCTAAATCATTCTTTTTGTCACATTTCTTGAATATTTTTTTGAAACTTTACAAGTTGGAGGATTATATATATAAAGAAATTATTAATTTTAAGGATTAAAAAAAAAGGAGATTTTTATGTACATTGTACTTCAAATTATAGAATTTGTATATCCAACATATAAAATTTACTATTTATATTATATAATATTTATATAAAAATTTACTATTTATATATATATATATATACTATAAGCTATATATTTACATAGCCATCAATTTTAGCTGATTAAAGTTGGTGGCTATGTAAACGTGAATTTGGCCTGTAATGTCTTACATTATGTTTCTCATATTTGATAAAATTCCAAAATTAATCCATTCACATAAGAATTTTGTGCTTAAATTTTTATCAAAAAATTATTTGAAATTAAATTTAAAATTATTTTAAAAGCCATTCGAACTCCGATCGCATCAAATTTATAGCTGAGATAACACAATTGCAGGGATTAGAACAAATGATTGAACTATTTTAGGATATATGATTTTTATTTTTTCGTTCGTGCCCTCCATATAAATATGTTGTCTTAGGTTTCGTTTGGGACACTTTATGCATATTGCTTTCTAAATCATTTTTTAATACAAAATTCTTAAACTAGTAATTTTTTTTTACTAAAAAATTACTTTAAAAAGCAATATAAATTTGTAGCGGCTTCAATTGGGATAGCTTTCTGCTTACTGTTTTCTAAATCATCTTATTAGTACAAAATTTTCATTAAAAAGCTGCTCTAGAAAGCAATAAGCAAGCTGTCGCAACAAAACCTTAGGAATACACAATTCTCTTTTTTCTATTTCTGGTTGAGATACTATCTTGAGCTAAAATATAAATTTCAATCTTTGCTAATATAAATTTTTTATACGTGAAAGTTTAGGCGCCTTAGATGTTTTCGTCATATAAAAAGGCTTGATTCTAGATTTCCATCTGAAAAATTTTAAATAGTATATTCCCATGCTTGGTCAGGATTGTTCGACAAGTTTAATGGATGCATGGAATAGATCTAAAACCAAATATATGGAGTGTAATTTTAATAATAATAAATTTAGTGGGGGAATGTGGCTCTTGGTGATCAAGTCATTAAAAAGAGTACATGTTTCATATATCTTGAATCCATTGTTTAAAGAGACGGCGAAATAGATGGGGATATTACAAATAGAATTCAAGTTGGCTGGCAAGTGGAGGAATGCATTGAGCCTTTTGTGTGATAGAAAAGTACCTCTAAAGTTTAAGAAAAAATTTAATAAGATGGTGATGAGCTGTGCAATGCTTTATGATGCTAAAAGAAGATAAAATTGAGTATTGGAGAGATGAGAATGCTCGATGAGTGGCTTTACACATAGAGATAGCTAGGGGTGTAAATTGGGTTAATGGCAAATTCGGGTTGAACTAGAGTTGACCTAGGTAAAAGGGTTGACCTGAACCCGACCCGTTTAGCTAAACGGGTCAGGATTGTCATCCCGGATCGGACCTACGCAAGTTATCGGGTTGACCCGACACAACTCGCCAAACTGCACTTTTTTCGAATTTAGAGTTTAAAGTTTAAATGGCTGGGTGGCTGTCACTGTGACAGCGTGGTGATTGGTGAAGGCATGATGACCGAGGTAGCCAGGTCGAGGTGCTACCTCGTGCGGGTGTGCCGCTACCGCAGTGCTGGGTTGACCGGCTGAATGAGTGAATGCCGATGACGTTGATAGTGTTGTGACCGAGGCGACTAGGCGTGGACGTGTGGTTAAGAGTTGATCGGCTGAACAAGTCGTTGGCTAAAGGCAAACAGGTTAAGGCAGTCAGGTGGGTTGGGCGCGTGCTAGCGCCTAGCAAGCTAGGCTCGCTCCTGGCTGGGCGTGAGTCACGTGACGTGCGACTATGGCACTCATTGCGGAAGCCGAAGCAGGCTTGGATGGGCTAGGTTAGGCTAACAGACTCGGACCTGGGTTAATTTCAGGTGATTTCAGGTTTCCAGGTCAACCTAAACCTTATCCGTTTTTTCAGACGGGTCAAAAATCCAAACTTGGGCTTGACCCGTTTTACAAACGGGTTGATCCAAACCCAATTTTTTTCGGGTCAGATTTGTTAAGGAAGTTAATTACATCGCTATGTATCTTGTACCAATGGCTAACTTACACGTGTACTCTATTATACTAGAATAGGTTATATATAGGCCTCGGCTGTTTGTATGAAGTAAGGAAAAACAATAATAAAAGTTTCAGTTTTCTCTTCTTCTTTCTCCATCTGCTACCGCTGTTCAAGAAGTCTCAACTTCTACATGGTATCAGCAAGTAGGCGATCTTGAGGGTCTGATAATGACGACTCAGGCTTCAGCTTCTTCGTCGATCGGCACCACCGCATCAGGAGCAGCCACCTCAAATCCCCTTATCTCTCCGTCTCTAAAATTTGTAATTTCCAATCTCAAGTTTCTTGTTCCTCATGCCCTTACTCCGGACAACTTTCCGATATGGAGCACTCAAATCGCTAAGCTCCTCAAGGCTAATGGGTTTGCGGCATTTCTTGACTCCAAACCGGATCAAGAAAATGAAAATCCGAATCAAGATTCGAGCTCGTGGCACGTCACCGATCAGAATCTTGCGACGGCCATGTGCTCCACTATTTCGCCAGCCGTTCTTCCTTATGTGATTCACCTGGAATCAACTCACGAAAAATTTGGGCTACTCTCCACAACAGATTTCAGGCATCGAATCGATCCAAGGTAATACAGCTCAAAAACGAGCTCCACAATATTTCTATGCAGGCAATGACTATGACTCAGTATCTCACTGAAATCAAGAAAATAGTCGACCAAATAGCGTCGGCTGGCTCTACCGTGGATCCGGAAGATGTCATAATATACATCTTAAATGGACTTCCACCGGCCTACCAATCGTTCGCTACAACTATCCGCACTATGCAAGGATCATTATCTCTTGATTCCCTCTATCGCTTCTAATAAGCGAGGAAATTCATCTCAAGTCGGCGGCCTTGAAATTTCCCAAACCACCGGACAATCAATCCGCTCTGTACACCGGCAGAGGCAGGGGCAGGCGTGGACGTGGAAGACCCGTCTCAAACTCGGCGTCGAACGCGCTCCCCAATCTGAATGCATCCATTCAGTGTCAAATTTGCAAGAAAAAGGGTCATAGTGCTGAAGCGTGCTGGCATCGAATGAACCCCAACTATACACCTCAACAGTCGGCGGCAAAGAACACGAGCGCACTTCTTGCCAATATCGAAAACCAGTCAACATCGGACTGGTATATCGACTCCGGGGCGTCATCTCATATGACCAACTCCATCGAGCATTTGGACTGCTACAACACCTACAATGGCAACGAGAATGTCATTCTTGGGGATGGCCGAGCAATACCAATTGCTCACACGGGTTCTGGATTACTTCCGACCCCGGCTAGTAAGCTAATTTTATCAAAACTCTTGCATATTCCTTCTCTGTCTTACAATTTATTATCAATTTCAAATCTGGTTAAAGATAATCCCATTTCAATTACTTTTGACGCAACTGGCTTTGTGTTTAAGGATCGGATGACAAATCAAGTCATCCTTAAAGGCCCGTGCGATCAGGGTGTGTACAAGATTGCCAAATCCGTCAAGGACGAAGCAGCTACAGCACTTACCGCCAATAGACTCACGTCCGCAACCTGGCACATGCGTCTGGGACATCCAAATCATCATGTCCTTCGGCACATTTCTAATAATAATCCATCGTTACACATCTGTAATACTAGATATACTTGTACTCAGTGCTTGTCTTGTAAGGGTCAGAAATTTGCTTTTGAAAATTCTATTACTACAAGTCATTTTCCGCTTGAATTGGTTCATTCCGACGTGTGGGGACCTTCACCAGTGCCCTCACACCAAGGATATCGATATTATGTTATATTCGTCGACGACTTTTCTCGATTTGTTTGGTTATTCCCGCTCGTCCATAAATCGGACGTCACAACTACTTTTATTTATTTTGTGCATTTTGTTGAACGTCAAACTAACAGGAAACTGAAAATCATTCGAACGGACGGTGGAGGCGAGTTCGTTAACAGCCGGTTTCAATCATTCACTCAGGAAGCCGGAATTAAGCATCAAACGTGCTGCCCCTATACTCCAGAACAGAACGGGATAGCAGAACGAAAACACAGACACATCATAACTATGACCAGAACCATGCTATTCACTGCCGGGCTTCCTCTAACCTACTGGCTCGACGCTTCCACAACCGCAGTCTACTTAATCAACAGGCTACCTTCCGCAACTATAAAGAATGTAGCCCCTCTCTATCGAATGTTCAAGGTTTCACCGTCTTATTCACATCTACGCGTTTTTGGGTGTGAATGTTTTCCGCTGCTCCCTCCTACGCAACGAACCAAGCTTACACCCACTTCCACTTCTTGCGTCTTTTTGGGTTATTCTGATATTTCTAAAGGCTATAAATGTCTTAATCCGGTAACGAACAAAATTTTTGTATCTAGAAACGTTCATTTTAATGAATCTGTTTTTCCGCTTAGATCAAAGAATACTCAAGAAACTGTTCAGCAAGACCTCATGCCACCATCTCTTCTTATTCCGCCCTCTACGCTTCATCGTCCAAATAAAATCAGCATGCCACCACCTGTTCGATCAATGCCTTCAACTTCCACTGAACCTGCTCAAGCAAGCCCTCCGGTCTGCGATCCAGTTCAGCTTAGGATCACTCCTCCGGCGCCAACAAACTGCAATACCACACATCCCATGACTACTCGGACCAAAACGGGCTCGCTCAAACCGGTTCAAAAATTAAATCTGCTTCATCAGGCCACCATTCCAAGCGATCCAACTACATATGTGGAAGAAAGCAAGAGATTTGAATGGCGACAGGCAATGCCACAAGAATTCTACGCTTTACAGAAGCAGGGCACTTGGATGCTCGTTGCTCCTCCACTAACGGGCTCCGTTCTCGGCTCCAAGTGGACATATCGTACTAAGTTAAATTCAGATGGCTCGGTAGCTCGCCACAAAGCCCGGTTGGTAGCTCAAGGTAACCAACAAGAATATGGCCTAGACTACCAGGACACGTTCAGCCCTGTGGCCAAACTTCCGACAATTCGAATCCTGTTCACCATCGCTCTGTTTCATCGGTGGAAGGTCCAGCAACTAGACGTTGCGAACGCGTTCTTACATGGCGATATCCATGAGACAGTATACATGAGACAGCCCAAAGGATTCGAAGATGCTTCTCATCCCAACTACGTGTGCAAATTACAAAAAGCTATTTACGGACTACGTCAAGCTCCGCGGCAATGGTACACAACATTCACCTCATACCTTCTAAAGCTCGGGTTTCAGCACAGTCAAGCGGACCCGTCGCTCTTAACTCTAAACCACGATCGCACTCGTCTCTATCTCCTGGTATACGTCGACGATATTCTGCTCACTGGTAATAGTGAACGTGCGATGACTGCTCTAGTAAATCAGCTGCAATCTCAATTTACAATGACAAATTTGGGTACAGCAAATCACTTCCTCGGTCTGAAAATTGAACACACACCAGATAAGTTCTTTCTATCTCAATCCGTTTATGCCAAATCAATAATTCAAATGGCCGGGTTACCCAAATGTAACTCGGTCGCTAACCCGTCATTTACAAAACTTCCAGCCTCCAATTTGCCCGCGGAAGCTGCCTTCGACGAACAGGCATACCGAAGGATTATAGGTTCACTGCAGTATTTGACACTCACCAGGCCGGACATAGCCTATGCGGTCAATGCCTTATCTCAACACATGCACAAGCCGGCTTCAATTCACTCAGCAATGCTCAAGAAACTTCTTCGGTACATTCAAGGTTCCACTGACTTCGGACTTCCTATTTCAAGAGACGACCTTATCCTTCGCACATACTCGGACGCAGATTGGGCTTCAGATCCGGAAACCAGAAAATCTACTTCTGGCTTTTGTACATTCCTCGGCAGTACCTTGGTCTCGTGGTCAGTTAAAAAGCAGAATACCGTCTCAAGGTCTTTCCACCGAATCTGAGTATCGGGCGCTAGCCTCGGCAACAGCGGACACCATCTGGCTCAAACGGCTACTAGCGGACTTTGGAGAAAATCACGATCAACCTATCAATATCTACTGTGACAACACTTCAACCATTGCTTTAGCCAATAACCCGGTATTTCACGCACGCACAAAGCACATCGAGATCGACCAAAGGTTTGTCCGTGAACACATTCAAAACAACATCATTCGGCTTCTTCCCATTAGCACGGTCGATTAAGTCGCTGATATCTTTACCAAACCGCTGACAACGCCACGATTCAAATTACTTCGTAACAAGCTAACCATTGCAGCCAATGATCAGCTTGCGGGGGAATGTTAAGGAAGTTAATTACATCGCTATGTATCTTGTACCAATGGCTAACTTACACGTGTACTCTATTATACTAGAATAGGTTATATATAGGCCTCGGCTGTTTGTATGAAGTAAGGAAAAACAATAATAAAAGTTTCAGTTTTCTCTTCTTCTTTCTCCATCTGCTACCGCTGTTCAAGAAGTCTCAACTTCTACAAGATTTGGGTCAAGTTTCTAATCTTGTCAACTTTTGACACCCCTACTTAGAAATAGGATGCAAAATGAGTATATACGTTTCATTTCCATCATGCTTTCAGATGAACTGCCAAAGGCATTCCAACAAGAATTCAGTTTGATAAAAAAGTTCACCAAAATTGTAAATAAATCTTATTTCTGTGTATAAAAGAATTCTGTATCCCTCTTCAATGTACACCGCGCAATTACATCAAATCCCCAAAACAAAAAGAATCAAAAAGGCCTCTTAAGCCCTTTAAAATCCGCACTGTCAATGCATTCTGTCGACCTTCCTCTGACGCCATTCAACATCCTCAAAAGTTCACTAACCTTCTCTTTTGTGCTTTCACTGCAGCCGACCTGCAGTATCAGTAACAACTTCTGAAAAGCTCCAACTTCTACCGCCTCCTTCAGACACTTCTCCTCTTCGCCCTTCCCCACATTTACTTGCTTCTTGCAGAGCTTCCATGTCGCCGACACTGCGAACTCGGTTGCCATATCTGATACTCTAACCATCTTCTTCACTAACACCGGTATAGCGAGGTCATGGCAGGCAGCCATCTTCCTCCCTGCCTCCGTGCTCAGAATTACGTCGAGTACCGCCAGTCCTTTCTCACAGAAACTCCTCTCGGAATCAACAATCATCTCCAATATCAGAGAGACAATTCCCATCTCGGCAAGCCTCGATGCAGCTCTCTTGTGACAGGAAGCCAAGTAGTAGGCGGCGACAAGCGACGCCTTTGTTGCCGCCGGCGAAATAGGCTCCTTGAGAAGCTTCACAAGTGCTTCAATTAACTCATCACTTCTTGCAATTATTCCACAGTCTTCATTGTTTGCTGAAACCATCTCTTTTACAACTAACACAGCATTGAGCCTTCCTGAGAGATTTCCATTCTTCATGACAGAAACAATAGAGTGAAGAGATTTCTCAGAAACCAGCTTCCTTCGAGCTGCTTCATCAAATGACAACATTCCAGCGAGCGCTGACAACACCTGCTCGGAAGGGAAATCCTGAAAAACTGCCGAAACCACCCGCGAGGCGCCGTTCGACGATATGCACCGCCGGTTCCTGTCGCTTTCCGAAGCCCAATTGTTTAGTTTAGCCACCAATTCGGCGCATTGGGTGGCATTGCCTCTGAAATGAGCGGCCGAAATCTCTGAAAGCAAGTCATTGACTTGGGCGGAGGTGATGGGGGTCTTGGGAGTAGCGATACGTTCGATGCCAAGGGAGCGGTGGGCGACGCACCAGTCTTGGATCATACGGCGGATGGTGTGGTTGGGGATGAGATCGGCGGCGAAAAGGGGCTTCTTTGTGACAGGGCAGGTGACATTTCCAGCTTCGAGCCAGGTTTCGATGCTCGAACGGTCGAAGGTGATGCCGGAGGAGAGGATGACGGGATCTTTCATTAGGTCCAGGGAGATGGGGCAGAGGAAGTGCGACGGGATAGAGAGCTCAGCGGGGGAATCTCCGCCGGCGATGGCGGGGATGGGTCGCCGGCGGAAAGGCAGCTTCGAGGTGAGCTTGAAGGACCTGAGAGCCATTACCGATAGAGAGGAGAAGGAAAGAAGGCTTGTATTGTTGTGGATGTTTGAGTTGAGGTTTGCTGTGGGGAGAGTGGAGAGGAGGTATTTGAATGAGGGGAAAGAACGCGGGGGTTCACGCGGAAATATTCAACGTAGAATTTTTGGTCGACCGTTCGGGGTTTGAATTTTGACCGTTGAATATGTGAACACCGGCGATAACGGTCACATGGTCCGATTTTTGACTCGGTTGGGTTACTTGGGTAGGTGGAGGTCGGTCCATTTATTCATCGAATTTATTAAAATAAAATTATTATTTTTGGGAAATAAAAAAATTATGTCTGATACAAAATATATAAAAATAAGGCTATTTTTAATTATATATTTCTAATTTCTCTTTTTATATGTCATCTTCTTATATATTATCATTGATACATCATAAAAAATTTATATTGATCAAACACAAATATTGGGAGAAATTTAAGATGAAAACTTTCAAAATTAAATATGGGACCATTTGAGCTTCGATTTACGCAAACTTATAGTCGAATTGAACATCTCAAAAAGACAAACCCAACGACGCCAAATTCGACCCAATACGGACCTAAATAGATCCAAATTGAAGACCTGAAGCATTTGGATAGTTCAAGCTATAAATTGTACAACCAAACAATTTCTAAAAACACCATGCTTATAATCAAAATCGAGCAGATTGATGAGACGAATCCAATGAGCTTAAGATCACTGGATTTTGATGTCATGAAGATACTCAAATACTTGATAAATGCTACGATCAAGGGAGTCGATATCGGCTGTCCATTCAGAACACTCCCAACATATCCTTAATCTTCTCCTTATTTATTTGTCATGCTACTCCCAAAAAAGTATAAATAGACACCTCATTTTTTTCATTAAGGGGAACTCAAGCAAGTAAGAGAAGGAAGACCTTGGGCGGAGGGAAGGGCGGGCAAAGTAAAAGTGCACTACTAGCCTTTGAAAAAGAGAGAGAATGTGCAAATTATACTCAAAATATTGTAAAATAAAATATCATTAAAAGATCAAGATGTGCAATTATATCTTTTATCTATGATATGTAATAAAAAATTTATCTTGATCACAAATCTCAAGGCAAAATCAAGTCTGAAACTTCCAAAACTAAATCGGAGACCATCCAAACTACAATTTCAACAAACTTATAGCCGAACTGAACGTCTTAGAATTACAAAAGCATCGACACCAAACTCAACTCAATCCGAGCACAAATGGGTCAAAATGGAAGACCCGAAGCACATTTGAAAAATTTAAATCATAAATTTGATGACTAAACTATTTCCAAACTAACATGCTTATAGTTGAATCGAGCAGCTCGACGAGACAAATTCAACGAGTCAAAGATCACCAAATTTTGATATCATTAAACTATTCAAATGCCCAATAAATAGTTCACGATCAAGTGAATCAACATCGGCCGTCCATTCAAACAACTTCCAATTACTTATCATTTATCTCCTTCCTATTTATTGGTCATAAATGATAAAACTTTGTCATGGAAGATAAAATTGTTATTTGGTGCTCTGTTCCCATGATTGATGAAACAAATGGAAGAAATAAATACCATTTGATGTAGGAACATCTTAGCTTTTATTATGCTTGAGGACTAGTTTACCTTCCTTAGTCTAGATAGTTCTATTTTCTTCTTTAAATAGTTGGCTAATGTAAAGGATGAAGCTCATTGATGAAATATTATACCATTTGAAGCCTTAGAGCTTTTGTTTCTTCTTCTTCCCTGGATTGGGATCCCAAAATCCTTCTTGCAGGTCGAGTCTTCCGACGATCCACTACATCAGTTGGTATCAGAGCCTGGAGCTTGTGAAGATCGATGGACTGCGGAAGAAGGTCGGCTGTCGACGACGTTTGAAGCCGAAGAACAAGGATGGTCGACGAAGATCGACGCCGAATAAGATGGACGGTCGACGAAGATCGCTACCGAAGGAGATGGGCGATCGACGACGATCGACGTCGAAGAAGACGGGAGATCGATGACTATCCTCCTCTCGAGCTTCCACTCCAATGGCGTGATCCGCCGCCGGAATACCCGCCCCACTATCCTCATGAAAATGGCCGCCAAAGAAGAAGGGCTATAGACCATGATCGATGCTGCCAAGCCCTTTGAATGGCTCGAGTGGAAGCATCGCTTGATCGGATTGATGCCTTATTTGCCGATTTCAATCATTCCTTAGAACGAGTATGCATATCGGCCATCAAATCAACGACGCCCTTTCCGCAACCGTATCATCGGACATCTACCCTCAGTCGGCTTATTCACCTCCGCTCTAGTCCCATTCCGTCGCCCATGATTCCGCCTCCGCATTCCTCTGTGATCCGACCTCTCTGTCTGACCTTGAGCTCATGCAAGATTGCCTCTGCTCGCAAAGTCTCGACCCGACCCTTCCTCCTGCCGGTTTTGTCTCCGCTTCATCTCGCGACCAGACCCAGAATCTCGCTTCGTCTAACAACAAGAACGAAGATTCTGATTCTCTCCAGCGTGATTCCGACCCCAACACCAGTCCACTCCCGCTCCTACTTCCAGTTCGCTCCGGCGATCCCAAATCCACTCCTGCATCCGTCATGACTACACTGCCGCTCCTGTTCCCGCTTGCGCTTCCATGTGCACCACTCGAGCCAACTAGTCCTCTTCCAGCATGCGACCAAGATCCCTCTAGGATGGTGAAGAAGCCAATGACAATTAGTGAGATCACGAGGGTGCAGATGAAAGTGTTTGAAACTGATTCTCGAATCCTGCATGGGTTGCTCAGGATCTCCGCTGGAGAGCTTGGAAAGCGTACAAAATCAGTAATTTTGCCACTAAAGTTATTGCAGCAATTTATAACTTCTGATTTTCCCAACCAACAAGAGTATGAAGCTTGGCATCGTAGAAATTTGAAGCTTCTTGAGGTTGGATTACTCCTACACCCTCTAACTGCATCAGATGTTCATTCTCAATCGTTAGAAACATGTTTTGATCATGAAGAAATATCTATAATCAATGAGATATTTGAGTCGAAGTTATTTGTTCAAACTACGCTAATTCATATGAATGTAAGCCAGTTAGCTGCAAGGTTAGCATATAAGATGTTTGAGGATTTGCCTAAAAGAAATGTTGATATTGAAAAGTGCAAACCAACAATCTCTCCAGCCATTGCTTTTGAGGTAGAGCATGCTGAGGAAGTACAGGAGTTTGCTATCATCAATATGGTGGAGCCAGTGCCACTAGGTTGTAAGGGAAATCCAAAAGCAATTCAATCTTTGCCAAACTCTTCATCTAGCACTCCACCCCCAACCCTTTCTGCACTGCTACAGAACATCACAAGCACGACACTTGTCACAATTTCCTTGAGTCAGCCCAGCTACAATATCCCAGGGGAAATGACTACCTTGAAAAGCTGAATCGAAGATGCCGATATGGTTGCCAACAATTTCATCGACTGGATCCCTAACTCAGGTCAATGTGCTATAGCTGATCTACTTGGTGATTGCTGCATCACTTCATATGATTGTTCGGTTATGCTAAAGAGCTTGGTGAAAGTCGCTGATGGAAATATCTTCTTAGCCCTTGAAGGAGGTTACAATTTCAACTCTCTAGTTATTCCAGTTATTGCTTGTGCAAAAACTTTACTTGAAGGGAATCCTGTTGTTGGAAGTTTTTTTAAGGAAAGGCCTTTTGAATCTACTTGGCATGTAATCAACAAGGCAGGAATCAAATCCATCAAAATATATCTCTGGGAAACCTGCACTCATTTGATTAAGTTGGTAGACATTCATCAAAGATGCAAAGTCTTCGACCCAGGGGGACTGATTGTAATCTACACCCCTCCCCGATGACACGCTTCAACAGAGTCGAACTCTTTTGACAGAAGGGGAGAATGATGTAGGAACATCTTACCTTTTATTTTGCTTAAGGACTAGTTTACCTTCCTTAGTCTAGATACTTCTATTTTCTTCTTTAAATAGTTGGCTAATGTAAAGGATGAAGCTCATTGATGAAATATTATACCATTTGAAGCCTTAGAGCTTTTGTTTCTTCTTCTTCCCTGGATTGGGATCCCAAAATCCTTATTGCAGGTCGAGTCTTCCGACGATCCACTACATCACCATTGAAGATATATATATATATATATATATATTATGATAAAGTAGTTAATTGATTTGAAGTAAATTGGGTGTGAAAATATTATAAATGGGGATGTTTTGAGAATATTAGTGTTTGATTTGAAGGAAAACAAATGTAGTATAAAATTTTGGTGTATTTATGAAGCACTATCTAGTGCAAATTTGATAGATTTGTAATCGGTCAATTTTAGCAATTTTCAAATACACAATAAATTAGTTGCCATTATTGCTTCCACCTCTGCCATGACCAACTGCCATTGCCATCTCCTTTGTGGCTCTAGCGTCGCCGCCGCTGCCACCCTCCTCTAGTTGTTGCCACGGGCCACTATCAGTTACCACCCACCATCACCACCACCAACCATTGTTACCATCGGCTACCGCCATGACTAGTGAACTACTAGCCACCGCCACTGCCACCAACTACAGTTGTTAGCCACCATCACCCCTACCGCCAACCACCAATTACCACCATCTTTGAACTTTACACTGCATTCATTTTATTTCAAATCAAACAAAATATTTGTATAACTTGATTAACATACAATCAATTTATATATATGTTTAAAGTTGTTGGGGATAAGGAGTAAAACACCACAACAATGAAACAATCAAGAAAATAAAAGTAGATAAAGTAAAGGACAACATGATTTAACATGAAAAAATTTAAAATAGAGAAAAAATCACAGAGGCACACCACACCAAGAAATTCACTATAAAAACTGGAAAAAATAAATACAGATCTCTCGTCTCTCTCGCTCTCCTTCTCTTCTCACATGCACCATTCGTAAAGTTTTCACATACAAAAATATAAGAGAAATCCAAGTAAAATAATCCCAAGGGACGCAACCCTCCACAAAAAAGAGAAAGAAAACTGTCCAGTCTGTCTCGCAGTGTTGCGGTGCCAATTTAGAGTATTGCGGTGCTTGAACCTCTGTCTTGATCCACTGCAACGTCGTATATATACCGCTGTGGCGCTCTGCTCTTTGTTGTTCAACGTTGGGGTGCTCGGGAACAAAGTGTCGGTGCACTGGGGTATACAACGTAGGGGCATTGTATAGAGAAAAAATTTTGGATGTAAAGCTTGAGAACCCAAACAAGCATGACAAACTTGAGGTTTGATGCAATAGAACAACCTGATTGATCAATACAATCGGATTCCACACATAACAAAAATGTCTGTATTATTATTAATTTATATGTTTAAAAAACACATTTTAAACCAACTAAAAAGCTCCTAATTATGATAATTTTGAATACTTTTAATCCCATTTTTAAAAGGAGTACTTTATAAACAAATTATTATATAAAAGCCCAGACAAAAATAAAGGGGGAAATGCCATTTCATTGGGTGTGCTTGCATAAACACGCTTCAAAATAACTCACAAAATTTTTATCTATATGAGCTCTAAAAGATGTAAACTTAAATATACTATTATAAGCTTTAATCTTATTTCCAAATTCTTTTGATTCATATGTAGATGAGGTGAATAACTCATAAAGTTGTTCATGAATATTATTTGGAGCTAGCATGAACTCTCCATTATAGCAGCAAAATGTTGGCGACTAAAATTGAAATATTCTTGCACCGCAATAACAACATAAATAACATACTTGAATCAAACTCTATAGTAAGATCATTGATATTTGATACTTGCATATTTGCTAAATATAGATCTCTTTTTCTTTGTACTTTCATATCAAATATATTTATCAAATTTTCTAGATATCAGTAAATATATAATTAATAATATACTTAACTAATTGCATTCCTCTTATTCAAAACACCAATAAATATTAATCTTTAAAAGCTAAAAGATAGGAGTATTATGATACTATTAAATACATATTGCAAAAATTTTCAAAGTGTATCCACACTTATCTCACTTTGGAGAAATTATCATGTAGTCAATCCGAACGCAGAGTAAGGTTCGGATGCTGCGTATTTACTGCTTATTTTACTGCGTATTGTTTATATAGAATTTTTTCTGCGTATTTTTTGCGTACTCTGAGAACTTCGGTGATTATGATGGCTGCACAAGAAGCACCGTACCAATTGAGATAAGGCCATTGCAGAAAATAGTTACCATGTTATGCTGTCTTCTACAATGAATTTACTGTTTCAATTTGAAGAAGAGAGGAAGTTAATGATAAATTTTTATTATTGTAGGAGGTTCTATAATAGCTCATCTTTTGCATGCTCCTGAAGATTACCTACCAGTCCTACTGGGTTTGGCTGAGGATGGTAGTTTTGATGATATATTAATGATGGAAGATAATTTTGTTCTTGCATTATATATAACCCCACAACAGGAGGTCTGAATGAGAAGAGAGCAGAGTGCGTGGGAAGAACGGAGAAGAAGGGAGCACTTATAAGCCTCTCTTCTGCGAAAATATTGTGCGAGGCTGGTTCGCATTATTTTGTACGAGAGGATTTCTAACCCGCACAATTTGAGCGGTTTTCAAAGTTGCACGAACAGCCTCCTGCAATACACCGCTGATGCTTCGGAGGACTTCCTTACGTTCCTCTCAAAACCAACCAAACGACGAAATTTACGAAATACGCGTAAGTAAATTACTTTACCCTCCTAATTCAATATACCAAACAGCCCCTAACTCGGCATTCTATCCATTCCCTCTCAAGAAAAACTGTTCCAAGTAGTTTTATTCGTTACCCTCTCAAGAAAAACTGTTGATAAACTGAAGGGAATGCAGAAGTAATTAGGTAGATAAACATGGCTGCAATTGGCCGAAGGAGCGATCGGAAGAAGCTAATTGTACAGCTCTGCTCCTCGGAAGGAAATACACAACTTTTCTCCTTCCAAATCAAGAGCTGTTTTTTTTTTAATAGAGCTATTATATCATTTTATTGTCATTAAAATTAAATTTCTGTTAAAATATATTAATATACATTAAATTAAAATAGATTTTAAAATTAATAAAAGTAATTCAGTATAAAGTATTTATATTTAATACTAATATTAAAATTAATACAATAATATTTATATATATTAATATCTTAATATGTTGTATTATTTTAATATTTATTATTGTTATTATTTTAAGATAATATTATTATTATACTGATTTTAAAATTAATACATTGATATTTATATATATTAATTTAATATTAATATTATTATTTTATGTTAATATTTTTATTATTTATTTTATATTTTAATGTAATAAATTATACATATTTATGTAAGTTTTATGTAAATATTTCATTCATGCCTTCACTAAAAATTAATGCATATTTAAAACAAAGTGTTATTTAATTTGGCAATATACTAACTGTTAATTAACTTGAAAAATAATTATAGTTCTAATTTTAATTTATGAAATTATTTAAAAATTAACAAAAATATTTCAAACTGTAAACATTATAGTTGTACAAGAGATAAAAATTCAATTGTAAATACATTATTTGAGTTGAGACAAAAAGCTCCATTTGAACTCCACACTTAGAGGTGTCAAAATCGAGTTGCGGATCTGGTTCAGATCGAACTTGGAACTGGCCCGACGCTATTTGACACAATCCGAACCCTACTCATTTTTACAAACAGGTCGAGAAATTCAACTCGGACCTGACTAGGTCAAGTTTCCGGTTTGACCCAACCCTACACGGATTTTGATCGAAGAAGCACACGAATGGAAGGAATGTTGCCAACATCGAAGACAGTGAGGGACGACGGAGTTGAAGCGGCTGGACTAGAAGGTAATGTGAGTGATGAAATGTCGTCGACCTAGGATTTACTAAAATGAATAGGAAGGAATGTCGCCGGCATCGACAGGACGACAGGGCACTATATTTCCGGATCATTATAATTGGAATGGGTCGATCGGGTCATTGTTTGGTTTCCGGGTCAACCTGAATCCGACCCAATTTTTAAAACGGACCGATTTGTTGAACCCGAACCTGACCCATTTCATAAACGAATTCCAACTTTGAACACGGTCACCTGACATCACCAGCGCTTATAAGGATTCTCTAATTACAGGTTTGATGATTCCGTTAATGCCATGCAGGGCAAGCCTTTGTTAGGTTAAGATTTATTTTTTATTTTTTTACATAAAAGAAACAAATTTTAAATCGTCCTCTGTGGGGACACTTTCGCAATCAAACGAAGACTTGCTCTGCCTGCCGTTAACAGTCAGTGTCAAACCAGTAATTAGTGAATCCTTATAAGCGCTGGCGACGGCTTGTGACCGTGCTCAAGTTGGAAGAAGGGGAGACGATCGAGGAGACAGTGGAGGTCGCAGGTTAGGCTTTGATTTACTATTTATTCTTTATTTTTTTATTTTTTACACAAGATATACAAAATTTAAAAACTGTTTATCTTTCAGTTGTCAATTTTAAAAAGAATACTCATATTATTTTAGATTGCTATTGTCATAAATCATAATCTATGTTGCACGGATATATGACCTATTCATGAAGGCGTGTTGTATCCGATACACCGATACACGGATACGCCTCTGATACGGCACCGATACGTGTCGGATACGACTTTGCTGTATCCTATTAAAATACTATTTAATTTCAAAAGGACACGCGTATCTGATACGCATGTCTGTTGAAAAACAAAAAAATCCGAAAAAAGACCAGTTGTATTTACTTCCGCAGCTGCGAGCAAGGTTCTCTCATTTCTGAGATGGATTTGAGTCTCTTGATGATATAGAGTATTCGAAATTGCTAATCTTTAACTTGATGAGCTTGAATTAGAAAAGCTACGATATTTATTGAAGATGATATGAGAATATTATGCTTTGAATGTTTTCTTAATTTTTTTGTATGATTTAAAAATTATAATTTTGTGCCCGCATCGTACCCTTATATATATATCCTGTATTTTTAAGAATTGACGTGTCTCATATTAGTATCATGTCGTATCCGTATCGGTGCAACATAGGTCATAATCTTCAATTAACGATAAAAAAATACTAGCTTGCATGCAAGAATTCCATGATCTCTATGGTGTTAATAGCTTGAAGTTTCTTTTGGCGGATCAACGTGAAAGAATCTTGGAGGTTTATCTACTCATCTTCATTCTACTTCGGTGAAACCAAACTGGTAATGTTAATGGAGGATGTCATGAAAACTTAAGAGCAATATTTTGAGAAAGAAGAAAAATGTATAGTGATAAGGTGGGGCATAATGCTTTAAAAAGGTGCAAATGAACCGATAACTATTGGAGAGAACACAGATGCTAACAAGTATTAGGTTATATAATAAGAGTAATATTATGTCAGCTGTATTCCAATTTTTTTGTTTCTTTACTGCTTATCCCTACTCCATTGCTTTAATATCACTATCTTTACTTGCTTTTTAATTTTGGCAATAAATGATAACCCGATGTTCTAATAGGTAAATTGAAATTGATGCTCTTGCCAAGCCCTTTCAATTTGCTTTAGTTGGTTCTTTTCCGACTAAGCGACCATCTCTCGACTCGATTCGTAAATTTTTCTTTTCTCTTAAGCTTAACTCAGAGTTTTCTGTAACTGTTCTAGATCAGATGCATGTCCTGATTAAACTGTCTAATGAGCTGGATTATAGTAGAGTTTTTTTTGTCACCGTTCATATTTAGTTTTTAATTGTTTCATGAAGCTTTCAAAATGGTCTCATTTACTGGATGTGGGTTTTGATTCCCCTGTTATCCCGATTTGGATTTCTCTCCCAAAGCTTAGACCACATTTGTTCACCCCTTGGATCCTTCATACTGTGGGATCTTTGTTCGGGAGGCCGCTAAAATTGGATTCCGCCATTTCTGTAGGGTCTCGACCATCTGTTGCTTGTGTTCTGGTGGAGTTAGATATCACTAAAAACTTTCCTTCTCATATCTAGCTTGGGCCTGAGAATTCGGGGTACATACAGCAGGTGCTATTTGAAGTGTTTCCTGATTTCTGTGTGTCGTGTAAGCGCCTGGGTCACCTTAAGGGTGTGTGCTCTTCTTCCTCTCTTGTTGTCTCTCCCCATACTACTTCTGTTCCTGTTTCCAATGCAGTGAATGAACCGTTAAGTATGGAGGGGTGTGAGTTAGTGGCTCATGTGTCGGTGGCTATGGATCCTAATCCCATTGCTCTTGGTGTTGTCTCTGAGGATGTTTCTGTCGAACCCAGCCTTACTGTTTTGGGTGGTTTGGATACTTTAGCTATTGGTAATGTGGAGAATGAGGTAGAAAATAATGTGATAGCTGTTGTTTCGGGTGCTGTGTTGAATCCTGATGCTTCACCCTTTCTTCCTCTTCAAACCAATTTGAGTAATGTTGATTCTTTTGCGGTTTCACCTAGAACTTGTATGAGTGCTGATTTGATTGGTGGTGCTGAACGTTTGGTGTCGGTGATGTCTGCCCCGGCTGCTTCGGGTAAAAATTCTGTTAAGCCTGTTGCTTTAGATTGCACTGTTGAAGATGCTGTTCTGCCTCCTCCATCTGATGATTTGGATGCGAGAGTTAGTGTGTTTCCTGCTAATTCACGTGCTCATCCAGTTTTGGTTGACGGTTTAGTTAACAATAGTTGTGTTGATGTTCCTGTTAAGCTAATTGGTCCTCCTAGTTTAAAGTATCATTTGGGTGATAATTCGGGAATGGACATTCGTGTGCAGTTGGATTGGTTACAAGAATTGACTTATTCTGATTCTGAGTCTTCAGAATCCTCTGGTGATGAGGATCCGTGCAATAAGTTTGCCTTATTGCGAGAAAAAACCCTTGTTTCAGTTTCTTCTCGTGGTAAGCATCGTGGTAGAGGCCGGCATGGTCGGTGATGATTTCTTGTTGGATGGCATTTTGGTTGGCTAGAACTTTGGTCATCTTGTGCTCGTTGGTGATCTATGTTCTAATTTTCGTTCTAGTTCTTTTATCGTTGGGCTATGATGTGGCTGGGGCTCGCTTTCCACCAGCTAGGTTCGTGGCAACCTTGGTTTCTGTTTCGCCAATTGGACGGTCCGTGCTTGTCTTCTGGAGAGCTGGTAGTCTCGGCCTTCTACTGAGCCCTCGGGGTTGTTCTTTTCCTACTGTTTTTGCAATTGCTTTTTTGAGCTTGTATTTGCCCCTTTTTCAAGTAATGAAATGTTATTTTTGTTGAAAAAAAACCCCTATGTTCTAATCATTCATATTCTTAATTAGTTTGAGTGATTAAATAAATTTATGATGGCTGAGATTTTTGATATGATGCATAAGGAAATAATTTTCATCTGCAATATAGGTCAATTTTCAACTTCCCAAACTCCACTACAGTGTGAAGAAGAAGTTAACCAGCATCAAAACTTACTAAATCACCCAATGGCATCCTCTTCCTCTCTTCCATCCGATGGCAAACTCAACTACTTCTTGTTGCTCTTTGGCTTCACACTTGTCTTCATTGTACTCCTCATCATCAGCGCTACTGCAATGGGTTGTTGCAGTTGGTTTCGGCGCCAATTCCTCTTAGTACGCGGCTTGCTCGATCGTGAGGTCAATGAATTGGAAATGCGGCGTTGGATTCCGACATTCAAATATCAAAAGAAAGAAGTGGGGGTTTGGGGGGAGGAAGAGGAAATGACACCAGAGTGCGTGATTTGTCTATCACCATTCGAAGAAGGAGAGGAGGTTAGGCAATTGCCATCGTGCCGACACTTATTTCATGTAGCTTGTATAGACTTATGGCTCAACACGCATAACAATTGTCCGATTTGTCGTCACATTGTTTTATTGCATTTGTGAATATGTCAACTTAGTTCCACGCTTATATTGAAAAAAAAAAAAAAAAAAAAAAAAAAAAAAAAAAAAAAAAAAAAAAAAAAAAAAAACACTATCTATGAAGAATAGGCTTCCCATATGTGTGAGGTTTTGTATGTAGGCTAATGAGGATGAGAGTATGTAAATGCTTGAAGTGTGTGCATATTTATGCTTAATTTTGGCTTGTGATTTATTATTTAATTATTGTTTCTACTTGCATTAGTTGCAACTCGATAATTCTTCACAATTTTTGTCTATGATTAGTTATTCAATTGTACGAAGCTTAATAATTTATCTTATGGAGAAAGTGCATTGCAAAGATGTTATTGCTAGTCTGCTTTGATTATATAGGAGTTAGAAGGGAGGCAGATAGCCCTTATTGTGGAGCTTTTAATTTATTCTATACGGAGATCGGACAGGAGAACCGTTCGGTTAAGCACTTGGTACCTAGCGGTATCGAGTGCGGGTACCGAGCTGGGTACCCACCAATGAGGTGACATTGCATATTTTTATTAGTTTCCGGACGCCCTCCATGCTCCGCACCTAATAATTTCTCCCTCTTGTGGATGTCTGAGGTCAGAATACTCGAAGAGAAATAATATAATTATATAAATATATATTTATAGTGGATATGAAAGTGTGACAATGCTCAAAATTAATATGAAATATATTGATGAAATTTTCAAAATCACCCAAATGATGTCAGTTGTAAAAACGGATAGCTCCGACATGTTTGGGGCAATTGAAATGGTTAAGATCGACACTAGGGGTGTCAATTCGGGTCATCCCGTCGGGTTCGGGTCGAACCCGACCCGACCCGAATCTAAACGGGTCAACCCGAACCCGACTCGTTTTTGCAAACCGGTCGGACATTTCAACCCGGACCCGACCTGGCCGGGTTGACCCGACACGACCCGCGACCCGACAGTGGCGACTGGGCGAGCTGGTTCGGCCGCGACTCGCGATGGTTAGGCCCTCGGCAGCGCGCGGGGCTGGGGCAGGCGGGGCACGCGGCATCGTGCTGGCCGCAGGCGGGCACGCGACATCGCGAGGGGGGGGCACGCGGCATCGCGAGGGGCTGGCCGCTGGCCGCTGGCGGGCACGCGGCATCGCGCGGGGCAGGCTGGGCACGCCGCATGCGGCAGCGGCAGCGGGGGACGCAGGCGACGGGGCTGAGGGCACGCGGCATCGAGCGGGGCAGGCCGGGCACGCGAGGCAGCGCAGGGCAGTTCGGGCACGCGGGGCAGGCGGGCACGCGGGGCAGCGCCGGGAAGGCGGGCAGCGGTCAGGAGGGTGGAAACGGTGGGAAATTCAAAATTTTTTAAAATAAACGGGTTGCCAGGTTGACCCGTCAACCCGCCGGATCAACTCGAACCCGACCCGTTTATTAAACGGGTCGGGTTCAACCCGGATTTTTCGGGTCGGGTCCGGGTCGGGTTTTCGGATCGGGTCAAATATTGACACCCCTAATCGACACATATATTGGGAGAGGTATTCACCCACTAAAATTGAAAATCTTCACACGTACGAGATGGCAGCACAATATGAGTTTAGAAAAAAATGTAAATTTTTACTATATATATATATATATATATATATATAATACGAAATAAATTATAATTATATTATTATTATTATTATTATTAATTCAAGTTATATTAAATAAAATAATAATAGTTGTAATGGTTCGAACCGCTCGATCATCTGCTGCTCCGGCCTCCGAGTCAGCAGCTGAAGACGCCTTCACAAACTCCAAAATGCTAGTAAGAAGATGATCTATAAAAGTATATATATATATAGATAATAAAAGGGATAAATAAATTAAAAAATACAATGAATAAAAATATTGTTAATAATTAACATATATTTACAAATAAATTTCTACTATAAATATAAATATTCGACAAGTGTTCTAACATTTATATGACATTAAATCATTCCAATAATTATTAAAATAAAAATTCATCAAACCAAAAAAGAAAAATTAACGATCAAAGAAAAAAAAAATCTAATTATCTTCATTCACCATGAATGCATGCATATTAGGAAGTGCATTAAATTCTATTCAGACTAAATGAAATCTTATTTTTGAGATCAAGGGCGGAACACCTTTGGGTGAGGGGGGGCAATTGCCCCCCCTTAAAAAAATAATTTTTTTTTATTGTATAGTTTTTTAGGTTTTTTAATTTTTATTATAAGGGTTTTTAGGTAATTGCCCCCCCTAAAACTTTTAAAATACTATGATATTTAGACAAGTGCCCCCAAACAAATATTAAAGAGCATTCATCATTTTATTTTTAAATTTTAATTTCAAAAATATCCTTACAACCAAAATTTGTTCCGGGGGCGCTGCCCCCAGAAACCCCCGCAAGGGCGCTGCCCCTTGACCCCGCGACCTGACCGGGTAGGTCGAACCCTGCTGGGGGTGCTGCCCCCTTACACCCGCGACAGTTATTTATAAGCTTGCCCCCCCTGAAAATTAAGGCTAGTTCCGCCCCTGTTTGAGATGCATGCATGGCGCATGACTCAATTCAATAGATCAAACTAAGGACTTTGGCTCAAGCAATATACTTCTTAATTTTTAGCCTAAAGGCCTTCTTAAACACCAATTTTAACAAACACTCAACTTTTACAAAAATTTTCTAGACTTTTTATAAGTTTGTTGCGGGCTAGAATATACGCGGCGATAGAGTTAGAAAGTTTTCATCTCAGCATTGTACGGATATCCAGCACACAGGGGCGAACCCCTCTATGGGTAGGGGGGGCATTTTCTCCCTTAGAACTTATAAGACATAAACATCTACCACGGACGATCTTTTTTTGGGGGTGAGAGAGGAGCGAAAGGTAAAACGAAGCCGTGCTCGTTACTCATGAGTCGCGAGAGAGGAGTAAAGGAAAAAAACAAACCATTGATGCTTTACCCTAAACAGAAAAAAATATTGATGACTTCTCTGGATTAATAAATAACTTTAAAAGGAAGAGATACACAAATTAGAGCAGGTTTTTTCGTTGGCGTACTAAGTCATGAGTGCGCGATCGCAGCAATTTTGTTGCGTAAAAAAAGCGAGCAAAAACGTATCCTTCACAGTAATTAATTAGATCATTAGCAATGAAAAAAAAAGATGATAATTTAATATTTAATAATTATTATTAGATAATCAATAATTAGTTAACTATAAAAGTTTTAATAAAATCATATTTAATTATGATTTAAATATTTTATAATAATAAATGATTAAATAACTCTTCAAGTCTGAGTCATATTTTTTTTTTCATCATTCTGTTCACAATAAAAGCTAACAAAGGGTTACATAATTTTTTATTTCGGGGGGGGGGGGGGGCACGTGCCCCCCCTTGCCCCCCTCCCTCCGCCTGTGTGGAGGCACAATTTTTTTATTTTTAAAATATCAACTTTTTTAATTTAGGCGTGATACAGTCATTCGTAGTTTAAAATATTTTTTTTTTTAATTATTATTATAAGAGGATAAATTGTAAAATAACTTTTTCTTATTTTCTTTTCTTTCTTTTTGTATTAGTTTGGTCCAAATTAATATAACTTAGGTTTCGTGTACCCAGGGCCCCATTTTGTTCTCTTATTTTCTTTCTTTTCGTATTAAGACAAGTCAACATTTGCTTCTAACGTTTTTCAAAATTTAGGCTTAAAAAATCTATAAATAAAATTTTGCTTTGTACTATTTGATTGATTGAATAAAAAAAGTCAATAATTATTTCTAATTATGTAAATTTTGTGTCAAAAAAGTTGGTGGCCATTATACTCTTTGATGAAGTTTAGTGGCTATTATATTGTTTGGTGAAGCTTTGTGGTTGAACCTCTAAAGCTTTGATAAGTACTTAATTATTTTTTCTCATCCTTATTGATCCTTCTCTTGATCAATAAAATTTTTATCTCCTCTTGTGATCCTTGCTTCCCTCACCCTCAAAACATATCAAACATCTTTGAAATTCTCTTAGATATTCTCCCACATCTCTCATAAACTTCCAATGCCGTAACTCCATAATAACCCTCGGGTACCATAACCAAAATCCCAATATATGGAGATAATTTGTACCGTAGGAAACCAAATTAAAAATATTATAACTTCTTAACCAAGAATTCAGATTTTTGTAAAATTACTATCCTTAGTTCTTTAACATCCAAAACCTTTAATATATATATATTTTTTCATAGGAAAAGTAATTAACCATTGGTACCCCATTGGTACCCTAAAAGTTTCAATACCAAATCATGAATACTCTTTTCACCACCATCCTAAAAGTAGGGGTGTTAATATTTGACACAACACAAAAATCCGATCCGGACCCGACCCGAAAAATCTTGGTTGGACCCAACCCAATTTCAAAACGGGTCAGGTTTTGGTTCCAGAAATCGACCCTTGAAAAACGGGTCGGGTTCGGGTTGACCCGACGGGTTGCCGGGTCAACCCGTGAACCAGTTTAAAATCAGCTGCCCGCACTGCCCCGCCTGCCCGCACACCGCCCGCGGCTGCTCGGACCTTACCCGTTCAGCTGCCCGTGTGGCAAAGCCTGCCAGTGCACGCTGTCGCACCTGCCAGCTCTAGCGCCTCGCGCCCGAGGCTGCCCGTGCACTTGTCTGCGAGCGCCCGTGCACTCGTCTGCGAGCGCCCGTTCACTCGTTTGCACGCGCCCACGCACTCGCGCTCGTCGCGGGGCACCCGAGCTCGCGTCCACGCATTGGATTTTCATTAAAAAAAAAAAAACTAAAGGGTAATTTTTAGTATAAAACTCATATATATCCTTTTATAATTTAAAATCTAGACCTCTTAATCATAAAAAAAATTTATAAATAATTTATCATATCCTGAACACTATGGTGAAATGATTTACGAAAAGGATATCAGATCTTTAATAATTTGGTGATATGATTCGCAAAGCAAAAAAAAAATTGCAAAATGGATATTAGATGGTCCCAAAAAACTGGCTTATATCAGTATGTGCTAATTTTGTAAAGAGTATTAGTTGAATAAGAAACCTCTTATTTACATATCTACATTATCTATAAAATAAGAAAATTAATTTTAAATAGAGCATAACGTTCTCTATGATGCGTTAAAGGCAATTTGCAAATCAAAATTATAATGACTACAGAAATATTATTTGAAGCTTGTAAATCAAAAATTATATTGTAGAAATTTAAGTGGTTGTACCTCTGTTTCTTAGCCAATATTTATAAAATTTTCAATATCAAAATAACTTAAATTATATTTTAATAGGATTTTAAAGTATCATATCAATTAAATCTGTATTTATATAAATATATTCGAAATAGACAAAATTTTGAAAGCCTTTTGGTTAATTCTTGATCAAAATTAAACTTGTGAGTATTACAATGAACCTTTGGAGAAAAAAAATTATTTAATCTCCCTAATGTTGTTAGAACATTATAACAACTTAGATTTAATATAATTCTTGAGGTAAGTCATTGATTAATAGTGGAATGATGTAATACTTTTCATTTTGATATGCTAGAACTTTTGTTTTATATTCTTTAGTACATGTTATAAACAATTATGTCATATTTGTCATAATAGCTCTCTATTATGTTATAGTCCATAGATTACTCTGTTCCATCTATATTGTAATATGTTATGTTATAGATGTTGTGATTGTGCCTTACTATATTAAATTCTATTATAACTATTAAAGCGCACTCAATTTTTACGTTGCTCAGACCATCTTCAAATTATGTTCAAATGTTCTTCAAATTATGTTTGAATGTTATGCAAACTCTGCTCGATCGATTTTCAACTATTTTTACACATTCTTTGAAATATTACTTAAATGGGTGGTTCAAAAACTATTTGAACCATATTCAAACTTTGTTTAAATAAGTTTTTTGAATAAGGTTCAAACAACATTTAATTGAATTCTCCACGAATAATCTTTGTACCTTGTTTAACCCTTGGGTGAACCAATTCATACTGTGGGTGACTTCAAATAGATAGCTCGGTGACTAAATCAGGGGTATTTTGATATGTAATAAACTTTTGGGCATATTCCAAACAAAATAAATTTCACACATATTTCCCCAAAATCAAATTTACTATTCTAAATGGAAGCATAAGTCTAAGTTCATTAAGTAATTACTTGAGTAATGACATGACTTCAAAATAAAAACTATTTTCTTTATAAAAAAATCTCTAGTAAGGCTTCATCTGGGATAACTTTCTTACTGTTTTCTAAAAATATTTTCTAGCACAAAATATTTTAGAACTATAAAATTTTGTACTAAAAAGATGCTTTAAAAAAGAGTAAGAAAGCCGCCCCAAATAAAGCCTAAATGAAAATACAACGAAGAATAGATGCATGACTCCTTTAAAAAAAATTCTTGAACATTTATCTACTCTATAAAATTTACTTTCACGCCACAATATGAAATATAAACTTGTAAATATTATTTAGAAGATGGTAAATAACTTATTCATTGAGATAATATAAATGAATGAATTAACATTAGAAGTTAAGTGATGTCGGGTGTACCTGCAAGAGATGAACACAAGACAAGCAGGAGTTTGCTAGGCAATAAAACAGTAACCAAACGGTTCTGTAGTGAGTTTCTTCTATCAATTCTACCCTCTTCCTTCCGGCCCCAGGGAATATAAATATACTTCCTATTATACTCCATACAGTTGCTGAAAACAAAAAGTAACTAATAGTACTATGTAACTAAAATAAGCAAAATGGTAGTGGAGCACATGCTCACTAACGGCAAGGCACGATCTGTAGCTAGTATATGGTATTCTGTTTCGCAGGTCCAGGATATGCAACGATGCTCCGCATCATTCGCCCCCATCACGCGAAGAATCTGTGTCAACAGATTCAAGAGTAAGCTTACTGTTGTCTGGCGGAACATAGGTAAAAATGTCTGCGACATTGAATGTGTGAGACGTAGTAAACTCGGCCGGTAAATCGACAATATAGGCATTGTCATTGATTCGTTTGCTAATGGGAAAAGGACCCCATTTTCTCTGGCTGAGTTTGGAATGTTTGCCCGGCGGCATGCGTTCTTTACGCAAGCGAACAAAAACCAAGTCACCTGGACTGAAGATTTTCTCCCTTCGATGCTCATCTGCTGCTTGTTTGTATTGCTGATTTGACTCCTGTAGCTTTAGCCGAACTTTAGAGAATAATTCAGTAAATTGCTGGGCCATTGTAGAAGCTGATTTGCTATGGCTTTTGGGTAGAACTGCAACATCAAGAACAGTATTTGGCATTTTAGTATAAACTATGCTGAAAGGACACATACCGGTGGATCGGTTTGTCATCGAGTTGAAAGCAAATTCAGCCTGGCCGAGGATGTCATCCCATAATGTCGGATTCTCTTATACTAAGCAACGTAACAAGTTGCCAAGAGTTCGGTTCACCACTTCAGTCTGCCCATCCGTTTGAGGATGATATGCCGAACTTAATTGAATTTGTGTGTTCAGTCGCTTCCACAGCTCGCGCCAGAAATGGCTAATAAACTTGACGTCTCGGTCTGAAGTAAGGCTTCTCGGAATACCGTGAAGGCGTACAACTTCCTTAAAAAAAAGTTTTGCAATGTTAAGAGCGTCGAACGTCTTTTTACAGGCAATAAAATGTGCCATTTTTGAGAAGCGATCCACCACGACCATAATTGAAACATTACCACGTTTGGTTCGAGGAAGCCCCAATACAAAATCCAAGCTCAAATCTTCCCAAATTGAATCGGGTACAGGTAACGGTTGATATAGCCCGGTGTTTTGCCCTCCACCCTTGTAGCTTTGACATACAGAACACCTTTGCACGAATTTAGAAACATCCCTGCGAAGATGGGGCCAAAAAAAATCGTTTCTGTAGTTGCATGATCGTATTATCTCGCCCAATATGAGCTGCTAATCCACCAGCGTGGGCTTCCTGGATGATTCGTTGCCGCCACGAAGAATTTGGCACACAAAGAAATTCATTCCTGAATAGAAATCCTTGCCGAATAGAGTACTCAGCCAACTGCTCTTTGTTCTTACATTTTATCCAGATTTCCTTGAAGAAATCATCTTCGGCATATAGCTCCCGCAAGCCTTCCAGACCCAAAAATTCTGTTTGTAGTTGTGTTATAAGAAATGCTCGTCGACTTAGTGCATCTGCAACTATGTTTTGCTTCCCGCTTTTATGCCGTAAAACAAAAGTAAACTTTTGTAAAAATATAATCCAACGAGCATGCATCCGATTTATGTTTTTTTGGGTGTTAATATATTGGAGCGCTTTATGATCACTGCAAAGAACAAAATCCTGATGCAATAAATAATGTTCCCACTGCTTCAATGCTCTAATGACGGCATATAATTCCTGCTCATAAACAGTCCATTTTTGCCTGGATGTACACAATTTCTCACTGAAAAATTCCACGGGTTTGTTGTCTTGAGACAGCACTGCGCCAATTCCCACTACCGAAGCATCCGTATCCACAGTGAAAGGTTTTTCAAAGTCGGGTAAGGCTAATACCGGTGCAGTGGACAAGGCGTTTTTAATAGCATCAAAGCTCCTTTGTTGCTCGTCTGACCATGAAAAGTGAGTCTGCTTGAGCACATCAGTTATTGGAGACATAATTACACTGAATCCTTTGATAAAACGCCTATAAAAATTTGCCAACCCATGAAAGCTACGAATATCAAAAAAATTGCGGGGCACTGGCCATTCAACTATGGCTGTTACTTTTCGGGGATCCACCTTAACACCTTCCGCCGAAATATAAAATCCCAGAAAGGATACCTGCTTGGTTGCGAACTCACATTTAAGAAGATTTAGATACAGCTTGTTCTGTCTCAGAATGCCAAAAACTGTTTGCAAATGCTGTATATGGTCTTCCCAAGTAGCACTGAAAACCAATATATCGTCAAAATACACGACGCAGCACCGGTTAAGAACAGGCTTCAACACTTCATTCATCAATCTCATAAACGTCGCCGGAGCATTGCATAAGCCAAATGGCATGACCTTCCATTCATAAAGTCCTTGGCGAGTTTTGAAAGCCGTTTTCCACTCGTCGCCCGGCCTAATTCTGATTTGGTGATATCCACTCCGGAGATCTAGTTTTGAAAAAATCTGAGCTCCCGACAACTTGTCTAGCATATCTTCCAATCTCGGCATAGGGAAGCGGAATTTAACTGTAATTTTATTTATGGAACGGCTGTCCATACACATCCTCCAACTACCGTCTTTTTTTGGTACTAATAGAGCCGGTACCGCACAAGGACTTAGACTTGGTTGAATCAATTGTTTGCTTAACAATTCATCAACAATTTGTTGCAACACTTTATGTTCATTTGGACTCATCTTATAGTGGGGCAAGTTAGGTAATGTAGCTCCATGAGTGAATTCGATCTGATGTTGAATTGACCTGACTGGTGGCAGTTCGGCTGGTAATTCCGAAGGCGAGATATCTGAAAACTGCTGCAGTAGTGAACTGATTTCAGCTGGCAGAGAATTCATCCCAACGGCATTGTTCTGTTCTTTGACAATTAGTGCTATGATGCACTTTGATTCCCTCCAGGCATTAAGTAAGGCCTTCTTATTCACAGCAAACAATGCAGTTTTACCTTCTTCTACATTTGGTTCTTGATCCGGAGTGCGAGGAAGTAATCTCAATTTCTTATCCTTCCAATCAAAAGCATAAGTATTTGCTCGGCAGTCATAAAGGGCTCCCACATCGAATTGCCAAGGCCTTCCCAAAATCAAGTGACATACATCCATGTCTACTACGTCGCATAAAATTTCACCCACATAATGATGTCTAATTGAAAACGTCACTTTGCACAGATCGGTCACAGCTATCTCCATGCCCTTTTTAACCCAACTTATCTTATATGGATTAGGATTCTTCGTCGTTTTGAGTTGCAATGCTTGAACCATGGAGCGAGAAATAACATTCTCGGTGCATCCACTATCAATTAACAAGTCACAAACTTTTCCCTTAATAGTGCATTTAGTTTTAAACAGAGCATGGCGCTGGGTTTTCACCGGTTTACGAGGAGCTAACAGCAGTTTTTGAAGGACGCAAATCAGCGGATCTCCCTCGTCCCCTTCAACATCTTCTGCTACATTTTCGGCCTCATTATCACTCTTGGTCTCTTCTTCTTCATCTTCAGCTTCCATCAACTGTAGCTGAGCTCGGGTCGGGCACTCATTCGACTTGTGCCCAGGTTGTAGACACCTGAAACATTTGATACCGGAAGGCTTGGCATACGGATTTTCTCTAATAGGTGCCTTACCCTTTTGAACACTTTTCAAATCTGCTCCTCTGGCTCCCATAGCCGAAGATTGATTGGTATTGGACGGAATGGCCATTTGCTTGCTGTTTGCACTAGAATGGTATTGGGACTGTTTGCTACCATCTACATATTGTTCTGCCACTTTCCTATTCAACTTGCCATGAGCATGCCGATTTAACTGTGCCTCAATCTTAAGGGCATAATTAACTGCTTGTGAAAGAGACCAAAAAGTATTTAATTCAAGTCTATCTTGAATTATGTCCTTTAATCATCCAACATACCTCGCGACCAATTGATTGTCTGTTTCATGAAGATTGTTTCTAGCACTAAGCCGGTAAAATTCTTCAGTGTACTCATTGACCGATCTCGCTCCCTGTGAGCAATGTTGATACTTCACATACAACATTTGCTCATAATCAGTTGGTAAGAAATGCCCCCTTAGCAATTGCTTCATTCTGACCCAACTCCTCACGGCTCCTTTTCCTTCTCGCCTCCTAGATTGAGTTATCTGCTGCCACCAAGCGCTGGCGCCTCCTTTCAACCTACATGCCACGTATCTCACTTGTTTCTCCGGTTCAATCTCCATGTATTCAAAAAACGTTTCGACAGCCCGTTCCCAATCCAGATAATCCTCTATATGAAGTTTTCCTTCAAAAAAAGGTATGTCTAATTTTACGCGAAATTCACCTTGATACCTGTCCCTTGTGGTCGGACGTCGCCTCCGAATTGGTAACTGTTCATCTTCCGAATCCGTCAGCACCAAGGACCTAAACCGATCCAGTTCCTCCTCTGAATCCGAGAACTCATGCGCTCGATTGTCTTGTTGACGCTCTCTGTCTGTCACGAACTCCCTTCTCCCTACCGGCATAGTCGCCGGAGCAGTCGTTCGGGCAAATTGCGGTCGGTCTAGATGAGCGTGGATCAACCTCAACTCACGGCGCATCTCCCCGAAGAAACGTTGCAAACTTACAGAAATCTCCTCTGTCTGCTTCGTTAGTTGCTTGTGCTCAATCCACAGAGCTTCCAGGCTTTGATCTTCTCCGGCAGCCACCCGGTTGCTTGCTTCCGCCATCCTCGCTCTGATACCACTATGATGTCGGGTGTACCTGCAAGAGATGAACACAAGACAAGCAGGAGTTTGCTAGGCAATAAAACAGTAACCAAACGGTTCTGTAGTGAGTTTCTTCTATCAATTCTACCCTCTTCCTTCCGGCCCCAGGGAATATAAATATACTTCCTACTATACTCCATACAGTTGCTGAAAACAAAAAGTAACTAATAGTACTATGTAACTAAAATAAGCAAAATGGTAGTGGAGCACATGCTCACTAACGGCAAGGCACGATCTGTAGCTAGTATATGGTATTCTGTTTCGCAGGTCCAGGATATGCAACGATGCTCCGCATCATTAAGTAGAAGATAGTAGATAACATAATTAAAAAATAGATAAAAAATTATCTTCACATTTCGATAATATTAACTTACCAAATGACTTAATCAAAACAAAGAATGACAATATCTTCTCACAAATGATTAGAGATTAGAGGCAATTTATTCCATCATCGACTGTTACAAGAGAGATAATATTTATGTTTGAAACTTTTCCTTTTCCCTAAGAAAATACCCTCATTATTAACCCTTAATGATTTGCTTTAAGATTAGTGCGATATGAAGTTTTGTATTGCCTTAATCTCAATTTAAATTTAGTAATCTTCAAGTTCATATACATAGAAATTATATCATTATATCTTTATGCAAGTATATAGCTATGTCGCGTGCAAGAATATTCAAGACGATTGAGTGAGTTCAATATCTTAGTTTTGCATGAAGATCCAAAATATATAAAAGAGGAGTTGTAATAAACACCAGAGTTTTTGTGAAACACCTTAAGTAAAAAGAAGCAAAACTTCGAGGCGCATTTTGGGTAATGGTTGAAATTTCATTAAGAAACTTCGCAGTTAAGCGTTCTCACCCTAGAGAAATCCTAGTATGGGTGACCTCTTAGGAAGTTACACCAACAGGACAAAACCATAAGGCCTAAGTTGAGATGATAAAGTTTTTATGTGAAAAATTATAAAAAGTTAATAGTGTTTGGAGTACTATAGGGTGATGATGGTGGTTAAAGAAACAAGGTTGAGCGATGTTGATTGGAGGATCATAATCAAGCAATGGTGGTTAGAGGGTCATAGTAGAGCAACAATAATCAAAGAATTTTTGTCAAATTATGATGGTTGGGGGATCATAGTTGGACAATGATGGCCAAATGATCATAATCAGATGATGGTGATTAAAAGATCATAGTCATTAAATAATCATATGGAGGAAGTATTTAGGTGATGATTGTTGAAGGACGAAAGTTGAGTGACAATGTTTAGAAAATGAAAATTAGTCAACAGTGATCATATGGAGCTGACCCAATAAGAACTTTAAAATTCTTTAAGTCTTTCAGTTCTCTTGAATCTCAAGATAAGAGTCCAAGCCCCACCTTATGTAGAGAGTGAGTTATTACTTATAGATTTTTTAGTGTCGCACCTCATAAATATAGCCAAAATTCAAAACACTATATGCGATGATCCGTATTAATTCCATCAATCATATATCATTCTGTTTAGCATTCAAGTTCTTTAATGATATCAGAATTAGACAATTTTGGGCTCATTGGATTCAACTTGTTGAGATTTTCTATTTGACTATAAGCATGCGATATTTAGAAATCGTTTGACCATACAAATAATGTCATAAAGTCTTTAATTACACTTCAAGTGATTGATCTAATCTCATTTAGACTGACATCAAATCACTTTTAGTGTCAATGGTTTCATCACATCGATCTAAACATCCAGTTTGACTATAATATGTTGAAACTAGAGTTTGAATGGTCTTGAATTTAATTTAAAAGTATTCGATTTGAATATGCATCAAGTTTCACGCTCAATCAAGCAGCTTTTTGATGATGTATCAAGCTCTATCGATCTCTCTCATTTGAATTAATTTCTTTTAATAACAATTTCATTTTGATACAACCAATAAAATTAGGTGAATAATCATTTTTCATTGCTTATATGCCTTAATTTTAACAGATGATTGTGATATTCTCTAATAACTTAAATTATATTTGATAAATCAAGTTAACTAGGGCAAGTCGGCTTAGTTTTTCTATGACAATTATTCTATTGTTTATACATAAATATCTTCATATCTTACAATACATTTCATAATATATATCTTTATTATTTTTAAATCTATCTATAAATTGAAATTTCATAATTTCATATCATTTAAATATTAAAAATAACACTTATAAATTTCTTAAGCTCAACTTAATTAAAATTAGATCACAAATATTTATTGTCATTACTTTATAACATATAAATAATTTAAAAGAGATTTTGTAATCTAAATGTATTGAATAAAGGACCTAAAAAGCTAGCGATCTACTCAAGTCTGTTCATCATTAATTTTTTTTTAATATTTTTTATTATTAATAAAATCAATAATTTATTGCATAAAAAAAATATTCTCAAGTATATTCATTGTAAGTCCATTCATTGACAAGGAATTCTGAGAAAAATTTGTCGCATGGACACACATTTCAAAGCCGCGTTAGACTTAAATTAATAATCATACTCAATGAAGGCGCATAATTATTAATAAAAAATTTTATTTTGTTTGGGAGAGCTTTTACATTGTTTTTTAAAATAATTTTTTAATATAAATATTTCAAGTTCAAAAAAATTTCATGCTAAAAAACTGCTTTAAAATAAAGTTGCAAACAAAGCCTAAGTTAGTCTTGCAATTTTTTCCCGCTTTTTGTATTTGCAAATAATTCACTAATTTCTCAACATTCAAGGCATGGAAAAATTATTAGGTGCGGAGTGCGCACCGTCCGAACAAGCACTGAGTACCTAGCCCTAGCGCCGAACAATACTTGTGCGGATGATTCTCCCCGCCCGCACTCCGCATCTAATAAAGCCTTGATGTAAAGAGAATATAAAGGCTAAACATGGTCTCTTGATCATATAACTCAATGGAGCTCAATTGAGCCATTTGGGGCGGCACCCCTATCTCCGATTCATCTATGGATGTAGTTAAAACTTCTAATTATAATCTTAGAAATATATAATTAAATTTTTATTTTTAGTCACATCATACTTTGAAAAATATATGATTAAAAAAAAAGAGATTAAAAGACATTTTACTTATACTTCGTTTAACAATTTTCACCAATAATCATACCCCTGCATTGGTACGTCCAAGATCTTATGAGTGAGTATAGGTGGGTACTCGTTATCGGGGGATAAATCGATTTACATTGTTAATCGATGTATGTCGTATATTACCGTACTCCTCACTACACATGGCACATCACTGAACCGTGCTGCGACCACGATAAATTATGATATACGGCTTGAAAAGTTTGCAATCAGAGCAAAGGGCAACAAGCCTCAAGGTCATTAGTTCATGGTGGACTGCGTTCAAAAAGCGTGGAAAATGGTTGGGTATGCGACATCCCGAAAGTCACTATAAGTGGGCGAAGCTCGCGCACATAGAGCGTCAAGCGTGGGCACCCAACCAGTATCCCATATAAGACTTTGCTAATAGTATAATAAAAAATGACTTTGTAGTTCAAAATTATTATAATTTTATACCATACTATTAATATAGTAAACGAAACTACAGCCCTAAAGTTCATCAACTTTAGTAAATACTCTAGTAAAATCAGCCTTGAAATAAAAATACTTTTTCTCATAAAAAAAAACTCTCTTACAAATTGCGAAGATTAAATAAAATTATAAAAAACAAGAAATATTTTTATCCTAAATAACTAATTTTTGCATGAGCCATGCATGCACGTCAAGTAATTAATAAATAAAATCCAAAACTAAGTCATATGGGACAAATTGCTAATTGAATCAAACACACATAGAGCCATTATGTATATGCATTTTTGCATGCATATAATTGCATACAAAATATAAAAATATTTCATACACAACAAATAATACATGATAATTACATACATTATCCGCTCTAAAAATTAATTTTTCCGACGAATTACCGGCATAATTTTTCTGTTAGAAACATCTTTGGCAGATCTTTAAACGCAATTCCGATGAAAAAAGTAATGGTCCCTCGATAATGAATGATTTTTCTATAGTGATATAGTCATGCAACTTACATAATAATCTGTCAATTTTATCTTATCATCATTGAAAAAGTGTTTTAGGGCAAGCAATATTGCTATGAGTCTCGCATGAATGCTCTGAAGGTGGCCCTGATCCTTTAGGAAGAGACTCGAGAAACAAAGCCTCAACTTCAAACCCTAATTTTCCTCGCAATGGCCTCCCTACCACCATTGATGGGAGCTCCAAAGAACCAACAACAATCATAAAAAGAAGAACCACCTCCACCATTCCAACTCTCCTTTCTCCTCCCATGAATAGATTACTTGGAAAAGCAGCTTAATTATTTTCACTATCTTCTTCTTCTCTCTGATCTCTTTATGAAGAAGAATTATTGCAGCTGCAGAGCTTAACTTTCTAGGAAGTTGATGAGCTAGCTGTGGTGAAAATTGAATGAAGGGGTTTAGATATTTATAGCTTTATAATATTGATTCCGTGTGATTAATTAATTTCTGCATGATATTGATCGAATTCAATGCGATACTAAGGAATTCCATAGTTATTAAATTTTCCACTTGGATGACTTTGACTGCGTCCTTAAACGCGCGTTTTGGTAGAAGGAACTGTGATATTGGTGGCTTCTTTTGTTATTTTAGCATGACTTTGACTAGTCAAGTTAGAGCTCTATAGAAAGAAGAAAAAAATATTTCTTATAGTTATAAGTTCAAATATAGGTTTTATAAGAAAAATTTCATACTGCATAGACCTGTCAATTTCGGGTTACGGGTCGGGTTCGGGTCCGACCCGTAACTGACCTGGCTTTATTCGGGTTCGGGTCAACCCAACCCGGTTTCTTGTTTGGAAACCCGAAATCGACCCGTCTCGGTTTTCAAAACCCGAAATCGACCCGTCTCGGTTTTGGGTCAACCCGACCCGACCCGATTAACCGTATATACAGTAATTTTAATTATAATTTAAGGTTAAAAAAAAAAAACTAAAGCCTAAAGTGCAAACAGCAAACTGCAAAACAACAATTATAGTCTTTATAGAAAGGGGCCAAGAATTGCCAAATAGATTCAACTTTATCCCACTCAACACTAGTTGGACAATTCCTATAATTTGAATCACCCAATTCTAAATGCTGAAAAGCTCGTCGATAGTAAATAGCACTATCTAGCATGATAAAAGTGGAGTTCCATCTAGTTGGAACATCTTGTCGCAAATCTCTCTTCCCTTCTAGACAGCTTTGTTTGATACAATCAACAAACTTTTGCTTCCTCACTTGAGAGCCTTTAACATACTTAATGCTCTCTCTGATTTTAATTATTGATGAATCAACCTCTTCAGACCATCTTGAACTATGAGATTCACAATATGTGCAGTACAACAAATATGAAAGAACTCATCATCACAAAGCAAAGCACCACGTAAACATAAACGATTTCTTAAGATATCAACTGAGGTATTGTTTGCCGACGCATTATCCAAAGTAATGCTAAAAAGTTTGGTATCAATTTTGCACTCCATAATAAGAGACTGTAACTTTTCAAACAATGAAATGTCATCATGAGGGGGTGGCATCAAACAAAAGCTTATAATCTTTTTTTTTGCAATTGCCAATCATTATCTATAAAATGCATTGTCAAACAAATAAAATCATCTGTATTAATAGAAGTCCAAAGGTCTGAAGTTAAGCACACCCTACTTGTCAATTTTGCTAATTGTGAACGTATATTACTCTTCTCTTTACTAAATAATTTCATACAATCACTTCTTGCGGTGTTTCTTGAAAACAACTGTAAGTCTCGACGAAGATACGTTAGAAGAGCTCGAACTCCAACCCACTCAACACACTGAAATGGCAAGTCATGTATAATGATACATGCAATAAACAGGTCACGAAATTCTAACTGATCAAACTTACTATCAGTCATAGAAAAGGAGGATTCAGAGTTTGTTTGTAAAATGAATTGCCCAATATCACGCATATATATTTCTTTTTTTATAATTTTCCAAGTGTCATCTTAGATTTGCAGTGCCATTTTTGCTATCACAGAAATATGTCACACCACATTTTTTGCATTTACACCTTTGCTTACCATCTTTTGGCTTAGACAACATCTCAAAGTAACCCCAAACAACCGTTGTCATTCTTCTCTGCTTCCTAGCAACTTCACCTCCTTCATTACATGGCTCTAACTCTACCACATTTTCAGATGGCCCAACTTCTTCAATTTCATCAATACAAACATTATCAGCAATGGTTAGAGCCCTCCATCTATCAAAAATATAAGAAGACATCACAAAAAATGAAAAAAAAAACTACTTAACAGTTAACACTTAACACTAAACAGTTAACAGTTAACAACATGATCATGATGCCCTAACTGCATCACAACCAGTAAATGATAAGTTAAAAACCAAAACAAAAAAATGGAAAAAAAAAAATACAAGATTCCCTAACTGCCTCAATGACTCAAAGCTTCTAGCATCTGCAAAAGTTCAAAGTTCAAACGGGGCTAAACTAGAGACTAGAGAGTAGAGAAAAATCAATATGTTGCTTAATCAGTTAATCACTTAAACTTAAACACCGTTGCCATTTGCCAACAATATTTGCACAATTTTTTATAACCCTAGCCGAAATAAACCCTAGCATAGAAATAGATTTCACGGGAATACGGGATAACTTCAACTTCCAAAAATCTCAACACCATTGCAGAGAAATAGTCTTAGAGAATAAATCAATATATGATAAAATGAAGAACACAAAATATCAAAACCTTCATGGCTTCATCTTCTAAACTATCAAAAAATACTAATATAAATGAGAAACGAGATACAAACAGTGAAACAAATTAGGGAATGTGTGAAGCGTAAGTGTAGATGCTATCGTGCCGACGAGACTGAGAGGCGGAGACTGAGAGGCGTAGATTGAGAGAATCAGAAACCCTAAACAGAAGCCAGGAGACAGAACGAGAGAGTAGAGACGAGGTCACGAGAGTTACGAGATTAATATGACCCCGCTCGTCGCTCGACTGACACCCTAAGTTATAATTTTTATTTATTAAATTATTAAAGTCGCGGGTCAATTTGGGTTACTATCGGGTTTCCGGGTTAACCCGGACCTGACCCGAATAACTAAATGGGTCGAAATTCCAGACCCTAACCCGACCCGTTATTTAACCGGGTCGACCCGAACCCAAGAATTTCTGGTCAGTTTCAGATCGAGTTTTCGGGTCGGATCAAATGTTGACAGGTCTAATACTGCATATGATAATGAATGAGAATTGTTGTTCACTGTAGGCTTCATTTGGGATGATTTTTTAATATTTTTAAAATAAAATTTTAATACAAAATTTTCTAAGCTAAAAAAAATTATATAAAAGCAGTAAGAAAGTCATCCCAAACGAAGTGATATTCTAGCATTTAGAAAATTATAGTTATTTGAATTAGATTAATTAATGTATAATGAGACTAAATTATTCAATAAGCCATTGACTGTGAACTAACTTGAAAAACCTACGAATTAGAATTCATCAAGCCTAAGATCGCCTAAACGTGAGTTTCCTAGAGCTAAAGCTTGGTAGGTTGCCAAAGAATCAACTCTCTAACGACCCCTAGTAGTAAGCTACAATTTTTAAAGTAAATACTAATTAAAAGTTAATTAGCCACGTAACCAATTGATAAAAGAAATTTTAAATTTATATACATTAATTTAAAAAAATAATAAAAAACATTAATCAATTAATGTTATAATTTCGAGAAATGTTTTTACATCTATATAGTACATGTGTCAAATTTAATATGGCTTGAGCTGTAAAGTTGTAGGGAGTAGTCACATTCCTTAAGCTGTAAAGTTGTCTTGTAAAATTAGTGTGTATTATCAAATTATATATGTATGTGTGTGTTATCATCGAAGCTCGCTCGTATTTGCCCTAGCGCCGCTCTGGCGATTTAGGGTTCCTCCTTGCGATCGAGCGAGCTTCGCGTCTCTCCTTCCTGTTTTCTTCGTTGTTTTCGTGAGATCGGAGCGTTTTGGTGCTTTCTACTGTTGTTGTGCCCCTTCTGGGCAAGATTTTCATGGCGGAAGTCCCCTCCTCCGCTTCATGGGGGAAAGCTTCTGAGCCAGTTCTACAAAATAACAAAGGCTTTTTTAACTTTGATGGTGATGGCTCCAAATCTCCCCCTAGATCTCGGTCTTTCAAAGAGGTACTCTCGGGTAAAACTGTTGCAGGTGACGATCTTCCATCTCTTACGCAATCTACTTTTAATGGTGTTCCTGCGGTTTTATTATCTGATGATGAGGTCTTAAAATTAGCTTCTTCGTTCCAATTTACGCTTATCAGAAAGTTTGGTTTGCGGAGACCAAATCTAGATGCTATTCGTAAATTTTTTAAGTTTTTAAAACTTTATGGATTTTACTCAGTAGGTTTACTTGATTCAAGGCATGTGGCTATCTAGCTTTCGAATGATCTTGATTATAGTCGAGTTTTTGCTAAACGCTGATATTTTATTTTCAATTGCCAAATGCGAATCTTGAAATGGACTCCTTTTTTCGATATTAAGGAAGAATCTCCGATAGTACCGATCTGGATCTCTTTCCCTAACCTCCGTCTCCATTTTTTTAATCCAAAAGTTTTGCATGCACTGGTTTTGATTTTCGGTAGGCCTCTTTAGACGGATCAGGCTACCGCATCTCGTACAAGACCTTCGGTAGCCAGAGTTCTTGTTTAGGTTGACATTTTTAAAAAACACCCAAAAGAAATTTGGGTTGGTTCCAAAGCCTTCGATTACCTTCAAAGAGCTGAATTTGAAAAGGTGCCCGATTTTTGTTCTCACTGTAAGATTCATGGGCATGCTCAAACTGATTGCTTCAAACTTCACCCAGATCATAAAAATTCTATTGTTATGAAAAATGGGAAGCCTGGATCCACCAAAACTCAAATTTATGTGCCTGTGGCTGATAAGAATATTGAGACCCAAGAGAACAAGGTGGAACCGCTGCCTATGTCTCATAACCTAGAAGAAACGTCACAAAATTCGGCTGATGGGAATTTAGAAAATGTTACTTTTTTGGTTGATGATTGTCAAGAAAATAATGTGGAAGTTGTTAATGATGAGAATATTAATATTTTTAATGATGTTAGCAAGGAAACCAAGAACGACCCTGCTATTTTTGTTTCTATTGAATCTATATTTAAGGAAGTGGAGCATACTAATATTTTTGAACATTGTGTGGATTCTAATTCTAAGGAAATAAGGGCTGAGGAGAATGTTATAGTGGGTAATAGAAATGATACTCATGAAGAATGTGAAGAAGGTGAATTTATTCCTCAATCAGGGTGTAATGATTATACTAAGGTTAATCAGAAGATCCTCTTTGGATAATTACGAAAAAGATGTTACTAAAATGTCTAAAGAGGATGAGTTCAAAATGGTGAATAGAAAGAAAGGCAAACAACCAAAAAATGTTTCTTTTACCACTCCAAGATCCACCATAGCTCAAGCTTCTTCAAAAGATTCTAATGATTGAAGCTCTTATTTAGAATGTGAGGGGGATTGGGGGTAAGGACTCTAAGATAAGGGTCAAAAATCTTGTAGAGTTCATAATATTTACTTACTTGTTTTAATTGAGCCTCTGATTGCTAATGTTAAAATAGAACCGACTGTTAAAACCTTGGGCTTCTCTAAGTTCTACTCTAATTGTGCTAATAAAGTTTGGATTATGTGGCATAACTCTATTTCTTTAAATATTGTTGATGATTTCCCTCAAGTTGTTCATTGTTCTATTAGTCTTTTTAATGTTACTTGTTATGCTTCTTTTGTGTATGCTGCCTGCACTAGAGTGAACCGTATTGCTCTTTGGGATCAGTTAAATAGCTTTGCTTCTAATATTAATGGTCCTTGGTGTGTGGGAGGTGATTTCAATAGCATCTCTAATGCTTCTAAAAGAGTTGGTGGCAATCCTCCTAACATTAATACTATGGATGATTTTAACACTATGATAAATGACTGCAATTTGAATGATATTGGCTTCTTTGGGAGCCCTTTCACTTGGAATAGAACTAATTTGTGGCAAATACTTAATAAGTTTCTTTTCAATAATGAGTGGATTACTGATTTCCTATGACTAATGTTGAACATTTAAGTAGAACTCTTTCCGATCATTCTCCTATTATGCTGAAAATTAACAAAATTAATATTTCTTGTTCTTATGCTTTTAGATTTCAGAATATGTGGATGTATCATACTGATTTCAAGAACATTATTAATATTAATTGGAGTGCTCCTGTTTACCCTGATAATAACATTACTGGCATGTTGAGATTATGGGCTAAACTGAGTAGACTTAAATAATGTCTGAGATGGTGGAACAAGAATGTTTTTAAAAATATTCTCTCTAATATTAAAGATGCTGAGCTAAAAGTTACCGAGCTTGATAACATCTACTTGAATAACCCTGATTCTGATAACCTCACTTGTCTTAATAAAGCCAAGGAAAACCTTTTCCAATTGCAATTGCAGGAAGAATCTTTTTGGAAACAAAATTCTAATGCTAAATTTGTTATGGAAGGTGATATGAATACTAAATTTTTTCATATGTTAGCTAATATGAAGAGAATTAAGAGTCAGATCCATAAAATTGTGGATGATGATGGTATTTCTATTGAGTCTGATGATGGTATTTGTAACTCTGGTGTTGAGCATTTCATGAAGATTTTTAATAGTCAATGTCTTTGTGCTCCAATCAGCAATCCTAATATCATTCCTAAAATTATTAATGATATTGATAACAACTTACTTTGTCAAATTCCTTCTGATGAAGAGATTTTCAATGTGGTTAATGATCTGAATGGTGATGCGGTTGTTGGACCTGATGGGTTCTCCACCAAAATTTTTCAGCATAATTGGGACATTATTAAAGCTGAGGTTATCGAAGCTGTGAAGGATTTCTTTAAGGGTAACTCTTACCCTAAATTTTTTTCGTCTACGCATATTGTCCTGATTCCGAAAAAAGATAACCCTATTAATTGGAATGATTTTAGGCCGATTAGCCTTTGCACCTTTCTTAACAAGCTTAATTCTAAGATTATTACTAATTGGCTGATAAACATCTTCCCCAAAATTATTTCTTTAAATCAGACTCGTTTTGTTAAGGGTAGAAGTATTTTTTATAATGTCCTATTAGCTCAAGAAATCACCCATGATATCAATGTTAAGGTTAAAGGGGGTAATGTTATTTTTAAACTTGACATTTCTAAAGCTTATGTCAATCTCAATTGGAATTTTCTTTATAATGTTCTTTCTTTATTCGGTTTTAATGACAATTTTATTTTGCTTATTAAAAATAGTATTGAAAATTGTTTTTTCTCTGTTATCATTAACGGTAGAAATCATGATTTCTTCAAATCTTCCAAAGGCTTAAGACAAGGTGATATTATTTCTCCTGTTCTCTTTATTATTGCTATGGAATATCTTTCTAGGGGGTTGGACAATTTATATGTGAGAAAACCGAACCTTAATTTTCGTACCATCAGAGGTTTTCCTATATCGCATCTTAGTTTTGCTAATGATTTTATCTTATTTTCTAATGGTTCTATTAATAATATTAAATAGTTGGTCAATTTTCTTATCAGTTTTAATCACCAAAGTAGCCTCTCTATTAATAAAGATAAAAGTACTTTTATTGTGGGCAATTCTATTAACCAGAACAGAATTAATGCTATTCAAAGAGTTTGTGGTTTTCAGTCTAAGAATCTTCCCATAACCTATTTGGGGACTCCCATCTACAAAGGCAAAAAAAGAAAATTTTTGTTTGAGGATATTTTTACCAAGTTTCAAAAAAAATTGCCTAATTGGTCTTCTAATTTTTTGTCTTATGGTGGTAGATTAGTTCTTATTAAATCTGTTTTAAACTATATTCCGATTTATCTTTTTCATACTTTATCTCCTTCAAATACTACTTGCTCTAGATTAGAGAGGTTGATAAACAAATTTTTTTGGGGCTCTAAGTTCAATAGCAATGGGTTGCGTTGGTATTCTTGGGATAAGCTTTGTGGTGTTTTGAATGAAGGGGACCTCGGTTGCAAAACTTACTGCTAAAGCTTTCTCCCATAAATTGTGGTTCTCTTTTAGAAATAATTTTAGTTTATGGGCTCGTTACATGAATGCTAAGTATTGCAACAACATGCATCCAACTTTATGTTTTTACAAAAAAATGTTGATTCTATGGTTTGGAAAAGACTTTGCAACATAAAATGTGAAGCTGATGAGTTTATTCTATGGGGTCTGGGCAAAGGTGATATTTTTTTCTGGCAAGATAATTAGTTAGGCCATTCTTCTATTGATTCATTACTCAATACTCACTCTACTGCCAATATTAAATTTTCTAGTTTCATTAATAATAATTGTTGGAATGTCATTAAGCTTAGGGAAATACTCCCTTATGATATTGTTGAAACTATATTGAAAATTCCTTTACAGGTTCACTGTAAAGATAAAATGCTTTTTACTCTTTTTTCGTCTGGTAAGTTTCAGTTGAAACATATATGGGAAAACTTTAGAATCAAAAAGGAAAAACAGATTATCTATTTGGCATTTTGGCATAAAATTTTCCCTCTTTCTTATTCTATTCTTGTTTGGAGATGTATTAAAGGTTACCTTTCGGTTGACGTTATGCTTCAAAAAAAGGTTTATATATCCCTTCTAAATGTTTATGTTGCTCCAATGTGGAGAGTATTGATCATCTTTTTGTGAATGGTGAGATTGCCCAGGAAGTTTGGTCTCATTTCAATAACCTTGCCAAAAAAATTTTAATTTTCATCATAATAGTGTTACTTCTGTTCTTGAGCATTGGACTAATGTTTCTAAAGGCCATATCTTTAATTTTATTCCTATCCTTATTCTTTGGTATATTTGGAAGGCTAGAAATGATGCTAAGCACAATGCTATTAAGATGGAGGCTTCCCAGATTATTTCAAATGTTAGATATAAAATTATGCAAGCTTTTTCTTATAATATTATTACTGTTCAGAATTTTAAACATTACAAGTATTTGACTAGTGTTTTTGGTATTATTGTGAATAATGGGAATGCCATTTCTGCTGAGAAAATTATTAAATTGATTAGACCAAAGCCTCCTTATGTGAAACTTAATTCGGATGGTTATGTGGGCGTGTTCTGCTGGTGCTGGTGGTCTTATTAGAGACCATTCTGGGCGTGTTCTGGCTGCATATGCTGCCCCTTTACATTGCTCTAATGCAATTACGACTGAGCTTATGGCTTTAAATTATGGTTTGGATATTTGTAAAAAGATGGGTATCACTAACGTGTGGATTGAGGTGGATGTTATGCTTCTTATTCAAATCATTAACAATGTTATCCCTGGTAACCCTCAAAATTTTTACTTAATTAGGAAAATTAAGCATTTTCTTACTTCTATAAATTTCCTTATTTCTCACATTTACCGGGAAGCTAACGTTTGTGCGGATTGGTTAGCTAAAAAGGTTGTTCTATGCATAACTATGAAGAGTTGGATATTGGGACCTTAAACCCAATTTTGAAAGGTATGGTATATTTGGATAAAGCTGGTTTACCTTATATTCGAAATGTTTGAGTCTTTTTCTCGTCTAGCTGGCTGGAGGTTATTTTTTTTGTTGGCTTGTTACAGTCGTTGACATTTTATGTGGTGGCATAATTGTTTTAGTCTTGACTTATTACTCACCTGCTTCATCTTTATTTTTATGTATTTGTTTAGTCTGGGAAGATATATTTGGGTGTATGCTTCGTTTGTGATTCAGGAAGATTTGTTTTGATTTTTTGGTTGGATCCGGATGTGGCTATCCAATTTCTGGAATGAATGCTTTGTTGGGTCTATAATCTTTATTTTTTCTATTGATTCTGAGGTGGTTATTCTCTTAACCTGGATGGATATTGGCTATATTTGTTTTGTGCTTTGGGAATTTTTCTGGATGGATTATTTAAATGAGGCTTGGGGTTCTTATCTTAGTCTGTTGCAGTTTTTTGAAAATCTGGGGGGCTCTTTCGTGGGGTTAAATCAGCTATACTATTCTATATGGTGGAAGCAGGCTAATTGTTGGAATAATATTACCATATATAACATCGGTTGGATGTCTGTTTTGGAGTGGGCCTTTGATTATATTATGTTTAATTTGAACTGCTTTCTCCCTCTTGCGGTTTGTAAGTTTTTTGTTTGTAGGCTCCTTGGGTGGATGCGGATAGACGATCTCTCTTTGGACACTTAAGACAATTTTACTCTGGATGGTACGACTATTCTTTTTTGCAGGAATTACATGCTGAATTTTTATCTTGACAGATTCCTCTTTTGGGTGCTGTCTTCTTGCAACCCTAGGTTATTATTAGGAAATTTTGTAATTCGTAGATCAAGGAACCACCGGCTTTTAGGTTTTCTTTTATTTTCTTTTGTAGCTCTTCTGAGCATTAGAAAGCTGGAGGTTCCTTTTAAGGACATTGTAACCATATTTTTGATATTAATGCGTAGGCCCCACAATGGGTTTTAACTAAAAAAAAGTATGTTTGTGTTATCTTATCATATAGTTTATAGAGTTAAATTTGATCAAATGATTTTTATTATTTAATTCAGATCATTTACTTGTGATTCAAAAGCTATATATATATATATATATATATATATATATATATATATATATATATATATATATATATATATATATATATATATATATATATATATATATATATATATATATATATATATATATATATATATATATATATATATATATAAGTTGTGGATTTAGATCTTCCTTGGATGAGTAGGACATGTATCTTATAGTCTTTTTTTTTTTTTTTTTTTTTTACAGTAGTTGTGTAACCTCTTATATATTACTCAATAATATATTTGTTAGTTATGATAAGATTTGAAGAATCCCCATGAAATAGATGATTTAAGAGGGAAGCATTCAGATGTGCAACCTCCTGTGATCTCCCGCACGCCTAGCCCTTCGTGCTTGTTCGAGCCTGAGTTAAGCGATCCGGTCCTTCTCTGTGCGCGAACATAGCTCGAGCCAAGTACGGCCGTGCATGCACTCTAACACTATACTAGCTCGTCTCCCACTTCTCACACGAACAGTTCCTGGCCTAGCCTCATGGCCTATCTTAACCATACCTCCAGCCTCGTGAAAGAGGTCTGATCTCACATCTTGCAAACATCCTGCCCATCCCCGCGCGTCCACCATGGGCCTTGTACATCTCCGCTTACTTTCCTGAGCCTGAGCCCAACCCGTGTAGTTTCCACCCGCACCCTTGGCCCAACCGATTCACAGCCCCTGCTCCCACGCAAAATATGCTTCAAGAATCTGCACACCTTGCCAACCACTCCACCCTAGCCCCGCTCAAACACCTATGTTCCTAGACCTCGCCTGCACTCCACGTGCTTCACTCGCGAACGAGCCTTGCTGCCTCTCATATGTTCCACCTCATGCGACTGAAGCCACGCTTCTTTGTGAAAACCGTGAACGACACCAATCATCCACTCCACCTCATGTGAACAGGCCCATTGTCTTCTGTGATTGCAATTGAAGAACTAGGCTGCGTGAAACACACCGCCTTTGGCACCTTCCAGCCCAATCGTGCAAGTCACTGATCCGACGCGCATCACTAGCAGCCTGACCACCTCCTCTTCTTGTCATAAGAACACCTTCATCCTCCTTCACCGTAATTTCCTCCACTCTTTGATATTAATTTGTTGGGATTCTTGGAGAAGGAGAACTTTCTTGATTACAATCTTGCTCTTGAATGATAATAAGATGAAGCTAAGCAAAAACATAACTAAAATTGGACTAAAAAATACTAACACTAGCTAGTATATCTAAAGAAAATATGGCATGCAAAACATGCTACAGTAAAGTCTAGTTTCATTGTAGATCTCTAGAATCTTTCTCAAAATATATCTCTCTTTTAATTATCTACACAAATTTGATCGGGTTCAACAGAGTCTTTTAATTATCTACAAAATATATCTCTCCTTTTTCTATCAAATTAAGGGTTCAACAGAGTCTTTTATAGATCAATTCATCAAGAGAATCATTAAAATCTTGCCCCCTTCTCTCATCCATTTTTCTCTTTGGGTTAATACAGATATCTTTGAAAGATCTTGAAATTCATAGCATTAATCATTGAAAATAACTTCCATAAATAATTTTCATCTCTAAGATTTCCCATTAATGGTATATGTATAATAACAAAAGCTGAACACATTTTTTGTAAACTGATTATGTAATTTATTCTGTATTGTTCATGAACATATATAAACATAATAGGGTGCGGAATAAGACCATTAAGTTACGTGAAACCTACAACTATCTTTAGCGCTCAAAAGAGAGCAATATATAACTTAGATATATGGCATGGTAGTTTATCCAACATATATGAATAATTCCAATCCTAGACAAAACTACTTTTAAAATGCATTGAGGCTTCGTTTGGGACAACTTTCTTACTACTTCAAAAACAATTTTTTTGTACAAAAATGTCTGGTTGAAGAAATCTTTATGCTAAAAAACTGATTTAGAAATTAATAAAAAAAAACTGTCACAAATGAAGCATGAAACACATATTAACTTTATACAATGTGTAGGAATATGCTTAGAATAAAAGCCCTTTGAATAACACAATATGCAAGCCATAAATACATTGTATGCTAAATGCAATTTATGCAATAATAAATGATATGATCACACCATATCTTGGCATACCAAATTCAAGCATTGTCATAAAGCAAAATTTATGATAAATGATTTATATGCTTGAAGATATGCTTATGGAACCTTCCACAGTACTATAAAGGTGGTAAAAAAATTTATTAATTGCGTGCACAAATCTCAAAGCAAGAAAGAGACGGAGTGAATACGAAGTGGTATTTATGTTGTAAAATTAGCATTTGGGTGGTAGAAATATAATATTTAATTTTGGATGTTAAATATGTAATATATAAAATGAAGTGATATATATGTAAATTCCTCGTATATTTTTCTAATCAGATATATTATGGGCTATAAAAATGAAAAAGTCAAAATTTTAATCGATTTAAGACGGCAACGATAAAAAACAAACCGTGTCGACCCACAGGACACGCCTAAAACCCATTTCCACTAGCAAATAAAAACAACCAGAAAGCCATGGAGCGACTTCTCCACGTCAGTCATGATGCTAAAACATCTAAACCGTCCAAGTCATTCAAATGTAATTCTCTGACTGATTTAAACGGCTACGATTTCTAGACCTCGCTGATTCCGATCCACCTGAGAATTTTCTGAGAACCTTTACAACGACCTCCTAACAAATATAAAGAAAATAACAAACGCGCTCTCTCTCTCTTTCTCTCTCTCATTTCAATCCCCTTCCTGCAGATCTACGATTTCACTGAGCTGCGGGGCTCGATCGATAATATCTTACTGTCTGGAACTTGGCTTCGTAAATTTCATCGCGTGAAGATCTGGAAATGTCGGTGAGTTCATAGACCGGGATTTATTTTTGTAATGTATGTTAATAGATTTCGTTTTACTGGATGAATCAGTGCGATTGAAGAAGTTTCTGCATTTGTGTGGAGTTCGATTTATTTATTTTTTAAAAAATTTTGTGAAGGGTGGTACAAATGCTTGAGCTGTGCAAAAACAGAGGATATGGATAGATTTTGATGTGTTTTAGACTTTGGCATCAGATTTGTGATGTAGCATAAGCTTTTTTTGGTTGAAAATTGTATATTATGTTTGAGGTGAAGAATTTTGTATTTGTTTTTGTGTTTGGGATAGTTGTTTGGGAGATATGGGTTTCTATGACTGACATCTAGTTGGCAAATATGGGTTTCTATGATTAGGGCTTATGAAAAAGAACTTTCTTTAATGTATGCGTTTGTTTATCATGTTTTCGAAAAAAGTCAAAGTGATTTTAGGGTTAAGGCTTTTAGCTTTTTCTGCTATATTTGGAATAGGGTAAAGTAAGAGCATGGAAAGGTATAGTAACCATAAACGAAAGTAACTAAAAGAGGGGGTATGAAATACTTAATAGGGGCTGTTTATTTGAGCGTATTAGGAGTGTAAAGTATAATAAATGTAGGGGTTTTAGAATTTGAGTTGTTTGGTTGGAAGAAAAACAAATACGAAATAATTTTTTGGGGGAATTTAGAATATCATGATTATGACATTTTCAGTGTATTCCGAATTCACCCAAATCCAATAAATTCAGAATATACCACGTCATGTTGAAAATTGGAAGTGGTCGTGATCTCATCCCCTCCATCATCCATGCCACAACAATTGTTGCATTTATCATCTGTAATTGCCATTGTCCACAATTGTTGTTGTTGCCATCCATGTCTATTGTCAGTGTCATTTTCCACATCACTCAACTCTTGACACTGGCGGTCCAAACAACTTCATCCAAACATATGCCATCCCCATCAATTCTGTTCACCATCATCACCGCCCCATCGATCTCATTTCCATTGCTGCTTCATATGTACTTTATATATAATTATATGCTTAAGAAAATTTAGTAATACAAAAAATTTTGATTGATTTTACTTCGAATATATATATATATATATATATATATATATATATATATATATATATATATATATATATATATATATATATATATATATATATATATATACACGGTGAATTTATTTTACAACATGTCAAACAACCTTTTAGATTCCACAGACACTTTATTTATTTTACACTATATATATGAAATACTCATTTTATACTTTCAACTAAACAACATCCTAAACATTTCACTTTGCTCTAATTTGGACATTGTGATTAATCCACTATTTAGGGATTACTATTCCAATGGTATTGCTGAAATCACCTTCAAGGGAATTGATCTTGTCTTGTTTGAACCTCATAAATTCCATTTAATTGTGCCATACTAGAAGGAATTGAATGGATTATGATGAAGCATGAAAAAAGAGGAACATTCGGAGCCATATAAAAATTAATAATACTTTCATCATTGCATTTACTTTGAACTCTAGTTTTTGAAATATCATTATATTACTTTTCTGCTGCTTAAGTACAACAACAACAACAACAACATCAAGCCTTTATCCCACTACGTGGGGTCGGCTACATGAGTCCTTTTTCTCCATTGTGTCCTATTAAAAGTCAAATTCTCTTTTAAATCTAATAAAGAAAGGTCATTCATAATATTTTCTAACCAAGTCTTTTTAGGTCTACCCCTACCTTTCTTAACATAAGTCAAATCTAATACCTCTACTCTCCTAACCGGGTCATCGCAAGGCCGCCGTTTTATGTGACCAAACCATCTAAGGCGACTTTCTCTAATCTTATCTTCTACTGGAGCTACTCCAACCTTTTCACGTATATGCTCATTTCGTATCCTATCTCTAAGGGTAAAGCCACTCATCCACCTGAGCATCCTCATCTCTGCCACACTTAACTTAGTATTATGCTTCTCTTTTAAAGGCCAACATTCGGCACCATAAAGCATTGCAGGCCTCACTACCATCTTATAGAATTTTCCCTTAAGTTTGAGGGGTACATTTCTATCACATAACAAGCCCGATGCATTCCTCCACTTCAACCATCCAACTTGAATTCTGCTGATAATATCCCCATCTATTTCACCATCACTCTGAACAATAGATCCAAGATATCTAAAACGTGTACTCTTATTAATGACTTGATCGCCCAAATTCACAATCCCCTCACTAGGTCTATTACTACTAAAATTACACTCCATATATTCCGTTTTAGATCTACTCAAGCGAAAACCTTTAGACTCTAAGGTTGACCTCCATAATTCAAGTTTACCTTCAACTCCCTCTCTAGTCTTATCAACAAGAAGAATATCATCAGCAAAAAGCATACACCAAGGTACATCCTCTTGCAAATGTCTAATGAGAACATCCATGACTAAAGCAAAAAGATATGGGCTTAAGGCTGATCCTTGATGTAACCCAACCGAAATAGGGAAATGCTTGGTCAATCCACCTTGTGTTTGAACACAAGTAATAGCTCCTGCATACATATCTTTAATGATTTGAATATAAGCATTATTGACTCCTTTCTTTTCAAGAACTCTCCATAGCAGTTCTCTTGGAACTTTATCATATGCATTTTCTAAATCAATAAATATCATATGTAGATCCTCCTTATTTTCTCTATATTTCTCCATCAAACCTCTTAATAAATGTATGGCTTCCATAGTCGACCTACCCGGCATGAATCCAAATTGATTTTGAGAAACATTAGTATCATGCCGCAACATATGTTCCATAACTCGGTCCCATAGTTTTAAAGTATGACACATTAACTTAATACCTCTATAATTCGCACAATCTTGTGCATCACCTTTATTCTTAAAAATAGGAATTAACACACTCATTCTCCACTCATCTGTCATCTTCTTAGTCTTCAAAATAGTATTAAAAAGTTTAGTAAGCCATGAAATTCCTTCATCTCCTAAGCATTTCCACACCTCTATTGGAATATCATCAGGTCCAACAGCTTTTACACCCTTTATTTTCTTTAAAGCCTCTCTAACTTCAGTTTTACTAATACGCCGATAAAAACATAAATCTTTATTTTCATTTAGGGTGTTAAGGTCACTATAGTCAATCTTATTTTCACAATCTTCATTAAAAAGTTTAGCAAAATATCTCATCCATCTTTGTTGAATATTATCTTCTAAGAAAAGTATTTTTTGATCTTCATCTTTAATACACTTCACTTGAACTAAATCCTTACTACTTCTATCTCTTTGTTTGACTAACTTATACATATATATTTCTCCTTCTTTAGTATCTAATCTATTATATAAATCACTAAAAGCTAATGCCTTTGCATCGCATATTGCTTTCTTAGCATCCTTACGAGCCACTTTATATATTTTCAAATTATCAGAATTTTTAAAATTAAACCAATTTTTATAACAAAGCTGCTTAAGTATTGTAGTAAAATTGACTAAGGTTGTTTGTGCTTCGACCCAAACTCAAGACCAGCTAAAAGTCATTGGATCTAATCTCAAGTCAAGCAAAGAATCATTATAATCTAGCTTGATTTGATTTGATTTGAATTACTTAAAACTCGTTAACTTTGATTCAAGCCAAAAATCAATTTGTTCTTGATTGATTTTCGATCTTGTAAGGTAATGCCTTAGTCCAACATACATACATACACTCATCCATATATAACAGTATCTTTTATTAGGACACTATTGTGCTTATTGCATCAATTTTGAAACTTATCTCATGCATTTACAAGCTTAAACTATATTTACTTTCTAGATTGATAGTTGACACTTCTCTTCTTTATTATGTTGATCCGGTGCTTCTTTTGACCATGATTTCTTTTTTATTTTCTTTGAATTTATTTGGTTTCTGGTTGATGAAAGCTTCACTTATTATCCGTTAACCTCTATGCTGTTGCAGGCAAAAACAGTTAAAGTGAGCAATATATCCTTGTTAGCATCTCAGCAAGATGTTAGAGAATTCTTCTCATTTTCTGGAGATATTGTTTATGTTGAAATGCAGAGGTCCTCTCTTATTCTGATAGAATGCACTTTTTTTTTATTTTAATAGAGCTTCTCATAAGTTCAATTATTCTCTTCCATTAGTGAGCCTGATGGATCTTGGCTTGCATATGTAACATTCAAAGATACACAAGGAGCAGACACTGCTGTACTTCTCTCTGTGAGTTTGTTGTCCCTATTCCGACCCTAGATTGCAGGAAACAGATGTTTCTCTTAATACTTGTGTTTAATTTTGCCATCCATTTCCTTAAAAAGTTATGGTTCATGAGCAGGGTGCAACTATTGCTGATCGTGTTGTAACAGTAACATATGCGGACAATTACAAGTTACCACCTGAAGCTTGCCAAACAACTACGGTAAATGCTTTTTCCTCCGTGGCAGGCATTTGTTAGATAACCATAGTCATGAACAAAAGATCGAGAGCTAAAATGCATTAGTTTAACTGCGTTACACGTCTAGTACTTTTTTAATCCTAGAGAGTTGGATTCGACTAATTAAATTTGATATTGGGAATTGAAAAAACATGATTAATTATTTTAAATTTCAACCATTCAAAGATATGGATGGATGGCATAATGATAGGAAACACTTGGATTTCCAAGTGTTTCACACCAAGAACCAAGTAGATCTAGGATGAAATCTGCTGTCCACACAGGAAAACAGCCAAAAAACAGTGGATTCGGAGAGAAAACGAAGGAGAAAACGTAAGAGAAACGAAGCAAACACTTTTATTTAATGAGAAATGAAAAGCACTTGCAAGATACAACTTTCCTTCAATTCGAGAGGAAGGAAAAACTCTCCAAATCTCTAGCCGTAGCTTAGAGCCCAAGAACACAAACCCTAGATCTCAAAAAAAGATTCAAATGCAAGATAACCCCCTCTTCCCCCTATTCCTCCTAATTAAACATGAAAGGAGGATTACAATTTACCTAATTACCCTTCTCATTCAAAAATTCCCTCCCAAAACTCAAAATACAACAAGTGGGCCCCCCTAGGAGTTTCCGCCCAGCCCCTGGCTGGGTTTCTTCCGCCGGGCATAAGCCCTGACCGGTCCAGGGTGGACCGGTCCAGCCGGCCCAGGATGGGCCGGCGTAACATTACCGCCCTCCCAAAGAATCACCTTGTCCTCAAGGTGTAAATCAGGAAACTGCTGTTTCACCACCTCGTATGACTCCCACGTGGCCTCGTAGTCAGGAAGGTTCTTCCACTGGATCAACACTTCCTTAGTATCATCTTCTTTCTGACGAACACCCTTCAGCTCCAAAGGTTCCATGGTCACCTCTAGCTCCTCCGTGAGTGTCGGCGGTAGCTCAGGACTGGCTATGTGATCTCCAATGACCCTTCTCAGCTGGGAGACATGAAAAACTGGGTGTATAGTCGCTGATGCGGGTAATTTCAGTCGGTATGCTACTGCCCCAATCTTTTCTGTCACTCATCATAGGGCCAAAGTACCTTGGAGCTAACTTCTCATTCCTCCTGTTGACAACTGTCTTCTGCCTGTATGGACGTAGCTTCAAGAACACCCTATCACCTGCCTCAAATTGGATATCTTTTCTATGCCCATCCGCTTGCTTTTTCATGATCTGTTGTGTGCTCTCAGCAAGTGCCTCTTTAATTCTTCCAACACTCGGTCCCTCTCCTCCAAATACTCCTCTACTGACGAAACTGGAGTGCTTCTGCTCCCAAAGTGTACCAGGTGTGGGGGATCCCGACCGTACAACACTTTGAATGGGGTCATTTGTGAAGCCGAGTGAAACGACGTGTTGTACCAGTACTCAGCCCAGGATAGCCACTTTACCCATAGCTTTGGTGTCTCAGACACAAAACATCTGAGGTATGTCTCCAAGCTCCTGTTGACTACTTCCGTCTGGCCATCCGTCTGCGGGTGGTAGGCTGTACTTCTCTTGAGTATTGTTCCTTGTAATCTGAATAGCTCCTTCCAGAAGTGACTGAGGAAAACCTTGTCTCTATCTGATACGATCGCCTCTGGCACCCCATGTAATCTGATCACTTCTCTGATAAAGGCTGATGCTACTGTTGCTGCAGTGTAGGGATGTCGTAAGGGAATGAAGTGGGCATACTTGCTCAGCCTGTCCACCACTACCAAGATCACAGTGAACCCCTCTGAGCGTGGCAGCCCATCTATGAAATCCATAGAGATCTCCTCCCAAACTCTACCAGGCAAAGCTAAAGGCTGTAGTAATCCTCCTGGTGACATCGCTAGATACTTATTCCTTTGACAGACCTCACATCTGGCTACCATCTCTTCCACATCTTTATGCATCCCCTTCCAGTATAATTCCCCCGCTAGTCTTCTGTATGTCTTATGTATGCCTGAATGGCCCCCTATTGCACTCCCGTGAAACTCATGGAGTATGTTTGGGATGTGGATCGACGTTCGGGGCATCACAAATCTCCCCTGATACAGCAGCTTGTCTCCCTCCAAGGAGTATCCTGGGTGGCTATCTGGTTCCTTCAGCAACTCAGTTCTGATCTTTCCCAAACTCTCATCTCTGGCGCTCTCTTCTCTGATGGCCTCCCAATCCAGCATCCAGGGCACGGATAGAGCGACTGTTTGTAACTCCTCCATACATCTGGATAAGGCATCTGCCGCCTTGTTCTCCACTCCTGGCCTATACTGAATCTCAAAGTCGTACCCAAGTAACTTGGATAACCACCTCTGATGCTCTTCAGTCACCATTCGTTGTTCTAAAAGAAATTTCAGGCTCCGCTGATCAGTCCTGACAACGAAGTGTCTTCCCAGTAGGTAAGGCCGCCATTTCTGGATGGCCAACACGATGGCCATCAATTCCCTCTCATATACTGATTTCATCCTTGCCCGAGCAGTCAACACCTGACTGAAATAAGCGATGGGCCTCCTATTCTGCATAAGTACTGCACCCAGTCCGTACCCCGATGCATCTGTCTCCACAATGAATGTCTGAGTAAAATCTGGTAAAGCTAGTACTGGCACTGTAGTCATTGCCTTCTTCAGGCTCTCGAAAGCAGAGGTGGCTGCTTCTCCCCATAAGAAACCATCCTTCTTCAGCTGCTCTGTAAGTGGCCAGGCTATGGTGCTATACCCCTTCACAAATCTTCTGTAATAACCGGTCAATCCCAGAAATCCCCTCAGCGCCTTCAGACTTTTCGGTAGTGGCCACCTTAGCATCGCCTCAATTTTGGATTGATCAGCTGCCACTCCTTCTTTTGATACCACATGGCCCAAGTACTCTACACTGGCTTGAGCGAAGCAGCATTTCTTCAAGTTTGCCTTCAACTGATGCTCCTGCAGGACCTCTAGCACCGTTCTTAAATGTTCCCAATGTTCGACCTCTGTCCTGCTGTATATCAGGATGTCGTCAAAGAATACTAACACAAACCGTCTGAGATAAGGTTTGAAAACCTTGTTCATCAGGGCCTGGAAAGTAGCAGGTGCATTGGTGAGGCCAAAGGGCATCACCAAGAACTCATAATGGCCTTCATGAGTTCTAAAAGCTGTTTTGGGAACATCTTCCTTCTTCATTCGAATCTGGTGGTAGCCCGATTTCAAATCTATCTTGCTGAAGATCACGGTCCCACTTAATTCATCCAAGAGCTCATCGATAACGGGTATAGGAAACTTATCAGGCACGGTCTCCTTATTGAGGGCTCTGTAATCTACACAAAAACGCCAGCTGCCATCCTTCTTTTTTACCAAAAGAACGGGACTAGAAAAAGGGCTGATGCTGGGTCTGATGATCTCAGCCTCCAGCATTTCTCTAATCAACCGTTCAATTTCATCCTTCTGGAACTGGGGGTAGCGGTAAGGGCGTACACTGATGGGGGATACTCCTTCCCTCAACACTATAGCATGCTCATGCTCCCTCTGCGGGGGTAATCCCTGAGGTGGCTGAAAAACCTCTGGAAATTGCTGGATCAGTGGCTGAACAGAGAGGGGTATATCTCCTCCCTCTTCCACTCCTTCCCCCTCCAAACTATGCAACTCCACCAAGTAGCCTCCTCCCTCCTGCTGAATGGTCCGGATTAGGGCTTTGAGAGAAACCCCAGCTTTTGTCAACCCTGCATCCCCCTGAATTGTTTTCCTTCTCTCCCCTATCACCAGTTCCATCCTCAATGTCCCCCAGTTGATCTTCGTCTCCCCTAGGGTACGCAGCCATTTCATCCCTAGGATGACGTCAGTACTCCCCAATTCCAAAGGAAGGAAATCTTCCTTCACCTGGATTCCCTGAATCTTCAGCACCACCCCTCTACAAACTCCCCTACTCATTTCCACCTTCCCCGTGCCCATCATCACCCCATAGCCGCCTGTATCCACCAGTTCCATTCCTAGCGACTCCACTATCTGAGTGGAAATGAAGTTATGGGTTGCCCCACTGTCGATCAACACCACCACCTCACGATCAGCTATCTCTCCTCTCACCTTCATAGTGTGATTCGGAGTGAATCCCACTACAGAGTTCAGAGAGACTTCTGCCACATCCAGGTGCAATTTCTCTTCCTCTTCCTCCTCAGTCCGGCTCCCACCTTCCTCCTCGTCTTCCTCGTTGTCACAAACAAGGAGGACCTGAAGAGTTCGGTCCTTGCATCTATGCCCAGGCATGTACTTCTCATCACAGCGGAAGCACACCCCCTTGGCCCTCTTTTCTTGCATCTCCTTTCTCTGTCAACTTCTTGAACTGTCCCCCCACTTCCACCACCACCTGATCTCTCCTTGGGCACCTCCCTCTGGTTCCCGGGGGCTACCCCTTTTGAGGGTAACACAGCAGTAGTCATCTTGTAGGATCCCCCAGAGTAGTTGCCTCGAGCTACCCTTTCCGACTTCTTTTGGTCTTCCACCAGTTTTGCCAATTCCATGGCCTTGCCCAAATTCCGTGGCTCCAGCACTCTGACCGCTGTTCTTATCTCAGGTTTGAGCCCTTTCATGAAATTTCCCTCCAGGGCTGATTCCGAGATATGATCCAGACGGCTCGCCAAGTACTCAAATCGGTCTCGGTAGTCGGCCACGGTCCCCTCCTGAGTCAGAGCAAAGAACTGTTCATAGAAGTCTCCTCCCCCGTCGGCTCGGAAACGCTCTAATAAACAATCCTTGAACTCTCGCCAGGTCCTGATAGGCTCTCTTCTGTCTCTCCACTGATACCATGCCAGCGCCTTCCCCTCCAGACACAAGCCTGCTGCCGTCAGTTTTTCGTCATCTGTCAACCCGTTGACAGCGAAATAACGCTCCACCTTATATATCCAGCCGTGGCCATCTTCACCCTCAAAGATGGGCATCTTCAACTTCCTCACCTTCGGATCCCTTCCGTTACCCCGGAACTCTCCATAACCTCCCATTCCTCGAAGAGGAGGTGCTCCCCAAGTGTCCCGATCCTCCCTCCGACGTTGGTAACCGAAATCTTCGTCATAATCTCCTCTTCCCCTTTCAAAATCAGCACCTCGACGCTGAAATTCAGCACCTCGACGCTGATATTCTTCTCTCCTTTCTCCAAAATCCGCACTACCTTCATATTCCACCCTCCTGCTTCCAAAATCCACACCTCGACGCTGAAATTCAGCACCTCGACGCTGAAAATCAGCACCTCGACGCTGAAAATCAGCACCTCGACGATCATTCCCCATGCTCATCTCCTCTCTAGAGAGTGGCTCTAGAGGTGGCATGTCGTCATCTCCTTCAAGAATCTCCACTTCCGGATTCCTCCTCCCCCCGGATTGGGTTCGGATTTCCTCCTACGCCATGGCCGTCAGTGGTCTCTCTCACTTCCGATGTGTCTGGATGGTTTTTCATCTCCAATAATTTCTTCATCATTTCTTCCATCGCCGCGAACCTCCCTTCCAACCTCTCATTGTTGGTAGAGATCTCCAAGAATTTCCCCTCCAGATCTGTCTTCAGTTGACCAAACTCGCCTTCTAAAACTTCCACCTTCTTCCCGGCCATCTTTCTTTTAACGGATCCACAAAAACCTTTTTCCGGGGACGACGATCTTGCTGAAATTTCAGAATTTCAGCCGCCGGTGGTCCTGAATCGGTGCTCTGATACCAATTTGATAGGAAACACTTGGATTTCCAAGTGTTTCACACCAAGAACCAAGTAGATCTAGGATGAAATCTGCTGTCCACACAGGAAAACAGCCAAAAAAAACAGTGGATTCGGAGAGAAAACGAAGGAGAAAACGTAAGAGAAACGAAGCAAACACTTTTATTTAATGAGAAATGAAAAGCACTTGCAAGATACAACTTTCCTTCAATTCGAGAGGAAGGAAAAACTCTCCAAATCTCTAGCCGTAGCTTAGAGCCCAAGAACACAAACCCTAGATCTCAAAAAAAGATTCAAATGCAAGATAACCCCCTCTTCCCCCTATTCCTCCTAATTAAACATGAAAGGAGGATTACAATTTACCTAATTACCCTTCTCATTCAAAAATTCCCTCCCAAAACTCAAAATACAACAAGTGGGCCCCCCTAGGAGTTTCCGCCCAGCCCCTGGCTGGGTTTCTTCCGCCGGGCATAAGCCCTGACCGGTCCAGGGTGGACCGGTCCAGCCGGCCCAGGATGGGCCGGCGTAACACATAAGCCCCACAATGATAAAACTTCTATGCTTCTGAAGGATAGTAGTTCACGTTCTTAATTTCTCTCTCTTCTAAAAACTACGTTCTCTCTTTTATCATCATCAATTATAGAAAATATAGAGTAGCTAAGAAAGTTTGGCTTGTTTCTTATTTCAATGAGTATTTATACATAAAACTATTCAAGAAATAAAGGGAAATAATTAATTATGATAGCCTTTTTTTTTTTAAAATCGGAATAGGTTGTTCGCCCCTTTCATGCCTTCCTTTGGATTCAATTTACCTTGTCCATTGATCTCATAGGGGCAATCCATGGCCTGATTCTTTTCTTTGTTGTGCATGAATACATGGGAGGGATGTTTGACCTTCAAGTTATAGAATATCATTTTTTATAGAGAATCCCTTTCTCAAAACTTGATTGGAGGTATCTGAAAACTCTATAAGAGGCTTAAAGGTGAGATTCTTTTGGATTATGCATTTATGAGACTTGTTACAAAGGTGATGTTAGGATCAGGGTGTGATAGTATTAGTTTTTCTAATTTTTGATATTGTCTTATGTACACTTCTATTTTTTCCTTCATCCATGTCTACTTTTTGGTTTTGTTCTGTTGGAGTTTCGCATGACTTATAATCAACATTTTTGTTTCTGTTAATAGATCTATTTGTCGGAAGATAAAAACTCCTTGTTTTGATTGAGCAACTTCTATATCTAAGAAATATTTGAGTTTGCTCAATTCGTTGATTTCAAGTTCTTTAGCAGATTTCTTCCGAAGTGATTCCTTTTCTTCATTGTTATCACCTATAATAATTATATCATTAGCATACACAATGAAAACTAAAAATTTCCATTATTACAGTGTTTTATGAATACTGTATGATCTTTTTGGCTTTTTTATATCTTACTATGTTCATGATTTTTATAAATATATCAAATCATGCACTTGGAGATTGTTTAAGACTAATTCCTTTTATAGACTTGAAAGGGTACAATGATTGGAGCTATTAGAGTTTGTGTAGTTGGAATGTCTAGATAGAAGATAGTGATTTCATCAAATTTATCTTCCAGTTGATTGTTCTTCCCTTGAAGATGAGTTTGGTTTCAAAACCTTTAATTTTTCATTAAATGTGGCATCTTTTGAAGTGACGAATTTTTTGGTAATAGGTTGATAATACTTGTACCCTTTTTTAGTAGAAGAATACCTTTCAAATCACATTTGAATGCTCTAGGATCAAGCTTATCTCAGTGTTGTTTGTGTATGTGAACATAAGTAATATACCTAAATATTTTTCAAGGAATTTTTAGAAGAAAAAAAAATGAGGAAGAATCCTCAATTTAGTTTAGGAAACTTTTGAAACTAATCACTCCTTAGGGTATTCGATTGACTAGGTATGTGGCAGTTAGAACTAATACTCTCCAATATTTTTTAGAAACTTGGTTTAAAAAAAAATAAAAGTCTTGGTGGCTATCAGAAGGTGATGATTTTTCCTTTCTTTTGCCCTATATTGTTAGAGGTTGTCAGGTTAAAAGGATTGTTGGATAATATATTCTTTACTAAAAAAAATATAAATATTGATTGAAATGATCATGAGCATTATCAGTAAGATACATCGTGATGTTAGTATTAAATTAATTTTTATCATAACAGCAAAATTAAGGAGAATAATGCTGATGCCTTATTTTTAATTGATAAGGTATATTTCGTGTCACTATAGTGCAATAATCAATACAACAACAACAACAACAACATCAAGCCTTTATCCCACTACGTGTGGTCGGCTACATGAATCCTTTTTCTCCATTGTGTTTTATTAAAGGTCAAATTCTCGTTTAAATCTAATAAAGAAAGGTCATTCCTAATATTTTCTAACCAAGTCTTTTTAGGTATGCCTCTACCTTTCTTAACATAAGTCAAATATAATACCTCTACTCTCTTAACCGGGTCATTGGAAGGCCGTCGTTTTATGTGAACAAACCATCTAAGGCGACTCTCTCTAATCTTATCCTTTACTGGAGCTACTCCAACCTTTTCACGTATATGCTCATTTCGTATCCTATCTCTAAGGGTAAAGCCACTCATCCACCTGAGCATCCTCATCTCTGCCACACTTAACTTAGTATTATGCTTCTCTTTTAATGGCCAACATTCAGCACCATAAAGCATTGCAGGCCTCACTACCATCTTATAGAATTTTCCCTTAAGTTTGAGGGTTACTTTTTTATCACACAACAAGCCCGATGCATTTCTCCACTTCGACCATCCAACTTGAATTCTGCTGATAATATCCCCATCTATTTCACCATCACTCTGAACAATAGATCTAAGATATCTAAAACATGTACTCTTATTAATGACTTGATCGCCCAAAGTCACAATCCCCTCACTAGGTCTATTACTACTAAAATTACACTCCATATATTCCATTTTAGATCTACTCAAGCGAAAATCTTTAATCTCTAATGTTGACCTCCATAATTTAAGTTTACTTTCAACTCCCTCTCTAGTCTTATCAACGAGAAGAATATCATCAGCAAAAAGCATACACCAAGGTACATCCTCTTGCAAATGTCCAGTGAGAACATCCATGACTAAAGCAAAAAGATATGGGCTTAAGGCAGATCCTTGATGTAACCCAACCGAAATAGAGAAATACTTGGTCAAACCACCTTGTGTTTGAACACAAGTAATAGCTCTCGAAATGTTAGAAATTTTTTAGGGTTCCTAAATATTAGAGTGAATTAATATAAAAAGCAGTAGAGGACTTGAAATCACTATCAAAAAATGAAGCACGATCATATTTTATAATTTCACAAGTCTCACAATGAAAGTATCCAACACAAAAAAATGAAGCACATCATATTTTATAGTTTCATAAGTCTGATAATGAAAATATTCATTACTAATATTTATAAAAGAGAGAAAAATATTGTCACATCCCAGTATTTATTTTGGAAGAATTATCTATTTTATCTTTGTAATTATTTACAAGAGCTTTTATAAATAATCAATATAACTCAATATCCAACGAAAGTAATTAAATATAATACACCAGAAAAATATTTACTATATTCATTTACCAAAATCACATTTATATAGCCAAAAGATCACTAACAATCACAATCTATCAATTGCTCCTGACTACAAAAAAGGAGAAAATACAAAACAAAATCAAAGAAAAAATCGAGAATCTCAATAAGTCTCACTCCACATAATCATGACCCTTTCTCTGATATGAAATCAGTAAAATCATATAACAAGCTTACAAATCTCAGCAAAAATCCCAAAATTTGTTAAAGTTTTTAATACAATATTTGAAAAATCGATATGCATGCCCATCTCAATCAAAAGAATCAATAATGATCAATTCTCAATCATCACTTGTACAATTCAATATGATTAATAACAAAAAGTGAGAATCAACACACTTTAATGATCAATCATCACTTGGACGATTCAATATAATTAATAACAAAAAGTGAGAATCAACACACTTAAATTCATAAATCAACAACGGGTGCGAAAATGTAAATACATCTGTAATCAATAAATCGGTGATCAATAAATCAGTATTGTAGCATGAACATATATGTTTAAATGTCATTAGTCTTGTCCATCTTATCAATTATCTATTATATGAAATCAGTACATGTAATGCACACACTTCTCTATTTTTTCTATCAATGCTATCAATGTATGGATAACATCAGTGTATGATTCAGCAAGACAGAACATCTAGCTTTAATGTGGTGTTTTCATTCTTTCATTTGTATTCATTGCATCATTATATCATCTTTATTATCATTATCTTTATCATTATTATTACAAGCGACTTTCAATAAATCATTAAGAGTCGTCACGCTCTGCCCGTCGACGTAATCGGTTATCAGTTATAGGCTACAACTAGAATGACACTACAAATCATTTTTAAAGGAAAACCTATCGACCCGCCCTCATGCATAGAGTATTATATTTTAACGGTTAACCCGAGTTAATTATAATATTAACAATCAGCTTTCCTTGTTTATATGCATGTACTACATTTATTTCATATCAGTTGTATCAAGTTCTCCTTCATGCATGAAATGTAACATGAACTGCTAAAATCTATAAATCCAAAAAAATATGTATAATAATTGATAGCTTTAGAAAATAACAACTTTTATTTTAACCTGTAAAATTCAATAATATTACAGTCAACATATCCATAAAGTTCATATCTATCATATACGAAAAGTTACACGGTAAAAATATGATATATCAGAATAAAATATATTTTTATCGAATCAAGAGAGATTAATTTCATCAAACTCGAAATCATTGAAAACTAAAGTGAGATTTGAATTACTTGCAATGATCAAAAGACTTTTTATTAGAAGTGACAAACAAAAATGACCAAAGCCCGCTTTCTCTCTATTCCCTCTATCCTCTTTCTCTCTCTTTCCCTCTCTTTTTTCATGGCAAGCCATCAAAAATGGGTGAGGAGGTGGCGGCGCTGGAGGCTTTTAGTGCTTAGGATTTAATTAAAATCATATAGAAACACTGTTAGTGGCTTAGCACCGCAGCACTCCGATTCAGCTCTGCATGTTGAATCCAAAATTACTATAGAACAGAGGTTTCAATGCCGCGGTGACGATTTCTAGTGTCACTGCGCTCAAAGGCCAATGCCTCAGTGCCGCAGTTCAAACAAAAATTTGAATTTTATCTTCAAGAGGGTAGTTCCTATTTTTTTCTCTAGCTTGGCTAATTGTCTTCCCCATAGTGAGATCCTAAAATATATCTTATTATTGAAAAGGTTATCTTGCATTTGTATTTTTTAGTGATTTTATGGATTAATAGATATTTAATATAAGATGAGAAATATGTAGTATATTATTAAGTGCAAATATTAGAGAAATTGTAATATTCTCTTGGCATGCAATAGTTATTAGGGAACTACCAACTTTTTAAATTTGTTTATTATTGGAGTAGGTTTTATAAGTTTGAAAAATATTAGCAAGGTTTGTCATATGATTAGTGGCTCATGAATTAAGGATCCTTGATGAGAACTATTTGAGGCATTAAAGACACAAAAGTTAGAATTTGTACTATCTTGAGTTAGAGCATGGTCCTAATAATTTTTCAAGGGATTTGATGAATTTTCTAAGTTTGTCAATTTCTTATGAGTTGAGCCCTTATGATTTCATAAGACAAGCCTGCCCTTTTGAATGATCTTTTTTGTTTCCATCATAGCCTTGAGGCTTTTTATGGAGTTTCTAACATTTGTTTTTTGATGTGCCCCTTTTTTTTATTAGTTGCATTATAGATTGCTTTTAGGAAAAAAGATTTTTGTCCTTTTGATGAAGAATCAATGACAACAAGTCCTTTACCTTGAGATTCAATGATTATCACTGCAAAGTTTCAGAGATAAGGTTATCAAGTATTACCATGATTCTTCCTTCTTCGCACATATGAGTGAGAAATACTTTATTTAAAGTTGGTAGGTTTTCTTTGTTTAAAATATGAACACGAACTTGATCAAATTTTTTATTAAGTCTTACAATAAGCAAAAAACTCTCTTTCTATAAATTATTTGAGAGTCACCTCATAATTGTTGTACATCACCTTTAGATTTGGCAACAATCCAGTTTAAGCCAATAAACCTTTATTGCTTTAAAATATTTAATGATGGGGAGGTTACTTTGATTGGTTGTTAAAATCTTAATTTTAATCTCACGGATAAGAGCAATATCCTAAACTTTTGAGTATGTTTATTTGACGATATCGATTATCTTTTGTGATTGTTAGAAAAATGCAGACAACATGTTGTATCATAACACGTGATGATTGGAATCAACTTCATCCCAACGAGCAAATCTTGAATCTTTTTGGCTTTAGAGGATACTCCACAAGATGGTGGAGTTTTCCCTTTCCTTATAGGACCATAATTTCGGACCTCTTTAATTAGTTTATTCCATTCAAGCGACATGAGGCATGTAGACATTAGAACTCTCTATTAGTTTGATTGTCACTGTTCAAAATATTTGACTCGTTGAAGGAGAATAGAGTGAAAAGAAGAGTAACAGAGTTTGCAAAAGAGAACCTAAGAGCAAGTTGAAAATAAAGAATGGATAAGAAAGTTTGGCTTGTTTACTAATCATAGTGTATAAATACAAAACTACTACAGAAATGGAAGGAAGCTATTAATTATAATTGCAAAAAAAAAAAAAAAAAAACCCTTTTGCCATCTTTTGGATTCAATTGGCCTTGTGGATTGATGCCAAGGGAGCAATCCAAAGCCGCCTCCTTTACTTCCTTGTGTACGTTTCCTTGTAAACAATAGACCCGTGGATCCTCTTTTTTACTTCCCCAGCATCCACTTGCCCACCTCAAGAACATGAATAAAAAAGAAAAGATTAATATTAATATAGTAGTAACCCATACACCATCAATACAGACACCAGTGCCCAAATTTAAAGTGCTTCATCAATCTATTTAAAGTGAGCAACAGACAGTATCCATGGAATGCTGGAATTCCCAATAACATAATTTAGTCTTCGGATCCTTTTTGAAGTATCCATATTTTCTTATGGTGGTATTTTGAGAACTTATTAAGTAAGAGTTAAAAAAATCATTTGTTAAAAGCATAATAAACTAAATAATAAAGTATATTATAGTCTTATAGGAATTGAGTTAGCTCTTAATAAGATGTGTTAACATTTATTTTTAATGGAATTTAAAAATTAAAAGGTTGTTAAATGATTGAAGTGTTTTTGGTACTAATAATTAAGAATAAAAAAGATGTTCAAGGTTATGCTAAGCATAGAAGAGTAAAATTTAAGGGTTTATGTTAGAGATTTTTTAAACTTAGGCTTATAATTACATGTATTGAAGAATTAATTTTAATTTATTCTATGTATTGAAGAATTAATGTTATTTTAAGATTCTCTTCGGAAGTGATTTTTATGTATGGCGTTAATGAAGAAGGATAGAGATTAAATGAAAATATATTTTTATGATTCCTACTAGCTTTAGGAACACTTAATTATGTACCATGATTAGTATGGTGGGCATTAAGAAAAAATCTATATGTTGAAGTTAATGATAAGTGATAAGCAGTTGATAAGCTAGCCACCCACTCACAAGCAGAGTCTGCTCTAGCTCGTTTCCTCTACGTCCGCCATCCCTGATCAAATAGCAACAACCACTCCACCTCATTATTTCATGTCTCCTTATGCTTCTATATATATTCACTACTACTGTAACACTGTAGTTACTTTTGATTTTTGTATGAATACAGCTTCTTAGTTCAGCCATTCTTCTTCTCTTTGCTTTTCTTTCTTCACTTTCCTCACTCTGCAGCGTCGTCTTTATGGTATCAGATCCCCATCAAGCTTAACAGCTCGGCTCCCTAGGAATGACACACTCTAAGCTCACCCTCTACAAATGTTCAGCCTAGCAGCCTACCCAACACCGAAAACCCCATCCCACCCTCCCTCAAATTCCTCATATCTACCTGAAAACCTTTCTCCACACACAGCTCCAAAGTGACAACTGCCTAATCTGGCAGCTTCATGTCCTCAAAATATTTACAGCAAATGACTATGAAGAATTTCTAACCGGATCAACTTGCTGTCCACCCAGGTATACTACCTCAAACGCCAATGAGACCATACCAAACCCCAGCTTCATCTCCTGAAATTTCCTAACCTCTCTGCTGCATTATTCTCAACCATTTCACAAGCCATACTTCCATACATCCTAAATCTCACCTCATGCCATGAAGTATGGACAACCTTAGAAAAATGCCTACAACCTACAAACCGATCAAGGGTCATCCAACTCGAAAATGAACTACGCAATATATCAATGGGAAACCAGACCATGTCACAATATCTTTCACACATCAAGTCACTCAGTGATAATATTGCAATAGTCAGATCCCACATCGACAAGAAGATATCATCCTATGCATCCTAAATGCATCCTAAATGGCTTGCCACCTTGTACCAATCCTTCAAAATAACCATTCAAACCATGTTACATCCCATTAGCCTTGATGATCTCTACTCCCTCCCATGCAGTGAAGAAATAAACATCGCAAACAATCTCACGAAACACCTTCCAGCATTCAGCAGACTTCTCCATTACTGCTATTGCAGCATCACACCACAAAGTAGCTTGCAACAACAAAGGTGCACCACCAAACCCTTGGTTTCAGCCAGCAACTCGCCCACCCTTCTCCTTCATCAACAATAGCAAGAAATCAAACAACCCAAGGCCTACTTGTCAGATATGCAACAAACTTGGCCATACAACTGCCACATGATGGCATCGCTACAACCTCCAATACCCAACTCCAAACCAACCTCGACACACTGGTTTATACACCACTCAACAACCTTTCAACAACTCATAGTGGATTCTGGACTCAAGAGCATCAGCACATCTCACCAACGATTTTACCAACATTCAACAGCTAACCACTTACCGGAAATGATACTGTCTCCATTGGCAACGACGCCACTCTGCACATCTAACTCCTAACAAGGCATCCTGCCAACGCCTCCTCCGCATCGTAAGCTTGTTCTCAATAATCTTTTCCACGCACCCTTTCTCAAACACAACTTACGATCCATTCATAAACTCACAAAGGACAACAACTGTTATATTCTCTTTGATTCTAACGGTTTTGTCAACACTGGTCTATAGAACTCCCAACCTCTCCTCCATGGCATCAGTTTATGGACTCTACTCCATCCGCCAACCTTAGCCACACATGCATTGACCTCGCAACTCATCTCTCTCAAGCTCTGGGATGCTCGACTAGGTCATCCAAGCACCTCCATCATGTCTAAGTTAGCCAAGAAATTAAAAATATATTGTAATCAATCACTACTATGTTCTTCATGTTATGTAGCTAAAATCCACAAACTACCTTTTATAACCAATGATATTAATACTTCCAAACCACTGGAAATTCTCCACACAGACGTATGGGGACCTTCACCTGAACCCTCTCTTCATGGCACATGATATTACATCTCCACAGTAGACAATTTTTCTAAATTCAATTAGACCTTCCCCATGAAACAAAACCAGGAACCTGTAATATCATTATTCAATTTATTCATTTTGCAGAAAAGCACTTTAACAAAACAATAAAAATCATAAGATCAAATGGAGGAGGTGAATACACCTCTAAACAACTACACAACTTCTTATCAAAAAAAGGAATAACCATCAATGCAGCTGCCTCTACACACCCGAACAAAACAGTCTTGTCCAACGCAAACACATACATCTTATTGAAACTACACGCACACTTCTACTTGCCTCAAAACTACCACTCAATTTTTGGACAACCCTCAAAACAGCCACCTACCTAATCAACAGACTATCATCTAAACCAAACCATTTCAAATCCCAATTTTAACTACCATACAAAAAACACCCATCGTACACTCATCTTAAACTCTTCAAATGCCTCTGTTTTCCATGGCCAAAATGCTCCAACAACAACAAACTATCCCCAAAATCAACAACATGCATCTTTCTCGGCTACCCAGACCACTACAAAGGATATTACTATCTCGATCAGCAATCAGACACCACCTCAAGCTCTCCACTACTACTAATACCACATTCCACAATACCTCCAGCAACTACAACCCCTCCTCCCAACTCCACCACACCACACCCCTCCCCAACAGCTCAACAAGATAACTCATCACCTTCATATCTCACACCTCCAAATCAAATCTCTCATTCAGATCAACCCGCCGCAATATCACCCCACCTAAACCCACTACTACTCATCCAATTTAAACAACGTTCAAAACAAGTCACTTAAATTCCCGTCAGATTCTCAACCTACACTCTCCACTTCACTTAGCTATTACACCATTGTGCTACTCTCAAGCATCAAAACACCCCGAATGGCATCAAACAATGTCCGCAGAATTCTTAGCTCTCCAACGACAAGGCACATGGACCCTCATCCCCCTCCAACCAATCAAATTATCCTTGGCTGCAAATGGACCTATAGAATCAAACTCAACCTCAATGAAACCATCAATCATCATAAATCCCGACTTGTAGCTCAGGGATACAAACAATAATATAACATATATTACTCAAAAACATTCAGCCCAGTGGCAAAGCTACCCACCATCGCATCCTCTTCACTATCGCACTCAATTATCATTGGTCCATTCATCAGCTCAACATCTCAAATGCATTTCTCCACGGCACCCTCAGTAAAACCTTCTACATGTCTCAACCCAATGGATTCATATACCCAAACCACCCCAATTATGTCTACAAACTTCACAAAGTCATATATGGCCTTAAACAAGCACCCAGACAGCAGTTCCACGCCTTCTCCACCTTCCTCCTACAACGCGACATCAAAATCAGTAAGTCTGACCCCCTTCCCTCTTCATCTTATCAAATACTAACACCTCCATCTTCCTCCTCCTATACGCCAACGATATCCTACTAATCGACAATAACGCCACCCTCAACACCTTAACTCACAATCTATAGAAACATTTCTCACTCAAAATTCTTGGCCCACCATCTCTATTCCTTGGCATTCAAATAACCTCTACCCCCTCATTCTTTCTCCATCAAACCCAATACGCCACCTAAATTCTCAGCAAATTTGGCCTTAAGGACTACAAACCTATGGCATCACCAAATTCTCTAAAACCCTCCAAATTACCTGCCTCAATACTCGACTTCCATGACCAAGCTCTCTATCACCAAAGAGCCTCCCTTCAATACCTTACTATAACAAGACCTGACATTGCATACACCACCAACCATCTCTACCGATTTGTGCAAAATCCCCAAATTTATCACTACCAACAGATGAAACGCCTTCTACACTACATCAATGGAACCGCCCACTTTGGCCTTTCCATCACTCATGGCAATTTCACGCTACACTCTGACTCTGACTCCGACTTAGACTGGGCTTCGGATCCACTCTGACTCCGACTTAGATTGGGCTTCAAATCGACCACTGGCTTCTATTCCTTTCTCCTCAACAATCTCATCTCCTAGAGCGTCAAGAAGAAACCAACCATTTCCAAATCCTCAACCGAAGCAGAATATAGAGCTCTTGCCAGCATTGCCTCCGACATCGTCTGGCTTTGCGATCTACTGGCTGACTTCAACATACCTCAACCCCACACCACCCCAACACATTGTGACAATATCTGCACTCGCCTTAGCAACAAATCCAGTATTCCACGCAAGAACTAAGCACATCGAGATAGAATACCACTTCATCCGCGAGAAAATCCAATCCAAAGAAGTCTCCATCCACCATATTGACACCACTGATCAACCTGCCGACATCTTCACGAAGCCTCTCTCTCCTACCAGATTTCATTCATTGCTCCCCAGAGGTTAAATTTGAGGGGCCCTGATAAGATAAGTGATAAGAAGTTGATAAGCTAGCCACCCGCTCACAAGCAAAGTCTGCTCCAGCTTGTTTCCACTACGTCTGCCATCCCTTATCAGATAGCAACAATCACTCCACCTCATTATTTCACACATCTCCTTATGCTTCTATATATTCGCTACTACTATAACATTGTAGTTATCTTTTGATTTTAGTATGAATACAACCCATTAGTTCAGCCATTCTTCTTCTCTCTGCTTTTCATTCTTCGCTTTCCTTACTTTCCAGCATCCTCTTTAGTTAAGTTATTAAATATTTGTCTAAGGAGCATTAACCAGCGAAAATATTTTATAAGATAAAAGGTGGTAGGATTTATTGAATAATGGGTGGATATATGCAGCGGCGGAGCTAGAAAATTTTCATAGTAGGGGTCTAATTTATTTATTTTTTCTCACAACTTTTTTATATCTGGACTTGGGACCAGCGTTGACAGTTTTAAATTTTTTTAAAAATATAAACTACTAAATATAGGATGAAAAATACTTACAATTTAAGTTCTTGACATTAATACTAAATTTATTGAATTGCTTGTTCATTTAGACATATAAAATATTTGTTAATATGAATAAGTCAAGTACTCAATAAAAAATTTAACTTAATTATTATTAAGTGCAAGTACTTTTTCAATTAATTTGGCAAGTATAAATCAAATTTGATTATCGAAGAATTTAAATGAGTCAAGTATGAACATATATGTGAAAACTCGGCTTGAGCTCGACCCAATAATAATTTGTAGTTTGACCAGGCCAATTTTAATTCATAATATACCTGGCTCGGTTCGACCCACTCATAACCTTAGTTAGTCATGCTCGTTAAGTTCAAGTTCTGTAAGCTCTTTTCAATTGTTGCACTGATACCTGAAAGAGTTTCAAGTGTATTTGAATATAAAACCAAAGATCTTTGCACAACATTCCAAAAAACTTCAAGCTGTTTCTTCACAAAGCCAAATTTGAAGTCCATTTTCTTCATTCCAAATAACTTATTTTTATTTCTAAAATCATCTCTTGGAAAATCATTTAAGAACAAAACGAAATATTCATTCAAACTCTACAAGTTGAAGCTACTTCCATTTAAGAGCTTCACTTTCCATTTCCACTGTAATTGCAACTGCACAGTCGATTAAACTCTCAAATAAAAAATTCTTTTACCTGAAAACTTCAAGAGCTTCTCCTCACTTTCAAAACAGATTCTTTTAGCAAATCTTTTGATAGCAAACACAAGAGTTTCATTGGTGTAAGATCAACTGGTCTTGTTCTTTCCAAGTTCTTTTTTTTTTTTTTCATATTTGGCTGCATTAGTTTTTACAATGAAAATCTTTTTAATTCTCCTAGAGCTAGCATGTTCTTCCCACATCTAAACCAGGCTACTTCAGGTTCCGGAACAGAAAATCATGGCAAGCAGAAAAAATGTGTTTCCTAGCATAATCATAGCTTCAGTGACCAAAAAGTAACCCAGTAAGCAGGATACAAATGCAAATTCCAGATACTTCCGAATTTTGACAACCTAAAATGTTATTGCAAGTTCTTGCATTTTTGAAAACATTTCAAAAGAAATTGTTGTGCATACTTAGAGAACTACCTAAGTAAATTTCTGTTATTTTTCTTTTTTATATATGACTTGAATATTGTTTAAACTGATCTAATTCAACTCTGATCCATTAAAACAAGATTGCCTTGGAGGATTCTACTGTCAAGAGAGCAGAAGATATTGTAAGCATCATGATAGCCAGGAGCCTTGTCCTTGGAAAAGATGCTCTCCATTCAGCTAAATCCTTTGATGAAAACCACCACATCATATCAACCGCAACCGCAACGGTGGCCTCCATCGATCGCCGATTTGGTCTGAGCGAGAAAATCAGCATGGGGACAGCCATGGTGAATGAGAAGATGCTTGAGGTGGATAAGCGATACCAAGTGTCAGAAATGACAAGATCAGCCATTGCTGCTGCTGAGCAGAAGGCAAGCACTGCAAGCTCTGCAGTAATGGGAAACCACTATGTGTCGACCGGCGCATCATGGATATCAAATGCCTTAAATCGAGTCGCCAGAGCAGCTGAGGATGTGACTTTGATGACCCGCGAGAAGGTGGAGAAGGTCGAGGATGAGAAGAATGAGATCATTTACAGGGAGAGGAAGGAGATGGTGAGTGAATTTGTACAGTTTCACTTGGATGATTCTTTTGGGGAGCCTGCAACTGTTCCTGTAGCCTCTGCTGATGAACACAATATAGGTAGAGTATAAGATTGTTTTTGTTTTCTCTTCATCAATCATCATTCTTTATATAGTTTTCTTCCTTTGTTGTTATTATATGTTACTCTGGCAATTCATTACCACTGGAAGCAGTTTATTAGCTTTCAGTATTATCAATTGTGTACCATAAAATTGGGTCTAGACTTGTTCCTTTTTCTGCTGTTGTGATTCAGGAAATTCAAATGTATTAGATTGGATAGATTTCTACAAATCAAATGGGATTTTTGCAAGCTATGTAATTCTTTTCTGATGTCTGATTTCTGATGTAGCTTTAAAATTTATTTGCCAAACTTAAAATGTTAAATCTTCAAGTTTCAATTTTAATTTTTTATTATGAAATTTTTTAAAGAAGCAGTAAGAAAACCGTTCCAAACAAGACCTTAAAATAACCTTTGATACATAAGTGAGTATGCTATAATATATTTTTTACAAAAATAAAAATAAAGTTAATTCACACAATAGGTTTTTAATTGTAGTTTCTTAGCTTCCTTTATGAAAGGCAATCAAATTTATTAGAGTATGTTTAAGACAATCATACTTACAAAATTGTCATATTATTGCGAGAAAAAAAATTCGAAAAATTATTATAAATATTATAATTTTTTTCTTTCGGAAAGAAATTATAATAATTATTTTATCTTATTTTGAAAACATTCTTTTTGTTAAAAAATTCTGAAAATTCAGCCCAAAAATTCTAGCCAATCAGAATTGAGGCAATGGTCTATATGAAAAAAAAAATTAATGCAAGCACATCTAAAGGGTTTAATTTGAATTTTAACTTTTGTAGCATGTAAAATTTGTTGTGAAATAGTTGTGGAGAATAAAGTTTTCAATAATTAAAAAAATCATTAACTTTTATAACTACTATGCTACATAATATTTTTAAAAATTAATAAAAAAAATTATAACCAAATAAAAATATGATAATAAATGAAAGATAAGAAATTACAAGTCTCCCTCTTCTCTCTCTTTATAAATGGTCAAAGTCCAATTGATAGAGGGAACTTGCACCCCAAGCACATCTGACTCTCTCTCCTACCAAAACAGACTTTGCTTTGACTTGCCACAGCTCCAATTCCCCTATAAATAACCCATTGAACAACACAAAATCCTTCATCACCGGCAACCAGAAGCCATGGCTTGGGATGATAGCTTCCTCTGCAACTTCCTCTTCCTCAGGACCTTCCTCTCCTTTCTATTGAAGAACCCCCCTCAACTTAGCCCTGCTGAAGCCATTGATGAAACTGATGAAGAAGATTACAAAGCTCGTTTGAATAACGTTGCAGCTCAGAAGCACTTCCATCAAAGCTTACATGCTCTTAGATCTTAGTTAAAATATTGCTCTGTACTTTTCTCATAAAGAATAGAGAGATTTTGATGAATTGCTTAGGCTTCATTTCAGAGGGCTTACTGCTTCTTAAAGCGGCTTTCTAGTACAAAAAAAATTAATTTTTATGCTAGAAAGCTGTTTTAAGAAGCAATAAAAAAATCCTCCCAAACAAAAACAAATGAGATGATTTTGTATGATGTGAGCTTATATTAAAGCCATTTAATAATATTTATGTTGGATCTCTGTTTTTATTGAAAACAAATGAAATTTTAGATGACTGTTGAATTATAGATTGTTGAAGAAAATTAAAATAATTGCATGGGAATTTCAGTAAAATCAATTGAAGGGGAAAGATATGACATAATGAGCAGGATATTTGTGGATGTAATTACATGTTCATATGACTTTATCTTCACTTTTTTTTTTTCATGAATTCAATTCTAATTTTCTACAAAATTCAATGGATTGGCCTTTCCTCCAGAAAGCCCATTCATACAGGACACTAACTGAATGAACCAAGCAGCAAAAACTTAGAAAACGAAAACAAAAGAGAGGCTAATATTCTCTTAGAAATAGCACAATTCAAAAGTTATGACAGGGAACAAGTGTAGTGAGTGACAAGCAAGACCATAATAAATAAGAACATGAACAAAATGCAGCTAATAAGGTGGTCTTTTAAAAGGAGGGAGAGGAATTTGGCAAACACTAGAAAGAAAAATACCACAGAAGCTTAGGCATCAACCCTCTCAACAACATCATCAAGGAGGGCCTTGGTTGGCTTCGCAAGTAGGTCAGTATATTCCTGGAATGGTGATTTAGCGAAGCGAGACTCAATCCACAAGTCTGGAGTCAAAAACGCATAGGTCTTCATCAGACAATCGAAAGTTGCCTTAACAAAGTTGCCGAGAGTCTTGGTGGATCCTCGGGAAGAGGTGAAGACATCCTCAATCCCGGCAAACTGCAGCACCTTCTTGGGAACTCTAGCAGCCACAATACCGGCCCCTCGCGGCGCCGGCACCATCCGCACGGTTACCGACCCGCACTTTCCCGTGACCTTGCACGGTACAGTATGCGGCTTCCCGATCTTGTTTCCCCAGTATCCCCTCCTCACTGGCACCACTGAAAGCTTCGCAAGGATGATTGCACCTCGGATTGCCGTGGCCACTTCTTTAGAGCACTTGACACCGAGACCAACATGGCCGTTACCATCTCCAACGACAACGAAGGCCTTGAAGCGCGTGCGCTGCCCGGCTCGGGTCTGCTTCTGGACTGGCATAATTTTCATCACCTCGTCCTTGAGTTGCGGACCGAGTATGGTCTCCACAATCTGATGTTCTTTGACAGGTAGAGAGTGAAGGTAGATCTGCTCGAGAGTAACGATCTTCCCTTCCTTCACAAGTCGCCCTAGCTTGGTGACAGGAACCCATTTCTGCTCATCCTCACGGCGGCCACCACCTCGTCGACCACCACGACCACGCCCACCGCGATCACCACGACCGCGCCCACCGCGATCGCCACGGCCAAATCCCCGCCCGAATCCACCACGATCGCCGCCTCTCTCCATTGATTTAATGATTAGGGTTTCAGAAGCCGCAAACTGCTCGAACGCCCACGCCCGATGTAAAAAGAAGTTCGGACTTTATCTTCACATATAAAACAAGACAAAAAATGAAAAAATAAATCACTTGTTAATTTTTTTTTGTATCAATTAATTTCTTTAATAATAATGAAACAAATAAAAAATTTTAACTAAAAAACTGCTTTAAAAACTATAAAAAAATTGATTCGAGCGAAACTTTTTAGGACAACTTTCTTATTATTTTTTAATACAAAAATTTTTAATACTAAAAAAAATATTTTAACAAGCAATAAGAAAACTATCGCAAATATACACAATGGAGTTATAGCTTTTGGCAATGAAAATTTATTATTGATGTATTGAGAAATAAAAGTTACATTTTGAAATAATATCCTTTGTTATTTATTGAAAAATCATTACAAAGAGAATAAAATCTCTTAAATTTTCATTCAAGAACTTAATTATATCAACAATTTTGATTTATATTATTGAATGGCTTGTTATGTTTGTAGCTTCTTATGGTCATTCAGCACTTGTTAATAAACAGGCAAATGCATATGTTTCTTGAATAATTATTTTTCTTATGATAATTATTGATACGTCATGCGAAAATTAACTTGATCGGGCACGAATCTCGAGGCAAAAATCAAGTTGGAAACTTCAAAAATTAAATCCGGAAGCACCTGAACTCCGATTTCAGCGAGCTTACAGTCAAACTGAGCATCTCGGAAATACGAATCCAACGACACCAAATTCAACCCAATCCGAGCCCAAATGGGTCCGAATCATGGACCCGAAGCCCTGTTGGAAGGTTCAAACCGCAATTTGAGTTACCAAACGGTCTCCGATTTTAACGAGCTTATACTCGAATCGAACGGCTCGACGAGACGAGTCCAACGAGCCCAAGATCACATAATTCCGATATCACTAAGGCTTTCAAATGTCCAACGAACTATGCACGATCGTAGGCTTCAATATCGACCGTCCATTCGACCACTCCCTATTCACCCCTGATCTCACGCCTATTTACGGGTCATGCCACTCCAGAAAATCTATAAATAGAGCCCTCATTTCTCATGAAAGGGGGCCGAAGCAAGAAGGGAAAGAGGAAGAGAAGGAGGAAGCTCCTCCTCGACGGCAACCGGACCACCGTCGGACCACCACAGAAGCACCGCCGGACCACCGCCGGACCACCGCAGAAGCACTGCCGGACCACCGCCGGACCGCTGCAGGAACCTCGCCGGACCACCACAAAACCTCGCCGGACCACCACCTTAAGGCCCGACGTTCATCCCCGACGTCCTGCCAAAGACCCGACGTCTTGTTCAAGGCCCGACACTCAGTCCCTACATCCTGCCAAAGACCCGACGTCTTGTTCAAGGCCTGACACTCAGTCCCTACTTCCTACCAAAGACCCGACGTCTTATTCAAGGCCCGACGTTAAGTCCTTACGTCCTGCTGAAGACCCGACGTTCTGCTGAAGACCTGACGTCCTGCTTAAGACCCGACGTCCTACTCAAGGCCAGACCATCAACATCCGATCTTCCAAGTGACACTGGGACTAAACACCTGACTCCTTATCTCCTACCGCCTACGGTCCTTCAGGCCTTCATCGCCTACTACGGTCCGTCCGACCTCCATCACCAGACAACGGTCTTTCAGACCCCAGTCTCCTACCGCCTACAGTCCTTCAGGCCTTCATCGCCTGCTACGGTCCGTCCGATCTCCATCACCAGACAACGGTCTTTCAGACCCCAGTCTCCTACCGCCTACGGTCCTTCAGGCCTTCGTCGCCTACTATGGTCCTTCCGACCTCCATCAACAGACAACGGTCTTTTTGACCCCGGTCTCCTGCCGACCACGGTCTCCTGCCAACCACGGTCTCCTGCCGACCACGGTCTCCTGCCGACTACGGTCTCCTTCCGACTATGGCCTCCGGCCGACTACGGTCTCCTGCCGACTACGGTCTCCTGCGGACTACGGTCTCCGGCCGACTACGGTCTCCTGCCGACTACGGTCTCCTTCCGACTATGGTCTCCGGCCGACTACGGTCTCCTGCCGACTACGGTCTCCTTCCAACTACGGTCTCCTGCCGACTACGGTCTCCGGCCGACTATGGTCTCCGGCCGACTACGGTCTCCTGCCGACTACGGTCTCCGGCCGACTACGGTCTCCTGCCGACTACGGTCTCCTGCGGACTACGGTCTCCGGCCGACTACGGTCTCCTGCCAACTACGGTCTCCTTCCGACTACGGTCTCCGGCCGACTACGGTCTCCTGCCGACTACGGTCTCCGGCCGACTATGGTCTCCGGCCGACTACGGTCTCCTGCCGACTACGGTCTCCTGCCGACTACGGTCTCCTGCCGACTACGGTCTCCTGCCGACTACGGTCTCCTGCCGACTACAGTTCTTCAGGCCTTTGTCGCCTACTATGGTCCTTCGGACCTCCATCAACAGACAACGGTCTTTCTGACCCAGGTCTCCTGCCGACTCCAGTCTCCTGCCGACCACGGTCCTTCAGGCCAGACAAACCTGTATATGTAACTCTTACCATGTAATGCAATCTATATGATGTACATTTGCTACATCAATCCAAGGCCTTCTCCCAAGGAAGGGCCTCATTTGTAATCGACTACAAATACTAGTGGATTCATTCAAACTGGGCCAGGCCCCGTGGTTTTTCCCCCTTTTTCAGGGGTTTTTCACGTAAAAACTTTGGTGTCTCTTATGAACGCTACACCCTCTCACTTATCTGCTTGTGTACTGGATCTTCGTAATATGCTAAGACGTTAAACTAAATATTTCTCTACCGCCGCGAATATTCCAGGACGCAACAGTTTGGCGCCGTCTGTGGGAAAGTGATTCCCGACTGGGGGGCAACTTTTGCTCCAATCTCAAAAGATCGCTCTTATCAACTTCCTGACATCAGTCATTGTTGCATCAAATGCGGACTGGGGGGAAACTTTGACCCCAATTCTGGTCAAAAAGATCCTTCAATACTTCCAACATCAAGATGATATTTCAAAAAAATCCAAGCAAATGCAAGGATACTTTCTATCACTTCTAAGTTTCATGCAGTCCCCTACAGGACTCATACTCCTTGGACAAGGTCCTGATCTCAACCTCAAAAAGGTAGTAATGGTCTAAAGATAGACCCCTCATTATCTTTGATTCGGGATATACGCGGCATTCGCCCCCTCCCAATCAAAGCAAAATCGATCCCAGGGGGATCCGATTCGACCTCTTCCACACAGGTTAACGTCGTCGAGCAGGGCTCCGGCATACAACCTCGGAAAGGTCTCACATCCTTAATGGATTCTCCCGGCCTCTTCCACACAGGTTAACGTCGTCGAGCATGGCTCCGGCATACAACCTCGGAAAGGTCTCACATCCTTAGTGGATTCTCCCGGCCTCTTCCACACAGGTTAACGTCGTCGAGCAGGGCTCCGGCATACAACCTCGGAAAGGTCTCACATCCTTAATGGATTCTCTCGGCCTCTTCCACACAGGTTAACGTCGTCGAGCATGGCTCCGGCATACAACCTCGGAAAGATCTCACATCCTTGGTGGATTCTCCCGACCTCTTCCACACAGGTTAACGTCGTCGAGCAAAGGCTCCGACATACAACCTCGGAAAGGTCTCACATCCTTGGTGGATTCTCCCGACCTCTTCCACACAGGTTAACGTCATCGAGCAGGGCTCCGACATACAACCTCGAAAAGGTCTCACATCCTTAGTGGATTCTCCCGACCTCTTCCACACAGGTTAACGTCGTCGAGCAAGGCTCCGACATACAACCTCGGAAAGGTCTCACATCCTTGGTGGATTCTCCCGACCTCTTCCACACAGGTTAACGTCGTCGAGCAAAGGCTCTGACATACAACCTCGGAAAGGTCTCACATCCTTGGTGGATTCTCCCGACCTCTTCCACACAGGTTAACGTCGTCGAGCAGGGCTCCGACATACAACCTCGGAAAGGTCTCACATCCTTAGTGGATTCTCCCGACCTCTTCCACACAGGTTAACGTCGTCGAGCAGGGCTCCGGCATACAACCTCGGAAAAGTCTCACATCATTGGTTAACGTCGTCAGAATGTCGTCAATGGACTTCTATCTGACTTCTCCACAATGTTAAAATTCTACACGATTTTGAATTTTCTCCTATCGCTGAACTTTTGCCTTGCAGGACTTTCGACGGACTAATACTTGGCACCGGAATTCTTCTTCCTATTGTCGGACTAATACCCGACGTTGGACTTTTGCTCCTCAATGGACTTCTCCTTGACGTCGGACTTCTGCTCGTCAGCAGACTTCTACCTGACGTAGGACTTCTGCTAGTCAGAGGACTTCTACATGACGTCGGACTTCACCTTGTCATCAAACTTCTGCTTGTCAGTGGACTTCTACTCGTCGTCGGACTTCTGCCCGTCGATGAACTTTCATCGGTCTTCTGCCAGAGGCCGTACTTCTACACGACGTCGGATTTCACCTTGTCCTCAAACTTCTGCTCATCAGCGGACTTCTACTCGTCGTCAGACTTCTGCCTGTCGACGAACTTTCATCGGTCTTCTGCCAGAGGCCATACTTCTACCCGACGTCGAACTTCTGCTCGTCAGCAGACTTCTGCCCGACGTCGAACTTCTGCTCGTCAGCAGACTTCTGCCTGACGTCGGACTTCTGCTCGTCAGTGGACTTCTCCCCGTCGTAGAACTTTTGCTCATCAGCGGACTTCTACTCGTCGTCAGACTTCTGCCTGTCGACGAACTTTCATCGATCTTCTGCCAGAGGCCATACTTCTACCCGACGTCGAACTTCTGCTCGTCAGCGGACTTCTCCCCATCGTAGGACTTCTGCTCGTCAGCGGACTTCTGCCCGTCGATAAACTTTCATCGGTCTTCTGCCAGAGGCCGTACTTCTACACGACGTCGGATTTCACCTTGTCGTCGAACTTCTGCTCGTCAGCGGACTTCTACTCGTCGTCGGACTTCTGCCCGTCGATGAACTTTCATCGGTCTTCTGCCAGAGGCTGTACTTCTACACGACGTCGGATTTCACCTTGTCGTCGAACTTCTTCTCATCAGCAGACTTCTACTCGTCGTCAGACTTCTGCCTCTCGATGAACTTTTATCGGTCTTCTGCCAGAGGCCATACTTCTACACGACGTCGGACTTCTCCCTGTCGTCGGACTTCTGCTCGTCAGCGGACTTCTACTCGTCACCGGACTTCTGCCCGTCGACGAACCTTTGTCGGTCTTCTACCCGACGCTGCACCTCTACCCGACTTCGTACTTCTACCGGATGTCGGACTTCTGCCAGTTAATAGACTTTCGCCGGTCTTCTGCCTGACGTTGTATGTCTACGCGACGTTAAATTCCTACCTGTCATCATACTTCTCCCCGACGCTGGACTTGTACTCATTACGGGACTTTCATCGGTCTTCTACTCGACGTCGAACTCTTGCATATCGACGGACATTCATCGGGCTTTTACATGTCGTTGAATGTCTACTCGTCGTCGTACTTCTCCAACCTTCGTTGGACTTCTGTTCGTTGTCAACCTCCCTCCTTACAACGGTCTCTCTGACCTCCATCTCCAACCAACTAACATCAGAACTCCGCAATATCTCTCGAAGAATAGAGGGAGAAGGGGGAAATCTCCGGACTTCCTTGCCAAGAGAGGGGCCTCGAAAAATCGAGGGAAGGCCTCAATAGAAAGGACAGAGGGAGAAGAGGAGGGGAAATCTCCGGACTTCCTTGCCAAGAGAGGGGCCTCAAAAAATCGAGGGAAGGCCTCAATAGAAAGGACAGAGGGAGAAGAGAAGGAGGGGAAATCTCCGAACTTCCTTGCCAAGAGAGGGGCCTCGAAAAATCGAGGGAAGGCCTCAATAGAAAGGACAGAGGGAGAAGAGAAGGAGGGGAAATCTCCGAACTTCCTTGCCAAGAGAGGGGCCTCGAAAAATCGAGGGAAGGCCTCAATAGAAAGGACAGAGGGAGAAGAGAAGGAGGGGAAATCTCCGAACTTCCTTGCCAAGAGAGGGGCCTCGAAAAATCGAGGGAAGGCCTCAATAGAAAGGACAGATGGAGAAGAGGAGGGGAAATCTCCGAACTTCCTTGCCAAGAGAGGGGCCTCGAAAAATCGAGGGAAGGCCTCAATAGAAAGGACAGAGGGAGAGCAGAGAAGAAGAAAAGAAAAAAAAAAAGAAGAGAAGAAGAAGAAAGGAGAAGAAGAAAAGAAGAGAGGAGAAGAAGAAGAAATGACAAATTTTCTAAAGGCCTAAGAGGCCTATTTATACTTTTTTGGAGATAGAATGAGAAGTTTCTAGAGTTCTCTAGAATTTTTAAATCTTTCAAATTTTTCCGAATTTTTTCGGAATTTTTAGGAATATTTTGATTTTTTTTTTGGAATTTATTGGGCCCCACACGCCCAATTAAAAAAAAAAATATTGAATTTCGGCCAGCAACTGCCGGCCAAACCGCGCGCCCAGGAGGGGCGCGCCGCCCGTTCGCGCGCGCGCGGCGCGCGCGCCGCCGCCGCGGCAGCAAGCAGCGGCGGCGGCGGCCGGCCGGCCGGCCGGTTCGGCCGTCAAGTGTTTTCGGGCTCCGATTTTTGGCCCGGATGGACCAAATTTGACATTTTTGGGGTCCCCGGACACGTTTTTCGACGTTCCGGACTCAATTTTGACACTTTCGGGACTCAACGGGGCCTCTACGATCAAGTTCGAGCAAGTCATTAATTTTTGGAACGCAATTTTTTGCGATTCGGTCAGTATAAAATTTCGGAACAAGTATTTTCGGACTCCTAGAGCTTCGACGTCCGAAAATAGGGGGGCAACTGATACGTCATGCGAAAATTAACTTGATCGGGCACGAATCTCGAGGCAAAAATCAAGTTGGAAACTTCAAAAATTAAATCCGGAAGCACCTGAACTCCGATTTCAGCGAGCTTACAGTCAAACTGAGCATCTCGGAAATACGAATCCAACGACACCAAATTCAACCCAATCCGAGCCCAAATGGGTCCGAATCATGGACCCGAAGCCCTGTTGGAAGGTTCAAACCGCAATTTGAGTTACCAAACGGTCTCCGATTTTAACGAGCTTATACTCGAATCGAACGGCTCGACAAGACGAGTCCAACGAGCCCAAGATCACATAATTCCGATATCACTAAGGCTTTCAAATGTCCAACGAACTATGCACGATCGTAGGATTCAATATCGACCGTCCATTCGACCACTCCCTATTCGCCCCTGATCTCACGCCTATTTACGGGTCATGCCACTCCAGAAAATCTATAAATAGAGCCCTCATTTCTCATGAGAGGGGGCCGAAGCAAGAAGGGAAAGAGGAAGAGGAGGAAGCTCCTCCTCGACGGCAACCGGACCACCGTCGGACCACCACAGAAGCACCGCCGGACCACCGCCGGACCACCGCAGAAGCACTGCCGGACCACCGCCGGACCGCTGCAGGAACCTCGTCGGACCACCACAAAACCTCGCCGGACCACCACCTTAAGGCCCGACGTTCATCCCCGACGTCCTGCCAAAGACCCGACGTCTTGTTCAAGGCCCGACACTCAGTCCCTACATCCTGCCAAAGACCCGACGTCTTGTTCAAGGCCTGACACTCAGTCCCTACTTCCTACCAAAGACCCGACGTCTTATTCAAGGCCCGACGTTAAGTCCTTACGTCCTGCTGAAGACCCGACGTTCTGCTGAAGACCTGACGTCCTGCTTAAGACCCGACGTCCTACTCAAGGCCAGACCATCAACATCCGATCTTCCAAGTGACACTGGGACTAACACCTGACTCCTTATCTCCTACCGCCTACGGTCCTTCAGGCCTTCATCGCCTACTACGGTCCGTCCGACCTCCATCACCAGACAACGGTCTTTCAGACCCCAGTCTCCTACCGCCTACGGTCCTTCAGGCCTTCATCGCCTGCTACGGTCCGTCCGATCTCCATCACCAGACAACGGTCTTTCAGACCCCAGTCTCCTACCGCCTACGGTCCTTCAGGCCTTCGTCGCCTACTATGGTCCTTCCGACCTCCATCAATAGACAACGGTCTTTTTGACCCCGGTCTCCTGCCGACCACGGTCTCCTGCCAACCACGGTCTCCTGCCGACCACGGTCTCCTGCCGACTACGGTCTCCTTCCGACTATGGCCTCCGGCCGACTACGGTCTCCTGCCGACTACGGTCTCCTGCGGACTACGGTCTCCGGCCGACTACGGTCTCCTGCCGACTACGGTCTCCTTCCGACTATGGTCTCCTGCCGACTACGGTCTCCTTCCGACTATGGTCTCCGGCCGACTACGGTCTCCTGCCGACTACGGTCTCCTTCCAACTACGGTCTCCTGCCGACTACGGTCTCCGGCCGACTATGGTCTCCGGCCGACTACGGTCTCCTGCCGACTACGGTCTCCGGCCGACTACGGTCTCCTGCCGACTACGGTCTCCTGCGGACTACGGTCTCCGGCAGACTACGGTCTCCTGCCAACTACGGTCTCCTTCCGACTACGGTCTCCGGCCGACTACGGTCTCCTGCCGACTACGGTCTCCGGCCGACTATGGTCTCCGGCCGACTACGGTCTCCTGCCGACTACGGTCTCCTGCCGACTACGGTCTCCTGCCGACTACAGTTCTTCAGGCCTTTGTCGCCTACTATGGTCCTTCGGACCTCCATCAACAGACAACGGTCTTTCTGACCCAGGTCTCCTGCCGACTCCAGTCTCCTGCCGACCACGGTCCTTCAGGCCAGACAAACCTGTATATGTAACTCTTACCATGTAATGCAATCTATATGATGTACATTTGCTACATCAATCCAAGGCCTTCTCCCAAGGAAGGGCCTCATTTGTAATCGACTACAAATACTAGTGGATTCATTCAAACTGGGCCAGGCCCCGTGGTTTTTCCCCCTTTTTCAGGGGTTTTTCACGTAAAAACTTTGGTGTCTCTTATGAACGCTACACCCTCTCACTTATCTGCTTGTGTACTGGATCTTCGTAATATGCTAAGACGTTAAACTAAATATTTCTCTACCGCCGCGAATATTCCAGGACGCAACAATTATTATAGATTTTATATAGCTTAATATGATTTTCTTTAATCTGAATAGGCTTTTGTTAATTATAATATTTTTGAATGAAGCTCTTTTATTTTATTTTATTTTGGAAATAACATACTAAAAGGGAGATGTTTTAAAATTTAAATTGAAAAAAAAGAATATATATATATATATATATATATATATATATATATATATATATATATATATATATATATATATATATATAACAAATCTAATAATTAAAATAATACTAATGTTAAAGGCAAAGCATTGCAAACACATAAGATCGTGGCATCATTGACGGAGTTCCGAATAGGCCGCAACTCTTAGTACAACATAGCGGACATTATTTTATGTTACATTCACCTTTATCATTTGCCTTGCAAACACATAAGATCGTGGCATCATTGACAGAGTTCCGAATAGGCCGCAACTCTTAGTACAACATAGCGGGCATTATTTTATGTTACATTCACCTTTATCATAAATATATATATATATATATATATATATATATATATATATATATATATATATATTCACCTTTATCATTGAATGATTCTTAATTCATCATTGTCATTAGGGCTGTCAATATTTGACATGACACGAAAATTCGAAACGGATCCGATCCGAAAATTTCATGTTTGGGTCAACCCGAACCCGAACCAGGTCTGGTTCGGGTTCGAGTTTTCGACCCGTTTGAAAAATCGGGTCGGGTTTGGGTTGACCCGGAAACCCGAAATCAACCCGTTTTTGACCCGGTAAGGCATGCCATCGCGTCAGCCGTCCGCGTCAGTGCGTCGTGACCGCTACCCGCGGTCGCTTTGCCGTGCGACCGCCGCTTGATTCAAACCCGCCCCGTGACCGTGAGTAAGTGACAGCTGCCGCTGGCCGTCGGACGCTGCTGTTGCGCTGAAGGCTCGCTGCCGCCGGATGTCACTACCGCCGATGCCGTGCCGTGAAGGAGTGAAGCTGCTCCCGGCCTTGTTGTGTTCGCGGGTCGGGTCGGGTTGACCCGAACCTGAAGCGGGTCTGGTTGACCTGAACCTGAAGCGGGTCGGGTTCGGGTCCAGTAAATCGACCAGTTTGTAAAAATGGGTCGGGTTCGGGTTGACCCGAATAGTGCCGGGTCATTTCCGGGTTCGACCCGAACCCGACCTGTGACACGAAATTGACACCCCTAATTGTCATTGTCATTGCCAATTTTTTTTAGTCATCAATGTTGTTGATAATCACTTCAATGGTAGCAATCACCATTAATTTCTTCATTCTAATTGATTTTGTCCATTTAACCCTTATTGTCGCCCCCTTATTAGGAGTATCAATTAATGACCAATTTAAAAAATTAAGGTTCGGTCTATCTTCTAATAGGAGTGCAATAAATGATCCGACCTAAAAAATTAGGTTTCATGTTGATTTAATTAGGTTAGATTTTAATTGAATTTTCTAGCCCCTTTATTAACTATGTCAATTTGATTGACCCGCGACCCAAATTTTGACCCAAAAAAGACTTCTTTGCTTTTTTTTTTCCTTAAAATTTTTGCTTGTGATTATAATTTTCATATTTTTAATCAAATATCCTAAACTTTATAATTAATAAACTATAAAAAATAAACAAAATAGGTTACTGAATCAGGTTCAAATCATTCGAGTAACTAGAGGGTCAAGTTTGAGTTTGGTTATTTTAACTCATTTATTAAACAAGTTTAGTCCAATTTGATAGGATTTGGGTTGAGTCATATTCAGGTCAGACCAAAATCAAACCCATCAACCTATTTTGACACCCTGTCTTCTAGGGATCTAATTGGACCCAATAAATAAAACAAATGCGCAATAATTCAAACCTTATTCAATGTTGCTAAGGTGTTAAATAAATTCCAACAATTGAAGAACCAATGGGGCTCAATTTGAGTATAGGTTAGGTTGAGACCAACCCAAACTGAGTTACAAACCCTAGCTCCATTAAGCTAAGTGTAAAACTGAGTTACAAAATTAATGTAGTATAATGTCCAATAATGGTGGTGGCTGATGACCGGCGACGACTGATGACACGACAATGGAATCCTTTAAACCTTTGCATTTAGAATACTTACCGCCAATTTTACTTCAAATCAAACAACTCCTAAATCAAAGAAACTAATATTCACAAAAATGGATACGGCCCTTCAAAACAATTGAGTTAATGCAGATTACCCTTGAGCTAAAAATTATCTAAATAATAGTTAGAAGGTTGCAATTTGATTTTGATCTTGTTTGGGATGGCTTTCTTACTGCCTCTTAAGCAGCTTTTAGGTACAAAATAGAAAGCTGCTTTAAGAAGCAGTAAGAAAGCTGTCTCAAACGAAACCTTTATATTGAGGGGGGTCTAAAAGTTGTATGATGCATTTATGAAGCATAATAAGAAACATTATAGAAGAACTACAGAGATGCTCATGTAAGTAATGTGAATTACAGTAAAATGTTTGTATCATCTTGTTCAAAATACCACATGAAAGATTGAAAACTTCTCAAAAGAGGCTGCTAGAAACAACATAAAATAATTACAGCTAATTTTAATAATCACATTTCAATGAAATAACTGAACAAAAACTCTGTATAATTTGGTGCAAATAATGGGCTGAAAAGAATATAAATTATAAGTCAGTTGGTCTATAAATCTTGCATGAATCACTGGTCTTGTTATGATTAGCAAAATATTTAACCATCACAACTCGAAAGAACTTACCAAAAACGTCCACTAGACCTGTTTTGAGGAATTCATTACGCGACCTCAAATAAACCATCTTGAATTTATGAATAAACCATCCAACCACGAATGAAAAAGAGAATCATAATTTTCTTCGTGCATAAAATATTAATGAAAGGGCATTAATTATGCATTAAATTAAGAGAAAAGGATCAAAATGATCCATGGACTCTTTACAGAGATCAAAATAGTCCCAAACTATATTAAATAATCATTTTGGTCTCTTAACTCTTTAAAGAGGAGGCAAAATAGTCCCATCATGAGACTATTTTGATTCATTTTTAAAGACTTGAGGGACCAAAATGATTTTTTAATATAATTAGGAATCATTTTGATCCTTCATAAAGAGTCGATGGACTATTTTGATCATTTTCTGATTAAACTATTCACAATACAATGTAAAAAGATGATCAATACATAAATGGATCGAGTCATCTGTTCTTTTACCCAAGAAAAAGTCTTTCTATTTTGCATGGTCCAATCATTGATCCCCAGAATTTCTACAATAAATTTGATAGGTAACTAGTAGAATTCCCTATCCACAAGCATTTTCCCTATATGACGAAAAAAAAAATTATTTCTATAATTCAAATATGTAATTTTTGAAATCACAATGGATGAAATCAAATCGCTGTTCCGAACACACCCTCAAGAGACTGAATAAAGATATAAAATAAAGTGCAAGCTTATCAAAACAAATTAAGTTTACAGTAACAACTCAATAGATGGGAAGTAAACTGCACATGCAAAGAACGAATCATACAAGGCAATATTAATCGATTTGATAAAGACTTGCATAAACTAATGTTAACCTTACATCCAAAATTAAAAGAAAATGAATCAGAAGTACTACGGATGAGTCGAGCGGAAAGGAGAGCTCTGCTAGGGTTAGGGTTTTTTGGCGATTCGCTTCGTGCTTCTCCAGTAAGGTGGCTGGAGGGATCCTATGGATCCCTCCGTCTACGACGATGCTTTTCCTCCTCTCTCTAACCCTATCATCTCTTCATCTGCTACTGGGAAAAAAATACCACGCTCTTGGGATCGGATACTCTCGGGTCCACCTTCCAATGCATGTGAGTTCTTGATTTCTCCCTTGCCGACTGAAGAAGAAATCATCAACTTCCCTTCGGAAGATATTGTGGACGCGGTGGATGAATGGGATCTTGCACTGGTTGGCTATTCACTTGGGAAGAGATCGTATTATGAGGCGCTTCTTACTGCCGTGAAGAAGCTATGGAATCTCAAAAGTAGTATGAAACTTATATCTCTTAGTGACGGTTTTTTTTTTGTGTTTAAGTTTTCTAGTGCAGAAGACTTTGACCTTGTCTGTTCTAGAGGTGCCTGGTTTATTCTTGGAAAACCTTTTATCTTTCAAAAATGGACTCCTCACTTTTCTCCTATTCGTGAAGAACTCACCTCTGTTCCGATCTGGTTTAAGATCCACAATCTTCCTCTATGTTGCTGGACCCCTGTTGGAATTTCTAAAATAGCTACTAAAGTTGGTCATCCTTTAGCTGTTGATGATCTCACTGCTTCTAAATCTAGACTAACTTACGCTAGAGTTTGTGTCCAAGTTGATGCTACGGCGACTTTTCCGGAAATTATTCCGATATGTGTGGATGGCAAGATTTTCAATCTTAAAATCCAGTATGAATGGCGGCCTACCCTTTGTGCCCACTGCAGATCGTTGAACCATTTAACTTCGAACTGCTCTGCAAATCCAAAATCTGATATAAATCCTATAGCTAACCCAACCAGGGGAAGAAGCAAGAGTCGTAGACCAAGACCGCATTCACAAAATCCGAAAGGTCTACTTCCTTTACCTAATTCTTCTAACAAGATTCCTGAACTGGCTACTGATCCGTTAGAGAAAAATGGTGATATCTCTTTGAACGGAGATGACATGAATGTTTCAAGGTTAGATAATAATGTTGTTGATAATTCTAATCAAAACATTATTCTAGCTAATCAAGCGGATAACGTTAAAACCAAGGGGCTTATTTCTGAGGATGGGGTTGGTATTCAACCTGTCAACGAGATCATTGAGACAACGTTGAATGTTGAGTCTAGCACTCTATTAGGGTCTAAAGATCCTACTCCTATTCTGACAGGGACTAACATGAAGATTCCAAATCTCAATTCATCCACTTCTTTGAATTCCTCATCTAATGCTTCTACGGTTCGTTCTGAAGGACAAAAGGCTTTAAATATTTTCTCTTCTAACAAATTTAGTGTCCTTCAAGATGCTAATGAAGCAGAATCCTCCTCTACTATGCCTGGTGAGGATACGGGTGATCCTATAGAATCTACAGCTAAGTATAAAAATGATAAACTGGAAGTCTCAACTTCTAATAAGTTGCACCCTTCTGATCCTTCTTCTCAAAGACAAACTAGGGGAAAGGGCAACCAGAAAGGCCCTTATCAAAAATCCTAGTCATTCATGATTTGTCCATCCTTAGCAGCTTGGAATATCAGGGGTTTTAATAACCCTGATAAAGTTCTCTGCTGTAGGAACCTGGTTAATGAGCATAGGCTTGACTTAATTTGTATTCTTGAAAACCGTATCAATTCTTCTAATCTCCTGGATCCTTGGTTTTGTTCTACTCACAAGGTTTTTGACAATGAACAAAGTTTTAATAACTTTGAGATGGCTTCTCCTGGTCGAATCTGGATTAAATGGAATTCGGATAAAATTTCGTTTATTCCCAATTTTTCTTCCTCGCAAATGATCTCTGGTCAATTGATGATGGGATCTCAATCTCTTATGATTCTTTCTGCTGTGTACGCTTCTAATTCCTTTGATGAGAGGAATAAGCTATGGGGGCTGATTTGGGAGTTGTTAATCCTCAAGGTTCCTTGCCTTGGGTGGTGATTGGTGACTTTAATACATGCAGATTTCAATCAGAGAAGAAAGGAGGGAATATCTTAGCTATTGATAGGCTAAATCCGTTTAACTCCTTTATTTTTGACAATAATATGTTAGAACTTCCTTCATCCGGCAATTTTCACACTTGGTTCAACCAAAGGCTAGACAATCCTATTCATCTAAAACTGGACAGGGTATTAGTTAACGAGGCTTGGATTAATCATTATCCTAACTCTCACTATCTAGTGTTGAGTAGTCTGGTATCAGACCACTCTCCTCTTATTCTTAGAGATCACCAGAACTTCAATTCTAAAAAGAGGTTTATGTATAAAAACTATTGGAGCCATATTCCGGATTTCTGGAGCATTTTATTGAATATTTTTCAAATCCCAGATTCAGGGAATCCTATTGTCAGCCTTTACAAAAAGTTGAAGCTATTAAAAAGAGAGATAAAAGCAAGAAATTGGAGTAATTCCAATCTTATTGCTAAAAAATGTGCTTCATTGGCTGAAAAACAAAGTAGATGTCAAAGGATGGTTGATAATGATCCGCTTAATAGAGAATTATGTGGAGATCTCAAAAAGATCACGGCTGAAATCAATTACTACAACTCTCTTCATGCTTCTTGGATTATTCAGAGATCGAAAATTAATTGGCTAAAAATTGGAGAGGAAGATTTGAAGTTTTTGTATTCCAAGATCAGGAATAGAAAAGCTTTTAATGGTAGCTCTCTTGTGGCTGCTACTCAACATTACCATGATCTAGAGAATAGTAACATTCCAAGTATTATCCAGCATTTCCAAAATCTCTACAATTCTGCTCCTCCTGAAATAAATGATGTTGGTATTATTCCTAAAGGCAAAACTATATCTGAAGAGGCTTTTGATTCTTTAGTGTGAAGCCTGTCACTAATGAGGAAATCCGTTTAGCTATTAACTCTGGAAGTTCTAACTCGGCGCCGGGCCCAGATGGGTTTAATTTTGATTTCTATAAAAAAACTTGGAGCATTACTGGCACTCTAGTCTGTAAGGCCATTAAATCCTTTTTTAGTAAATGATATTTACCTATCAGTGCCAAGGCTACTGCAATTGCACTTGTTCCTAAGAGATCTCATGCTGAAAACCTACAAGATTTTCGACCAATTTCTCTATGCAATGTCTTTCACAAAATTATTGCAAAAATATTGGCGGCTCGTATGAAAAACATTATGCCTGATATCATTGAGATCAATCAAGCAGCTTTTATTCCCAATAGAGTTATCTCTGATAACTCCATCTTGGCTATGAAAAATATTAATCTTTTCAAGAAGCAATACAAGCTGGATCTTTTTTGTGCTAAATATGATATTAGGAAAGCATTTGATACAGTATCCAAGAAGTTTCTTTTTGCTAGAATGGCTGATAAAGGTTTTCCCTCTATTTTTATTAATTGGATCAAAGCTTGTATTAATGACAATCATTTCTCAATTTGCTTGGATGGATCGATGGAAGGATTTTTTTCCTCTTCAACCGGACTAAGACAAGGTTGTCCTCTTAGTCCCTTTTTATTTTGTATCGTCATGGATGCGCTTTCTTGCCTATTAGATCATAATTCTGATGCTAATGGCTTTGAGGGATTCAAAATGGAAAATTTTCAACTGTCTCATCTTACTTATGCGGATGATCTTTTGATATTTGGGAAGGCTGATTCAAATAATTGTGCTAAGCTTATGAGAACTCTTAGCTTGTTCTCTAAACTAACCGGGTTGCAGTTGAACTTACTAAAAAGTTCTATTATTATCTCACCCCATGTTTCTAATCCAAATGACATTTCAAATGAGTTGCAAATCCACAATGTTTCTACTAAGTTCTCTTACTTGGGCATTCCTCTATCTTTTAGTAGAACAAAGATTTCTGACTTTGCTCCTCTCTTGGAGAAAATTACGATGTTACTTTCGGGTTGGAAGGTTAGGGTACTTTCATTTGCTTGCAGGTTGCAATTCATTAAATATACCATTATTAACACTGTGGCGTATTGGATTAGGAGAATGATTATTCCTAAGTCTATCTACAAGATCATAGGAAAGTTATGTTCTAAATTTTTATATCATGGGGATATAGAAAGTAAAAAAATTCATCTCATCTCTTGGAAAAATACGTGTAAACAGTATTATTTGGGTGGACTGGGTATTGCTTCTTTTCAAGCTTTAAATTTTGCTTACAATTGCAATATTATTCTGAGATGTTACAATTCTATCTCCCCACTTTCTAAGTGGCTGCTAGCTAGATATTCATCTCCTTGGAAACCTGCTCCAGCTTATGCGACGATGTTCTGGAAAAGCATTTGTAATACTGCTGTAGCGACAAGGGAGAAATTCAATTTTTTTATTACTAACAATAGTCCTATTTCAATTCTTTGGGACCATTGGTGTTTGGGAAATACTATCTCTGAAAAATTTCAAAATAGTCACATAGAATTAGCTAATGCCAGTCAGCTGGCGAGCTGGATTAATAATGGGGTTTGGTATATTCCAGACACTGTTAATTCCTCTCTTAGGAATTTTATCCTGAATATGCACATTGTTACTGACGGTAAAAATCATATAGGATGGGACAAGAAGGATAATGCTAAGTTTAAAGATTTTTATCTTTATTATTTTGCGAATGAAATCCAGTATGATTGGCATCAGTTGGTTTGGCATAAAAAATATGCAATGAGGTATTCTGTTTACTCCTGGATGGCGCTAAGGGGGATTAAAAACGTGTGACGTTTTGGCTGCTAGGAATATCCAGGTCAAAGATAACATTTGCAATTTATGTCATAATAATTTGGAGACTATTTCACACCTGTTATTTGAATGTGACTATTCTTTTAATGTGTTAGTAAAGCTTATTCCTTCATTCCAGACACATTATTTTAGGCCTAATGTTTATTTAGCTCTCCTTCATATTGATAATATGGATAAGGTTTTTAAAAAGAATGAAAAAATAATAATAATAATATGGATAAGGCTAAAATGATCAAGTCTGGTTGCCTTCTTATTTTGAATGCTGTTATTTATCATATCTGGATTGAGAGGAATAATAGAAGGTTCAAGTCCTCCGCTTTATGTGCAAATACTCTGATAAAAAAAAATTTCTAAAAATATTACTATCAAGCTGATGGGATGGAAAAATGGCAATGAGGTGAAAGAAGCTTTGAATCTGGATTACTACTGAGGAGGTTCCTTTTTTCTGGTTGTAAGTAGGAAGTTGTGGTCTCTAATTGATAGTTTGGGACAAACTGTATGGACATTCTATTTACAAAACTCTTAGTTGAACATTGTTCTGAGTTCGGTATTAATGGCCTGATGCCAACCCATATATGCTGAAGTATTTGAAGATTTATATCTCATCTGAGAATTATGGATTGCTGGTATCATTATTTGATGCTCGATCCTTTTTGTGAGCGACCTAGAGATATCTTGATGCCTTCGAGAAGATTTATTTAGCAGATTTCTGTGCTGCGGACAATGATGAACATCTGCTATTCTTCTTTTGGACGGCCTTAGTGGCAACCAAAGAAGATTGGGAAGTGGGATTATGAAAGTTTATTTTTTTTCTGAGTCCCAGCCAAGCCCAGCCCAGCCAAACTTCAAACCATTCAGCCAGACCGTCTGTCTGAATTCAGACAATTGTTACGTGCCCCAGCTGAGTTACTATTCTCGGAACCGTTGAAGGAAAGCTGCTTCAGACAGACAAGGATTTTACGAACAATTGGTTTTTATTTCTATTGTACTGTAATAGCTTTATATTTCTTGTTTACTTCTTTTTGGTAGCTTGTTATTAGGCTGATTTGTTATGGATTTTCTTTTTGGTTATCTGTAAGCTGCTTTGTTTTTAATAAATCGGGCTATGCCCTCATTTTTTCCCCCCAAAAAAAAAAAAAAAAAAAAAAAAATCAGAAGTACTCGTAGTCTGAAAAAGTTGGTATTTATAATGATGATTAAATTTAAATTAGTGAAACCTGTTAAAGGTGCGACATAAACGTAAATCACAGAAAACAATTTATAACTATAACTCCCTCTCTTAGAGAAACCAATCCACGTATTCAAATAGAAGCACAAAACCAGATTACCAAACAGCACTTGGAGATGCTTCCTTGATAACTTCGAAAACTTTTCACACCGCTTTTCACATCTCAACATGGAAAACTAGCAAAAAAATAATCTGGTAAGCAACTACACAATACCATCACGCATATTAATGCTTCGTTTGAGATGGCTTTCATGCAACTTCTTAAAGCAGATTTTTAGTACAAGAATTTTAATTTTTTACTAGAAAGCCGTTTTAAGAAGAAACAAAAAAAACCGTCTCAAATGAAGTCTAAATCAACAGTCCACTATAAAACTAGACTGGCAAAAATGAAATTTGTGTGTTTTTTTCATAATGGAAAAATGAGTATAATATTCTAGAGTTAGCCTTATACACCACTCTCAAAATATAGATAAGTCTCCTATCTTAATCTAAAAATATAGATAAGTCTCCTATCTTAATATTTTCTATGTTAACACTCTCACTCAAGCTGGAACATAATAATTAGTTAGCTTCAACTAGTTACATAACCTAGAGAAAGGCTCAGCCATTGTAAGAATATTAACCACTTGTTCTTACTGAAGTCATGACGAGTAATAATTTTCTAAGATAGTACAACATCTTGAATGAAATAAAAACCAACCTCTAAGCTCTTTTTGCTGCACCCTGTCCCTTCTGACCATGATTAATATTTATAATTTTTTTCTCCCATTCATGTTGGGGTTACATGATTTTTTTTACTTCACTTGTCCTCTAAAACCTTTATGTTTGACTTTTATTGATTCTCGCAACATACACGACAAATTTCTTACAAGCCAACAATTCCAACTCAAATTCTACCCTACTAATGATCCCCATCAAAATTCACCCAAACAAAGATCTTCGCCAACCAATGTTTAAAATTGCGTATTCAGGTATTGAGGCGTTTTTCGTTCGTGAGGCGAGGCGTAAGCCTCAAGGCGTTTTGAGGCGTAAGCCTCAAAATCAAAAAATTGCGTAAACATAAAATGATAAATTTTGTATATAGTAATGAATAAATAATATATAAAACATAAAAATGCACAAGATATGAAGTGAAATCAAAATATCCCAATATAAAAAAACAACATGAAATATAGTTCAACTCAAACTCCATCTTTCCCAAATCACAGTATTCTTTTCATTAACATATAAGAGTTATTTTGAGCGGTACCGGAACAAAATTTTATTGTAAGAGTTATTTTTACCTATACCGAGCGGTACTGGCTCGATACCGAGCATGTACCTAGTGGTACCGATCATGTACTGCTCGGCACCGAGCATGTACTGCTCGGCACCGAGCATATACCTGCTCGGTACCAAGCGGTATTGGCTTGGTACTGAGCATTTACCTAGTGGTACTGAGCATGTACTGCTCAGTACCGAGCATGTACTGCTCATTACCGAGCATAAATTTTAAAGGCGGACGCCTCTCAACCGTGAGGCGAGCCGCGCCTCAAGGCGCGCCTCAGTTAACTTGAGGCGTACGCCTCAAATCTTGAACTCATTGCGTAGGCTTTGAGGCTTAAATGGACGAAATTGCGCTGAGGCGCGCCTTGAGGCGCGCCTCTTATTGCGCAATTTTAAACCATGTCGCCAACAACAACATCAAGCCTTTATCCCACCATGTGGGGTTGACTACATGAATCCTTTTTCTCCATTGTGCCCTATTAAGAGTCAAATTCTCATTTAAATCTAATAAAGAAATATCATTTCTAATATTTTCTAACCAAATCTTCTTAGGTCTACCACTACCTTTCTTAGCATAAGCTAAATCTAATACATCTACTCCCCTAACTGGGTCATCAGAAGTCAACCATTTTATATGACCAAACCATCCAAGGCAACTCTGTCTAATCTTATCTATCACGGGAGCAACTCCAACATTTTCACATATATGCTTGTTTCGTATCCTCTCTAAGAGTAAAGCCACTCATCCACCTAAGCGTCCTCATTTCTACAACACTTAACTTAATATTACGTCTCTGTTTTAATGACCAATATTCTGCGCCATAAAGCATTGCAAGTCTCATCACCATCTTCTAGAACTTTCCCTTAAGCTTGAGAGGTACTTTTTTATCACACAACAATCCCGGTGCATTCCTCCACTTCAACCATCTAGCTTAAATTATACTAATAATATCCCCATCTATTTGACCATCACTCTGTACAATAGACCCAAGATATCTAAAACGTATACTCTTATTAATGACTTGATCGCCCCAAGTTACAATCTCATCACTAGATCTATTACTACTAAAATTACACTCCATGTATTTGGTTTTATATCTACTCAAACAAAAACCTTTAGACTCTAAAGTTGATGTTGAGCCAGTCCAGTAAATCCCGCGAGGGATTCATTCGAGTAGGTGAAGACAAGAGGTAGGGGCAGAAACTTCCTGGCAGTCGAAATTACCACTCTTCACCTTCAAAAGAAGGAGAGCTATGGAAGGATAGTTTGGGAAGTTTGTATTGTTCTCTAATTAGGGCTATTTATGGATGAATAGATTTAGAGATCTATGGCATCCAAGAAGGTTGATGCGCTAGAAGGCTAAGGCTTATCATGTTTTCATGTTTGATTCCAGATTTATGTAGTTTCTTGTTTTCTCTTTGGTTCCCTAGAAGGCTAAGGCTTGTAGAGAGCCCGGATCTCCTCTCGAATTGTGATTCAACAGCGTCTTTCCTTACTATTTTTGTTGAGGTAAATCATATCAAAGTGGTATCAGAGCACTTTCCTTGGGATCTATGGCATCCAAGAAGGTTGATGCGCTAGAAGAATGTTTGGAAGGAGAAGTTGGACAACTCACAACCAAGATTGATGGATTTGAAGAATGGATGTCGTCGATGGAAGGGAGATTTGCAAATATAGAAGACCTATTGAGACAGATGATGGAGAATCGAACCAAACCAGCATCATCAGAGGTTAGGGCACCGACGATCGGGCAAGGAAGTGGGGAAAATCCTAACGGCGAAGTTGGGAATGTGGATTGGGATGTCGAATTCTTAAGGGAAGGAGAAGGAATGCCTTCCCTAGAGCCTATTCCTCAAAGAAGAGGGGAAGAGAGCAAGAAGAGAGATGGGAGTGATAGATGGCAGCCTATGCGCTCTTGGAGGGGGAGAATGCACACGACTGGATCTACAGGGAGGAGAGAAACTTCGCCGTCAACGGGCTGAACGAGGAAGAGAAGTTGACGGCGCCTGGGCTGTGTTTGGAGGGAAAAGCTCTGTCATGGTACAAATGGAGTGATAGGCGGAAGCCTATGCGCTATTGAAGGGAGTTCAAGACATGCTTGGTGGATCACTTCCGGCCAAGTAGAGAGGGAAATTTTACAAAGCAATTCTTTGCCTTGATAGAGGAGAGGTCAATGGGAGAGTACATAGAGAGGCTTGAGTACCTGATGATTAGGGTGGACCGGCTTCTGAAGACAGTACTTGAGGGAAATTTTATGAAGGGGCACAAACCAGACATCCAGACAGCAATTTAGGTGAGGGAGCGGGGAGCAGTGGGAGCTCAGGGAGGCGATGAGATTAGCCCGATTGGTCGAAGACTAGAGGTACGTAAAGAGGAGTGGCCGGAGTAGTAGTTCGAGAGGGCCATATCGGATGACCACCACCTTTTTTGCTCTGAGGGGGGCAATACCAAGATGATTTAGGGAAGCTCCTAAGGAGAAGGTTGTAGGAGGAAAACCTTAGGGAAATTTCAAGAGGCTGGCTGAGTCAGAAATGTAGTAGAAGAGAGCAAAGGGGTTATATTTCAGGTGCAATGAGAAGTTCAACCCGGGGCACAGGTGCAAAAAACAGACCCTTCAGGTTCTCACCAACTATGATAACGAGGAATCGGAAGGGGAGGTTGTCAGGGAGAGGAGGAAGGAGAGTAGGAGCATTTACATTTGGACATGGCAGAGGTATCCCTCAATTTAGTAGTAGGATTTATGCCCAACCACTATGAAGGTGAGGGGGGAGATTGAGAGAGAAATAGTAGTAGTCCTTGTGGATAGTAGAGCAACTCACAATTTCATCTCCAACCAGGGGGTAGATAAGTTGAGGTTGAAATTGGTTGACACAGGATATTTTGGAGTGATGTTGAGGTCAGGAAAGGTGGAGAGAAGCAGGCATATCTGCAGGGAATTGAGAGTAAAGCTACAAGGGGAATTGAGAGTAAAACTACAAGGAGTTCAGGTAAGGGATGATTTCCTCTCATTGGAGCTGAGCAGCACTGATGTCATCTAGGGCATAAAGTGGCTACAAACATTTGGGGACTGTAGGTGACTCTATAAGAGCACTAAAGAGCATGCAGATGCATCAAAAAGCATGCACGCCACTTAAAAGAAAATTCTAAGTCCCTATAAGTTCTCTAACAAATGTGTTAAAGAACTCACCGCTAGCAGGGCCACCAACATCCCGAGAACGAGCAAATAGGGGACCAGTTGCACATAACTCGCCTCTAGCGACGACAATCGACACCTCAACAACAATGCACACATCCCCAACCTCAGTTCCTACTTTTTTCACGTGGGGTGGGGGAGGGGGGGTCCACAGATTCGGCTAGCTACCAAATCTCCTCTTTATCAATCTCTCTACGTAGAGATGATGCCATAGTATCTGAAGCTTTCTTTTGAGATTGGCCAGCTTGACCTTGATAGAAGGCCATCTTCTTGACTAGCCATAAGAACAAGCTATACTGAGGTGAGGAAGTCCATTTCTCAAAGCACTTGTCGATTATCTTATCATAATGAGTAGTTTATAGAGAAGCCTAGTATGACATGACACTGCGTCAAAGTCATTAATGTTAAGTCAACACACTTCTCAAGACTAAAGTAAAAATAGGATGGTAAATTCACATTTATTTCTCTATTTTACAAAAGATAAGTCGCTTTTAATTTCATTTAATAGCCCTTTTTTGTGAATCAACTACCAAAAGCCAAGTGAATTGGGGAACTATAAATGTGTACCCATTATCACTTTCTCGGGTGTTTTAACAGGTAATGGTCGGGTCATTACGAGGGTATTTCCTCTCAAGAGTAGATGCTTCAAAGGACTCGCCCAGAAGCAAAGAAGGAACTAACCCAAGGAGAACTATAGGCATTACTCTCCCACATCTGCCAAGGTGCTCGCCCTACACTACGCGACCAAAAAGTTCCTCTCCAAACAAACATATTGCCACTCATCTCAATAAGATCCTACTCACCCGAGCTCACCAAATTTAGCTACACTGAAGGACCTATCACAGAGAGTTCACACTCCATTTGACTACCATTATCAAGCTTAAGGAGCAAAGGCCTCAGCTTGCCTTTCACAATAAGGAGACTTCGAGCTCCCCACAAAAATTGTCGACCTGATAAGACAATTTGTCAGCTACGAGTCCATCTTCTCCTGAACTCTCCCACAAAATCACCCTACAACTACTCGCCTCTCTTGAGCTCCCCCGATGACAAATAACTTGTCAGACTATTTACTTTACCCTCTTACATCCAATCAGGAGGTGATACATATCCTAGATTAACGTGTATTATTGTACGAGAATTCTGTGTAGCCTTTATTTTTACTTTCCTCTGCATGGTCTTCCTTGTAGCTCTCAAAACTCTATAAATAAAGGTTGATGAGTAGTTGAAGACCCTTAGGCATTTTTTCTTTGATTTTTTTTTTTAAATCTTTTGGGCATCTTGAGTCCTACTTATATTTTCTAACTGAGACAGTGAAAATTCTGTTAGATTACTCTCCTTTCTACTCTCTTTACTCTCCAACCTCACTAATAGATTATCAGCTCACCAGATAAATTAGCTAGTCAAGTTGGGTATCATCCACCAGGTAAATCCGGATTCAACATATATAATTTTGCAATGCAAAATCTTGAAGTGTACCAACAAAGAAAAATAAATTAAAATAAAAAGTTATATTTATAACTATTTTGTAAGTATTTTAAATGACCATACATTTTAAGAATGTTCAAAACTACAAAAACTAGTCATCATAAGATTAAAAATTATTTAACTCCATGTTCCTTTCCCATCACTAATAGCTATTTTCAAGATTTACATAAAAGTAATATGAGCTCTTCTAGCAAAAATAACGAAATAAAAAAGCAATTGAGTTTCTAAAACTTAAAAATTATTTACTAAGGCTCTGTCTTGTAACCATCCAAACACCAATCCAATGCCGACGAGTAAAAAGGAAGAGAAGGATATCAGCCATACCTTTGACGATTGTCTCCCTTCAATTCATTGATTGAGTGAGCTCCTACTCGAGGATGACAACTGTAACCAATGAGACATATTGCAAGCGACATGAAGATATATCCCATGCAAGAAGCCATTCAGCTCAACGAGATTAAGGGAATCGTGATACTGTTTCATTCGTGATGGAGGAGTCTATTGACCCTTTGCACAATGAGATATGGAGCAATAATATTAAATATATAGGTATTTTCTACATAATATTTTCCTAAAACCATGGAAAGCAGCCAATAAAAGAGGAGGATTCTGATTACTAAACTCCATTTTGGATGAAAAAAATATTTTGGATTCCACTAAAATGCACTACCACAAACAATTATATGGTTCGGTTTTGTAAACCAAAGCAGCTAAAACATCTCCTCAAACAAGCCTTTAGTCTCTGTTTGGTTTTGTCCATAAGCAGGTCTACAATTTTAGACTTCAATTAGATGGGTATTAAGCATATCACTAGGCTACTTGATGGGGACATCAGATCATCATGGAGAGTTTACCAGCGACGTGGCCGCCGATCTACGGCTACGATCGAATCGTTATATTTTTGAGTCGATGTATTTTGTTTTCATGCATTTTATTATTTGCTTATGAGTATTTATTTTATTTTCCTTTGTACCCCTTTGTATGAGAATGGTCATGTGTAAGCCTAAGGGCAATTGTGTCATGTCAGTTAGAGTCTTGTATATGAGGCTATTTAAAGCCCCTTTGTTTTATTTTCAAGCTAATGAATGAATGATTATTGAAATTTCTTTCTGCACTTGTGTTGTGAGAGCCTTTGAGAGTTCTTGGAGAGCTTTGGAGAGATCCCTTGGAGAGGGAGATTAGCGCATCACCCACCAACTTTGGAGACGGCCGGGTTCGTGATTTTATCTTCTTTATCTTGTCATCGCCTCATCGTCGAGCTTCCAAAACCCTCCATCCATCCTCCTCCCCATCACGGCCAAAGCACCCTCACCCGATCCCCTCATCCACTTCCCAACACCCCACGGCCCACTTGCCCCAAGCCCCTTTGCCGCCGGCCAAAGCCACAACCGCCGGCCCCCTCATCTCCCTAGCCGCCAACCACTTCCCTCCTTTTCCCCCATCCAAATTTATTTCCTATTTTAGATTAAATTGAATGTGGAAAGATTTGAATTTCGAAATCCTTCATTGCGAATTTTCAAAACCTTTCCAAATTTAAATAGTCTATTTTAGGAAAGTTTCTTAATTCAAATTCAAATTGAATTTAATTGAGAAATTACCTAATTCTCCTAGCCTATTAAATCTCCCCAAATCCCCTCCATAAATTCCTTCTCTGGATCCTACTGTTGCTGGCTCCATTAAGGAGTTAATTAGGATTTGTTTCCTAATTCACCACCTCCCCTCAAGGCAATATTTCTAAATCCCTCCCACACTTAATTGGCTGAAATTACATCTACCGTAAATCCCTCACTTAATTCCTACATCTCAGGAATTAATTCAGGAATTCTAAATCCCTCCCGCCAACCTCCCCATCCCGTCAGCAGATTTTCCCGTCACCTCCCCTCCCCTTGCCTTACCTACATGGGAAGAACTCTTTAATCTAGAGCAGGTGCAGGAAATCCCATTGAGCCGTCTATTCCTAATCACAGCTCGACCTCTCCTCACTGGTCTCTTCATGTTAGCATATCAAAATCTGAGAATTTCTCTCAGTTTTTCTGTAGAAATCTGAGACTGTTTTTCAGATTTTATGAGAAGAGGTGTGGAGCTTGCATCCGCTCTCCTATCAAGGGAAACCTCTTCCTCTTTGTGACTATTCAAGACACGCATCTTAGTTTCTTTGACGGAAGCCATGGACGAGGCCGTTGAAGGCATCAACTGACGGATCTCCACATCTCCTTGAGCAAAGGTCTTTCTCTTCTCCATTTGTATTCAATTTCTTCTAACTCTAAATTCTCAATTGGTTGGTTGTAATCACGGAAGCTCCCTCAAATTGCTCTTGCCAAGCTTAGTCATTGGTAGGAATTGAGTGTAATCTTCTATGCATCCTATGTCTCGTTGTTAGACTAGGGATTAAATTGAAGGCTACTATTTTGCATTGTTTTACTTACCTTACTTATCTTGAAAATGTCAAAGCTTGGAGCATGTTAATTAGCCTACGCAAGTCACATCTTTATTTGTTTAATTGACGTTGAGAACTGCTAATAATTTTAAGCCAAAATTATTCGAATCAAAGAATTATGCAATGTTTAAAATGAAGTCATAAACATGCCACCTAAGTAGTCCTGCATCATCTGGTATCAGAGCATGGCTAGCATGCGTTACATGTGCTAGAATTCATCCTAGGCAATTACTTAGGCTTGCATATTTAATTTGGCATGCATAACATCTATAAAAACATTTTAATCTTCACTTACATTTGCTGTCCAGAAATTTCTACATACATTTAGTGAGCATTAAGTGTTGATTTTGGGTATTTAAGTGCTGCCATCTTCGTAATAACTCTTCTAGTTGTCTAGGAACACTTTGCACTTTGTTTTAGTTGCTGTCCAAACAATTTCTGCACCATTTAGTGTCATTCTAGGGAGTCTACTCTTGTGATAGGTGCTGTCCGCTACTTTGTTTCACTTCCAAGTGACCCCTAGTGTCTAGCAATGGACCCGATAGGACTTCAAAAGAAGTTAGATGACCTAGTTAATATAGTGGGCTCTATAACTAAAATGATGAAGGAGAAACATGTTGACATTCCCCACTGTAGGTCTATGCCCCAGTCGGTCAATCATGTCAGTCGGAAGGTTAGCCATTCTATTTATCAACCTAGTCATGAATCCAAGCCGCAACGACCTCACTTAGAATCACATAATCGTTTGCCCACTTTTGATGGTTCATCGAACCCTTACTACTTTAAGGAGTGGATTAGACGATTAGAAGACTATTTTGAATCTCATTGTATTCATGAGTCCCAACAAGCTAACATTGCTAGGTCTCTCCTGAGTGGTCATGCTTGTCAGTTTTGGATGAGGGTAGAAGATCATAGAGAGTTTCGTGGCGAATACCCTATTTCTGATTGGAGAAGCATGAGGCGAGAACTTGAGTTAAAATATCTCCCTCTCCCACCACCCACTCACCTTACCCCAACACCCAGTAATCTAGAGCACCATCCTGCCTCTTTTGTTGGGACAAACCGTGGACATCACTGTGGTCAAGACCACCCATACCTTAGTGACATCAGGGTTGCTGCCCCACCCTATAGGTCCTCACCTAGCCTTGATGGCCGACCCTCTATTGGGTATTCTGTTGGATCGGTCCAAGGTGACTCCCCACTTGGGTCGACTCCTAGCCATCCCAGTCAGAAAACATCCCTTGAACATCAAATTGAGTGCATCCATTTCATGGATACTAATGATATCATTGATGACGAGGATTTCTTTGATGATGAAACTGAATTGATGGAATTAGACACTGATGTAGGAGATTTAGAACCTTTGAGCATTGATACCTTAGCTCATCCTAATCCTAGTCTCATCAAGGATATCCCGTTGAAAAAGGTCTGCCCAGATGATATTAATTTGATCCCGAAAGAAACTGATCTGACCTTAAGCATATTGAAATTGAATTCGGGAGATAGTAATCTGAATCTGAATTACTCTGAGCCTAATTTGGAAGATGAACATCCTCTTGTTTTATTGAAATCTGTTTTAGGAGTTGCTCCCTTTATATTTATATTTGAAAGAGTGTGTCTATCTTGATGGGACTTATCTCACCATTCCTCGTACTAACTTTAATGTTAGAGAGAATATTAGCCTTGACTTTCATGTCACCTTTCTATCTGCTATGCTCACTTCTGTTCCAGACACTATACCCCATCTTTTGAATCTCATACCTGCTGGTGACTTCTTGGGCTATCCCATTATTGTTGTGAGTCAGGACCCATCATCTGATCATGTTCATGATTCCTCCGTTAAGTCCTCCATAGTCTTGTCCTTCCCTGTTAAGGACCATCTCTCTCATAGTTGGACAATTTTGCTAGATTACCCTGCTGCCCCTAGGAGACTATCTAAGACCCTAGCTGAAACTCTATACGGGAATACTATTATAGCTAAGGATGTTTTCATTGCTCCTCCTACACCCGTTCCCTTAAACATGGAAATCTTGTGTCCTCTCATTTTGTGTTGATCCACCTTTATTCATATCTATGTGCATTTGTGAGCCAATATGTGTGTGTGTCGGCTTCATCCAAAATTTTCCCTCCGTTTAAAAAACTTTGTGAGAGTCCACAATTCATGTCAATCATCATACATTCTGAGTCTCTTGCATTCTCATTTGCACTGCATCTGCATGACTTTCATAAGGACATTGCACAACAAATTGAAAAGAATAATCAGGAATACAAATTACATACAGATTTAAAACGTCGATTTAAAACTTTTGAGGTTTGTGATTTTGTTATGGTGCGGATTCGTCTGGAACGGTTCCCTCCAGGAACAGTTAAGAAATTACAAGCAAAGAGTGCTGGACTTTTCAAGATCCTTAAGAAAATTAACGACAATGCTTATATAGTAGATCTGCCTGCAGATTTCAATATAAATCCCTCCTTTAACATATAAGACTTAGTGGCATATGAAGGTCCTGATTTTAACCCACAAAATCCACTATCAAAACAGCCTTGTGTGAACCCACACTGTGAGATCCCAAACCTACCTCCACTACCAAATATTCCCAAATTTCCTATAGCAGAGCAAGTGGAGGCAGTCTTAAGTGATGAGATCATATCCACAAGAGGAGGACAAAGAAGATATTTGATCAGGTGGAAAGAAAAGCCCGAGTCAGAGAATACATGGCTAGAGCGTGAGGAGCTGCAGCAGATTGACCCAGATACACTTGAGATCTACGAGAGCGCCAGAGATACTTACTCGATGGAGTCGAGTTTTCTCCCACCCCGGGAGAATGATGGGGACATCAGATCATCATGGAGAGTTTACCAGCGACGTGGCCGCAGATCTACGGCTACGATCGAGTCGTTATATTTTTTAGTTGATGTATTTTGTTTTCATGCATTTTATTATTTGCTTATGAGTATTTATTTTATTTTCCTTTGTACCCCTTTGTATGAGAATGGTCATGTGTAAGCCTAAGGGCAATTGTGTCATGTCAGTTAGAGTCTTGTGTATGAGGCTATTTAAAGCCCCTTTCTTTTATTTTCAAGCTAATGAATGAATGATTATTGAAATTTCTTTCTGCACTTGTGTTGTGAGAGCCTTTGAGAGTTCTTGGAGAGCTTTGGAGAGATCCCTTTGAGAGGGAGATTTGTGCATCACCCACCAACCTTGGAGACAGCCAGGTTCGTGATTTTATCTTCTTTATCTTGTCATCGCCTCATCGTCGAGCTTCCAAAACCCTCCATCCATCCTCCTCCCCATCACGGCCAAAGCACCCTCACCCGATCCCCTCATCCACTTCCCAACACCCCACGGCCCACTTGCCCCAAGCCCCTTTGCCGCCGGCCAAAGCCACAACCGCCGGCCCCCTCATCTCCCTAGCCGCCAACCACTTCCCTCCTTTTCCCCCATCCAAATTTATTTCCTATTTTAGATTAAATTGAATGTGGAAAGATTTGAATTTCGAAATTCTTCATTGCGAATTTTCAAAACCTTTCCAAATTTAAATAGTCTATTTTAGGAAAGTTTCTTAATTCAAATTCAAATTGAATTTAATTGAGAAATTACCTAATTCTCCTAGCCTATTAAATCTCCCCAAATCCCCTCCATAAATTCCTTCTCTGGATCCTACTGCTGTTGGCTCCATTAAGGAGTTAATTAGGATTTGTTTCCTAATTCACCACCTCCCCTCAAGGCAATATTTCTAAATCCCTCCCACACTTAATTGGCTGAAATTACATCTACCGTAACTCCTCAGTTAATTCCTACATCTCAGGAATTAATTCAGGAATTCTAAATCCCTCCCGCCAACCTCCCCATCCCGTCAGCAGATTTTCCCGTCACCTCCCCTCCCCTTGCCTTACCTACATGGGAAGAACTCTTTAATCTAGAGCAGGTGCAGGAAATCCCATTGAGCCGTCTATTCCTAATCTCAGCTCGACCTCTCCTCACTGTTCTCTTCATGTTAGCATATCAAAATCTGAGAATTTCTCTCAGTTTTTCTGTAGAAATCTGAGACTGTTTTTCAGATTTTATGAGAAGATGTGTGGAGCTTGCATCCGCTCTCCTATCAAGGGAAACCTCTTCCTCTTTGTGACTATTCAAGACACGCATCTTAGTTTCTTTAACGGAAGCCATGGACGAGGAAGTTGAAGGCATCAACTGACGGATCTCCACGTCTCCTTGAGCAAAGGTCTTTCTCTTCTCCATTTGTATTCAATTTCTTCTAATTCTAAATTCTCAATTGGTTGGTTGTAATCACGGAAGCTCCCTCAAATTGCTCTTGCCAAGCTTAGTCATTAGTAGGAATTGAGTGTAATCTTCTATGCATCCTATGTCTCGTTGTTAGACTAGGGATTAAATTGAAGGCTACTATTTTGCATTGTTTTACTTACCTTACTTATCTTGAAAATGTCAAAGCTTGGAGCATGTTAATTAGCCTACGCAAGTCACATCTTTATTTGTTTAATTGACGTTGAGAACTGCTAATAATTTTAAGCCAAAATTATTCGAATCAAAGAATTATGCAATGTTTAAAATGAAGCCATAAACATGTCACCTAAGTAGTCTTGCATCACTACTTCTTTGGGCTTTGTACCTTGCTATGAGCTTAGTAGAGTATTGTTGTTTTGGGACATTAATTGTTATGTTAGTATTATGTTCATAGCGCCGATTGAGCCATATGTGCTAATGTGCTATTGAGTAATGCACATGAGGTTAAAAACTACTTGTAAGATTTCACAAACAAGCTGATGCAAGATTCTAGCAGAACTTCTATCATATATGCATTTGATAGCACTGTATTCCTTATCGCGTCATCACTAAACTCTTAGCACATGATCTATGAAAAAGGTCTCTGCATTCTGCAACTAACCCTATCCACTTTCAAATCCTTTACCAACTATATGATATTGTGAAATTTTCTGTAATTATAAAAAGGATCTTTGAGGCATGCAATGGGGATTGAATGATTGATGAAATTTCTTCCTTTCTCTCTAACTTGTGTTCTAGTTGCTAGTTGGATGTAGATCTTCCTAATATGTCACAATTAACAAGTAAAATTTTCAAAGAAAGTTATCTTTATCTATTGGTGTGATGCATGGAATATTATTTAGTGATTACTTTTCCTTCCCATCTTTCTATTCTCTAAAACTACTGATTGATTTACTTGAGTGATTAAACATATTCAAATCTAATCCAATCTGATTCCTTTTCAATTGTGGTGTGTGTTTCCTATCAACGTGAGGTTTTATTGGTCTTAAATTTATAGGCAAAATTTGCGATCATTAAATTATTGTTGATTCAAATTCAGCATGTCTTTTAATTTCATTAAGAAAGATGAATTCTTGTGTAAATTAAAAGTTTACAAACTATAAATTTGATCTTTTATGTGTAATTTCATGCATCTCATCTTAGATTTATATTAAGAAATCCTACCTTCATCAATTTTGATCATTAGTATCCTAAGGTCAGTATTCAAAAGCCCAAAAGATTCAGTCCTTAGTTGGGTATTCTGTCATTGTTTTTTTATATGCGTTCGCTAGCAGTGCATTCCTCGGTTGGATATTCTGTCATTGTTTTTTCATTCAATATCATAACATAAATTGCAATGAAACTAACAAGCAGACAGAAAGATGTAAGAAGAAAATGGTAATTGTTTCTGGCCAAAAATCAACATCATAGCTAATCTTCAAATACTTCAGACTACCAAGGTGATACAAGAGAGTATTTTTCTTTAAAAAAAAAATTATTTCATTTCTGCCCGAATGAATTGTTGAAAGTACATTTTGCGAGTTTATTGTGTTCATTTATGCCGAATTGAATTGTTGAAAGTACAATTATAAACATGAATATCTTTTAAATAGGTAATTTGTCAAAATATAAACACATCAACGAAGAGAGAGAGAGAGAGAGAGAGAGAGAGTACTCCATGGATGAAAGTTAAGTGAGTCAATTAAAAGTACCATCCAAAAGGGGAAGTGAAAGATTGAAAGTAAGATATCAACATAATTGAATTTTGAATCCTTAGAAGCTCCAAAGTTCAACACGGAGAAGTACTCAAGTTTAATGAAGCTTGAAAGTATAGCACCAAGATGGTATCATTAAACAAATGATTTACAGAGCTGAGGCTACATCAGTATAAATCATTGGAGCTATTGATGCTCATTGATATCAGCAATTTCACATCTCTTGCCTAAAATTCATCTCCAAGATAATAGGCCATAAAACCATCCTAAAACATAATTCTACACCATAAGAACAGAATAAATGGCTAGTACGCCTGAGTTGAGAGCTTTCATAAACAAAAAAATCATGCATTAGTGTAGAAAGCTAGGTGCGTGTCAATACTTTAATGCACACCAATCCTTTCATAAGAAAAGAAGAAAGGTTTGCTTGGCTTCTTTCTGTGTTCAAATCTACATAAAACCATTCTATAAACAACTCTAGACCTTAAAAAGAAAATGCTGATTAAAAAACTTGAGAAGAAAGCTTTTGCAAACTAAAAAGCATCATACATTACCAATCAAAAGTAAGCAAGTGTCAGTTCAACCCTTCAAAAAAGAAGCGGGGATAAAAGAGGGTTGGTTGGCCTCTTTGTGCTCAAATTTACCGAAACATGTGATGACAACTTACAAGTGTGCACTCCAGAAAAAGAGCTCAGGCACATAAAAGGGAGTAGTTTCATACATGTTATTCCACTTTGAATGAATAGTTTCCAAAACTCTGCATTTGTTAACAAACTCACAGCGAGCGGATAGAAGCACAGTAGTTCTTCCTTTGTAAGACAAATACTACAAGATTAAGTTAAAGGAACTTTTTTATCATAGTCACAAAAATAACTCCAGCATACTGAAGGCCTTTTGATGGACTCAAATCTGGTAAGAAAATCTTCAGAGTCAACAAAGGAGCACCTTCATAATGATCAAAGTGCAAGCATATGCAGCCAGTACTAATATGTTTATCACAAAAAAAATCATTCTTTATGAATCTGTCCCGTTGAATATCACTACTCTACAGCCACTGGCTTCTGCTGCCTTCCAAAAGAAAGCCAGTCAAGTATGAGAATGCAGCTCAGCTCACAAGCATTTCATAAGTTGAACAATTAATAAGAAGACCAATCACAAATCAAGACATCTCCGTATCTTCTCAATTACATTACTCCGTGTTTAAGACTCAAACCAAAGTTCGTGTTAGAATGATGCTTTATATTTGTGCATAAAGTAACTCATTCCATGTATCAGGCACACCAGGTAAGCACCAATGCAAGCAATCATGTACACCAGTAGAAGCTTTAATACTATACTTCGATATGTGACATTCATCCCTCAATTGTGAAAAAGCAGTAATATCCAAAAGCTTAACCTTTGTTCCCATCACTGCACGCTCAGCGACAGCATCACTAGAGTGATCTTGAGTAACCTCACTTCCACCAGCTAATGGAGTAGTATGATCACAGCTGCCACCAGTATTCCAGTCTCCATTGACAAAATGCCTCGGAGATATAGACCTATAGAATCCTTTCAGTCCTGGATGAAGTGGAAGCTGTGAATCCAACCATTTTACAATACTATAAACAGTAAAATTCTTGGCATTCACTATCTGTGCAAGCTTCCTATCCGCAATTGGCTTCCCACCAACATACATTTCCCACCGGTTAGCTATGAGTTTTCCCCTGTTCCAATGATGCCCAGTATTAAGCACCAAAATATTAAACCAAGGAAGAAAATGCTTTAGGAAAAATGCAGGGCGATCAAGATGCATGGCATAATGAGTAGCTGGATCAGATTGGTTCAGAGGCTCCAACTCGCAGAGACTTGCTGACCAGTAGTAAAGGAATTGTTGTGTTAGTTCTAGGAAAGCGATAGGCCCAACCATCAGGTCTTACAGCACCGCGAGCTTTAACAAGGCCATAAAGCTTTCCAACATCTTCCACATCAGAAGTTTCTCTACCACCAGTGATCATGCACATCATGGATTGGAATTGCTGTCTTCCTAAGGAATCCCCTACAAAAGCAAGAGTTTTGTGCTGCATCCTGGAGTTCAACAACATTGGTATGATAAACACAACTGGAAAATAGATCACTAATCTAATCAAAATGAATGGTACATCCAAATGAAATCAGCGTTTCAAGAGCTAAAAAAATACCGGTTCAAGAATGCAGATCCCTCAAATTCTGGCATTTCACAATTTTGTGGTTGCCATCGGTAAGTTTCAAATGAAAAGTCTGTTCGTTTGGTCAATCTACAAGCCCACATTTCAGAGAGCCATTTCTTGCAGCCAGAACCTGAATACAATGGTCGTCGCTTATCCGCAACCCATTTTCCCTTGGCATAATTGCAGTCTACAGAATCACCAAAAAAACATATTCAGGATATTAGCTCCAGTGCTCCACAGAAAAATTCACGAACAACTCTTACTATGACTTCATTCAAAAAGTATCAATGGTTCAAAATGAGGAAACTAAAGCAGATGTGACGAAGTTTAAATGGATGGTTAATAATGGATAGTATTAAAAATAGAATGTTTTCAGTTCATGAATATAAAAATAAAAACAAATAAAGCATGATATAGAGAATAACCTTTCTTCTTGTCAGTCGTTGTGTTTGAACCTTTGTTATCAAGAGCTACACCTGAGCTCATGCTCAGGGTACCTGAAGGAGGAGGAATACCAAGCTCTGCCAGTGGATTGACTGCATCATGTGCCATCTTAGCATTTGCATTCTCGCTAACATGCTGTATCACATCAGTAACAGGTTCAGAAAGTGCCTGTGCTTGTGGGAAATCATCCTCTGCTGGATGCTGCTTCTCTTCGAAATCAAAATGATTCACAGGAATTTCTGAAGGAATCACTGCATAGGTAGATAAATAATATAAGTAAAAAAAGGGGGAATTTACATGTGTGCCATGGAAATCTTCCTCATTTACATGATTAACACCTAAGCATTCAAAATAAACTAGCACACTCATGGATTTGGATTTGAAAACCAAATCATTGAGAATGAAAGTTTATAGTTTTACTCTTCAAGAATATGATGATATTATCATAAATAGCAATACTTGAGAGTTATTTTTCATAAATATGTAAGAATTAGGTGATGCACACTAGAGAAACAACAGAGTAAATAAACAAGAAAATATAAAAGCAACAAACAGAGAACACAAACCTAAATAACAAAAAACAATAAATAGACATAATACACAAAAAATATATGAAAATAGTGAGATTGCGTGCAAAGCTAAAAAAAATGGAATATATATATGATTGCTGGGAAACTAACCTGGAGAGGAAATGCCCAAGCGGACATCAAAGTGATCCGATGGCGGTAGAACAGAAGCTAAAAGAGGGGTTTTTTCCCATGCCCAAATAAGAAGAGTTGTACAAATTAATGCTATGAGAGATATTGAAAGTTTTACACTTCTCAGCTTATTTAAACTTGGCCCTTTCATCTTTTAAAGAATGGAAGGGCTTTTCTGTCTTCATCACCTCTATGTTACCACCATATGATATTAATTAGCTCTGCAAAAGAAATAGAGTTTTATAAAAGCCAAAAAAGATACATAAATTCTTGCGCTATAAGTTTTGAAGAAATAGCCTTAGTACCAATTAAACACTAACAACCAACATCAATAACAAAATCATCATCAACAACAACATCAAACCTTTATCCCAATACATAGGGTCGGCTACATGAATACTTTTCTCCATTGTATCATGTTAAGAGTCAAATACTCATTTAAATCAAATAAAGAAAGGTTATTTCTAATATTTTCTAACCAAGTCTTATTAGGTCTACCTCTAACTTGTTTAACATAAGCCAAATCTAATACATCTACTCTCCTAACCGGGTCATCGGAAGGCCGCAGTTTTATGCGACCAAACCATCTAAGGCGAGTCTCTCTAATCTTATCTTCACTAAAGCAACTCCAACCTCTTCATGTATATGCTCGTTTCGTATCCTGACTCTAAGAGTAAAGCCACTCATCCACCTAAGCATTCTTATCTCTGCAACACTTAACTTAATATTATGCTTCTCTTTCAATGGCCAACAATCTGCATCATAAAGCATTGCAGGTCTCACCACCATTTTAAAGAATTTTTCCTTAAGTTAAAGGGGTATTTTTCTATCACACAATAAGCTCGATGCATTCCTCCACTTCAACCATCCAACTTGAATTCTACAAATAATATCCTCATCCATTTCACCATCAATCTAAACAATAGTCCCAAGATATTAATAGACAAATCATCAAAACTAAAATTTGACACAAACTACTCTTTACATACACTGAACCAAGAACTAACCACAAAATATCTGAGTTGCAATAATATTAAGTTTAGATTAACAATTCTTTGCAAATAAAATTTCAAAAAAATTTGCCCCTTTCCCATTCTTGTGCATCATAATGGCTGCAAAAACCCTAAAACCATCTGAAGAATCAGTAGATATTTGAGCTGCTTGATCAAATATGACAATGAAACAAATAAATTTCAAGAATTAAAGAAGTTGATTGAAAGAGATTTCCTTCATGCCCAGAAAGAGAAAGCAAGATCAATATATTAGAAGCATGAAACCAACAAAAACCTCTCCTCTGAATTCTAAAACAATAGAACTCAATAATCAAGCTCTGAAATGGTATTTACATGAAAAACACATCCGCCTTATCCAAACTTCAACAGGTTGAAACAACAACACAAAGTATCTGATCGTCAATACAGAAAATGACCGCATGAACACATTAACTGACAACATCAATCAAAATTGATATGTCTACAAATGGACCGGACTGGCTATAACCAATCTTCTAAAAACTACAGAAGGGAAAGAGGACCCTCCCTAATTTCAGCAAATTCGAGTTTATAAAAAAAAAAAAAAAGTATAAACAGCAATCAAGGAACGGGCCATCCTTTCCAAACCCTCCTACCTTAATAAAAATTGAAACCCCTTTTACACTATACAAAAAAAAAAAAAAAAAAAAAAAAAACACTACAATAGTATAGTCAATATTAAACCAAAATAAGCTCTTAGAATCCAAAAGAGGAAATCTAAATCAAACAAAAGAAATAAATGAACTGAGCAGGCGTCCCCCTTCATGGCCATAGCGATAAAGGAAAAGATCAATAGAAGCATGTTCGCTACCTTCACCAGCAGATCGAAAAACCAGCAAACTTTCCCCGTCAACTAAACTGCGATTTAACAGAAACCAACAAATAATGCAATGAGTTGGAAGCTGGTAGGAAAATCAGATACCTGCACCCCATTAGTCAATCATTTCTAAGCAAACCAAACCAACAATACAAAACAAAACCAGGAGAACAAGGGCGCAACCATACTATCTCACCTAATTCAAATCAACCCTAACATAAAGAAATAGAACAAACCTAACTCCATACCGAGACTGAAAAGAAACGAAAAAACTGAATCAGATCCGCAAACAAGAATGGTTACGGTATCGCCACTACGACCCAAATCCACTCACCGGCCGACTCTCTAGAACGAGCCAACTCCGGCCGTAGATCGAAGCAGGAAACCTTCCGAGCCGCGTGGCGGTCGCCCCCGAAGCAGAGAGAATGAAGCCGCGAAGAAGAAGCCGAAGAAGAATAAAGACAGAGAATCTGATCGGAGCCCACGCAGTAATTAATGATTACTTGGAAGACGCGGAGAGGTCAAGTAAACTGTTTGGTGTATGGGAAGAATAGCGAGATCACGTATGAGCATAGGATGAAATGTTTTGAGCAAGGGCTGACCAAATCTTTAATTCCGCCTTGCGATCCACGTTGTCAGGTGCGACTCGGTGTCGGACCGGGTGTTCGGTTCGGCTGACCCGGTCACAAGTTGAACCGATTACTCAAACGTCGAATCAAACCGGGCCTAAATATAATATGACTCCAAAAATATGACAGACATTGGTGATTTTATAATATTTAAAGAATCTAAATTTTCCAAATTCCAACACATAATTTTTTTTTTCATTTTAGATTTATTTGTGCAATATATAAATATATTAACGAGATTTGATCTGAAAGGTCGGAAGTCATTAGGTTTTAGGGCTGAAAGAATGAAGACCAAATGGCATAAGTAGGTGTGTTAATTTATGTTAATGGGTCGGGTTCGGACGTGACCCAACTTAAATATGTTTAACTTGAAACCAATTTGTTTATTATATGGTAAAATGTTTAACCCAAATCCAATTAGTTTGGATAGTTTAATTTTTTGAATCAATGTGATTTAGTTTAGGGGCTGTTTGGTTGTCTGAATTAGGAGTGTAAAGTAAAACAAATACATTTATTTATTAAATTTAGTTGTTTGATTAATTTTGGACGGAAGAAAAGAAAATCCTCAGAAGTATTTGGGGTGTATTATAGGACCTGTTTTACGTGAATTAGAAACACGCTAATTTTGAGCGGGTTTTAAATACGCTCGACAACGCGTCGTTGCTCTTCGGCAGCGAACTTCGGCTTCATTGCTTCGAAGGAGGTGTAAGATTGCACGAGTGGCTTCTTCGGCTCCTTCCTTCTTGTTAGACTTCGCTCCTTCCACGCGACGACCCTTTCCTGTCCGATCCGAAGTTGCGACCACGACGGGAGCTCGCAAGTTCGCATCATCTTCCTGTTCATTTGACCCATTGATCGCATGAAAGGAACTCTGCTGTTGGTTGTTTTACATATTACAGAAATTGCCATCTCCAACAAATCCATAAAACTGCATCGTGAAAGGGTGATAACCTGATGGTTCAACCATAACTGTTGGGCTGGCACTGGATGATGCGGAGCATCACGCTGCACCACATTGCTGCACCACGTTGCTGCCTCACATTGCTGCACCACGGTGGACCGGTGCACACTATCCTTTAGTTCTTTTACTAGAAAATTCTCCATGCTTTCTGTTAGTAGCTGCTGCTCCACTAATCTACTTACCTTATTTAGTTATGTATGCAGGCTGTTTCTTTTTAGCCTTTATCTATTTTTATCCATAGTCATTTTTTATTTCTTCTCTTTGAGAAGATGAGAACAGTAGTGAATGAAATAGTAACTTTGGCTTTTGCCATTGCCACCGCCGGCAACCTGCCTCTCTCTTTGTGGTTTTGTCTTGTGAACCTGCTTCTTCCGCCGCATACCTCATCAGTTTGGTATCAGAGCCAGAGGCTCGGTAAGATGGCAGAGTCCAGCAAGCGTGCGACGAGCGGTGATGACCGGAGTTTGGAGGCACTCTGGGCTGCGCACGCTGGAGTAGAGAAGCGTTTGGACGATCTGGTGACTGCAGTCGATCGCCTCACCGCTGTCTTACGTCGAGAGCCCATTACTGTACGAAATGGTGAAGAACCCGCAAGGATAGGAAGAACCGCTCATGCCATTGAGACGCCGGTCGAACTAAACAGAGGTGTTCATCGCAGAGGACAACGGCGCGCTACTGTCATTCCGGAGTTCTCAGATTCAGAGGAAGATTATACGATCAATCAGCCCACGGGGTTCTCAGATTCTGAGAAAGAAATGGTCGAGCGGCGTCCACGACGATACCAGGGGCGTGAACGACATCATGGTGAGTTCCGAGTCAAGCTGGACATTCCTTTTTTTGAAGGAAGGCTACATATCGAGGACTTCTTAGATTGGGAACGCTCTGTTGAAACCTTCTTTGATTATATGGAGATTGAGCCGGAGAAACAAGTTAAATACGTCGCCTGTCGCCTCAAGGGTGGTGCGAGCGCTTGGTGGACACAACTACTCCAGTCCCGGCGACGAGAAGGACGCGGCCCCGTCCGTAGTTGGGCAAGAATGAAGCAACTCATGCGTGGGCATTTCCTTCCTACCGACTATGAACAGCTATTATACCTGAAATATCAGCATTGCCTACAAGGTAATCGGACAGTTAGCGAATACACAGAAGAATTCTACAGCTTATCGGCCCGAAATGATCTGAATGAGAACACCAATCAGCTCGTTGCTCGATACATTGGTGGCTTGAAAGATAATATTCAGGATAAACTGGAAATGAATGCTATATGGTCTTTGTCGCAGGCCGTTAACTTTGCGCTCAAAGCCGAGACTCAGCAGGCTAGACAGTGGAGGAACAATTCGCATCGAAGAGCCCCAGCTGAAGTCGGGACGGATGTTTCGAAGGCTCCAGGAACCGTCGTTCGCAAGACAGGACCGGTGCTGGATACTAGCGGAGCTTCCAGTTCAGTCAAGCAAATTTCCGACCCGCGCGCGCCAGCGAAACCAAAAGGGCCTCCCAGAGAAAATATTTACCCACGACCCCACGGACTTAAGTGTTTTAGGTGTTTTCAGCCAGGACATAAGTCCAATGAATGTCCAAATCGACAACAGTTGCAAATGCTTGATGGGGAGGGGGAACTAGATCCAGACTACCGGGAGGAAGAGCACCCGACAGATGTGGAAGATGTCGAGGCTGACAACGGGGAACCGCTAGTTTGTGTTCTAGAAAAATTACTACTAGCTCCAAGGAAACAAGTTAATTCCCAGCGGCATTCCTTATTTAAGACCAAATGTACCATAGCCGGAAAGGTGTGCGACTTACTCATTGACAGTGGTTGCACTGAAAACGTGGTATCTCGAGCTGTTGTTCAAGCCCTGCAGCTTAAAACCACGAAAAATCCGCAGCCTTATAAAATCACATGGGTCAAAAGAGGTGTGGAGATTATGGTAAATGACATGTGTCGGATTCAGTTTTCCATTGGGAAACACTACTCATGTGAAGTGCTGTGCGATGTCGTTGACATGGATGTATGTCACCTAATATTGGGCCGTCCTTGGCAATTCGATGTTGGGGCAATTCATGATGGACGCGCTAACACTTATTCCCTCGACTGGAAAGGCAGACGGCTCCGCCTACTACCTCATTCGACAGAACAGGGGAGTAAGCAAGAAGCGGGATCACAGGCTCTGCATTTTGTTACAGGCAACAGTCTACTTTCTGCCTATCAGGAACGGTCGCTGCTATTTGCATTGGTAGTCCGTGAATCAGCTCCCGAGCATGCCGCATAATCTAGATCAACTGCTTTGCAAAATCTGCTGAATGAATTCCATGATGTTCTAAATGAACCAGCGGTGGCCACTCTTCCTCCTTTAAGAACATTACAACATCAGATCGATTTGATCCCAGGATCATCACTGCCGAACCTCCCACATCACCGCTTAAGTCCCACCGAGCACCAGGTGCTCCAACAGCTGGTAGAAGAGCTGTTAAAACTCAATCTGATTCAACCAAGTCTAAGCCCCTGTGCGGTTCCAGCACTATTAGTTCCCAAGAAAGATGGCTCGTGGCGTCTATGCATGGACAGTCGCGCTATTAACAAAATTACGGTGAAGTATAGATTTCCGGTGCCCCGTGTGGAGGAGTTGTTAGAGAAACTCGCTGGAGCCAATGTGTTCTCAAAGCTTGATTTACGAAGTGGTTACCATCAAATACGGATCCGCCCGGGCGACGAGTGGAAGACGGCTTTCAAGACCAGACAAGGCTTGTATGAATGGAGAGTTATGCCCTTTGGGCTATGCAATGCGCCCTCTACTTTTATGCGGCTGATGTCAGAAATTCTCAAACCCTTCATCGACGTGTGTTGTGTTGTCTACTTTGACGACATACTTGTATTCAGCACTTCCGAAGACGAACACTTGGAGCATCTGGCCAAAATTCTCACTGTACTCCGGGATAACAAACTCTATCTGAACCCAAGTAAGTGTCAATTTGCTGCGGCTGCTGTTTATTTCTTGGGTTTCGTTGTATCATCTGCAGGAGTTCATATGGACAGCCGCAAAGTCGACGCCATTACACATTGGCCCACGCCTAAATCCTTCACAGATATCCGCAGCTTCCATGGGCTCGCGAACTTCTATCGTCGATTCATAAAAGATTTTAGCATCATTATGGCTCCTCTCACCGACTGTCTCAAGCTGAAGCAGTTTTACTGGGGAGACGATCAACAGCACAGCTTCGACGCCATTAAGCTAGCATTAACAGCTGCCCCTGTTCTAGCTTTACCGAATTTTGACAAGCCGTTCCACATTGACACCGACGCTTCGGGAGTCGGCATAGGTGCTGTTCTGAGCCAAGACAATCGCCCGGTGGAGTTCTTCAGCGAGAAATTCTGTCCTGCTCGACAAAAGTGGAGTGTATACGAGCAGGAGTTCTATGCCATCGTGCGAGCTGTTAAACAGTGGGAGCCATACTTGTTACACCAGGAGTTTGTCTTGTGCAGCGATCATCGGGCTTTGCAGTTTATTAATAGTCAAAAGCACATCAACCGTATGCATGCTCGCTGGGTCCTCTTCCTGCAACGATTCAATTTCGTTTTGAAACACAAGTCGGGCGCTCAGAACAAGGTGGCGGACGCACTCAGTAGACGTAGCGCGCTTCTCACTCAGTTGCAAACGGAGATTACAGGTCTGGAATGCCTGAAGGACTTGTATGCTACAGATCAAGACTTCTCCAAAATCTGGACTGACTGTGCTAACGGCGAGCAGCCTAGAGAATTCTCTCTGAGGCATGGATTCTTATTCCGATTTAACCAACTGTGCATCCCAGACTCTTCCTGGAGACCGCAACTTATCAAGGAAATTCATTCGGGTGGATTAGCAGCTCATGTGGGACGAAATAATACCTACCTTCAATTACAAACCAGGTTTTTTTGGCCCCACATGCACCGTGACGTTATGAGGTTCATCGAGAGGTGCTCTGTTTGCCAGAATTTCAAATCCGGAGGAACATTGCAGGGACTATACCTACCATTGCCTATACCTGAGACTATTTGGGAAGACCTAAGCATGGATTTCATCTTGGGATTACCTCGCACCAAACGAGGATACGACTCGATCATGGTGGTCGTCGATCGTTTCTCCAAAATGGCTCATTTTGTGCCATGTAAGAAAACGTTCGACGCATTGAATGTTGCCCGCATTTTTTTTGCTGAGATCGTCCGACTTCATGGGGTACCTCGGAGTTTGACATCCGATCGTGATGTTAAGTTCATCAGTCACTTTTGGAAAGAGTTATGGAAGAGGCTGAACACGGAGATCAAGCTCAGCTCTGCTTACCATCCTCAAACGGATGGACAAACCGAGGTCGTCAATCGAACACTGGGGAACATGTTACGTTGTGTGGTACAGGACCATCCCAAAAGTTGGGATGAACTCCCGGGCCAAGCAGAATTTGCGTATAACAGTATGAGTAATCGATCCACTGGACGTAGCCCCTTCAGTATTGTGTACACGAAACAACCAAATCACACAGTGGATGTAGCTGTCCTCCCGAAATGCAACAGTCAACGGGCCACTGACTTTGCTGAGCAATTCACCACAATGTTGCAAGAAGTACGCCAACAACTCATTTCAGCCACTGCTAGATACAAAGAAGCCGCTGATCGGCACCGCAAAGATAGGCAATTTAAGCCGGGTGATCTAGTTATGGTCCGACTACGTCGTGAAAGGTTTCCACAAGGTACTTATTCCAAACTAAGCCCACGAAAAGCTGGTCCATTCGCTGTCCTTAAGCAGATCAACCCGAACGCATATATCGTGGATATACCCAATCACTTCAACACGTCCACTACCTTCAATATTGGAGACCTTATTGAATATCACCCTCCTGATGCTGCCACCACTAACATGTCTTCATCGGAGTCCGATTCTTCTCACGGAGGGGGAGAATGATGCGGAGCATCACGCTGCACCACATTGCTGCACCACGTTGCTGCCTCACATTGCTGCACCACGTGGACCGGTGCACACTATCCTTTAGTTCTTTTACTAGAAAATTCTCCATGCTTTCTGTTAGTAGCTGCTGCTCCACTAATCTACTTACCTTATTTAGTTATGTATGCAGGCTGTTTCTTTTTAGCCTTTATCTATTTTTATCCATAGTCATTTTGTATTTCTTCTCTTTGAGAAGATGAGAACAGTAGTGAATGAAATAGTAACTTTGGCTTTTGCCATTGCCACCGCCGGCAACCTGCCTCTCTCTTTGTGGTTTTGTCTTGTGAACCTACTTCTTCCGCCGCATACCTCATCACTGGAGATGTTGGCAGAACATTGCCCAAATAAGATTGAGAGATGATGGAATTTGTGGATGACGGAGAATGTGGAACACCTTGAGGGTGCATAACAAAAGGGCGAAAGGCAGCCACCTGACCACCAGGCACAAAGGTGCCTATTCCAAGCGGAGGAGGAAATACAGGAACACTAGAGGCATGTTCTGTCTGGAGGAAATAATAAAAATACAAAATTTAAACAGAGAAAGAAACAATCTTAAATGGTTTTCCTTGGAAGGTATATCAAATTATTAATTGATAAATATCAGAAAAAAAAAATTGCCCATTTCATTGAAAGGAATAGATTTCTTACAAAGAAAACAAAAAGAAGGTTTGAAGGTAAATTTCAATTGTGGAAAGAAAAGCATAAATTTGCACAACCAGATCACCACACAGGATGATGCGTCTATTTAATCAAGGATGAAATGCTTTCAGATACACTGTTAAATACTACTGAGGATGAACAGTTATAGATATCAAAGGTTAGTTGGAAGAAATCTGGTAGTTTTGAGTTCTGGACATGAAAGGTTAGCGCATCTTGATGCTTGCATATCTTAATAATTTTGGGTTTTTACTTAGTCATATTTAAATTTTGTTCTCTGACCATAAATTATGAATAACTCATTCACACCAAATATTTCATTATACATGGCATGCAAAATTTTATTGAACTGAAACTTGGCAGCTGATTGACAAATGGAAGATTGAAAGATGCTTATTATTCATTTATTTTGTCCGAAAGTATTTTCAAAATTTTATTTTGGACTGGTGGTGTATATCATACTTTATTTTAGAGAACTATAATAGGGTGGCCATCCTGAAAGATATCTCTTCTCCATCTACGTCTGATCACAACAATCCTAGAGATGAAAATTAAAATGAGCTTCCTTTAATTCCATTTCTTGCTTGCTTTTGCTGTAGTCCACTTGATATCTGGGATTATGAATGTGAAGTGATTCAATATTTCTATAATTGCTGCCTGGCTTGTATTTGGAGCCTTGGAGGGATATGTTTGGCTGAGATGAATTGAGCTTTTTCTCATTCCCTTGCAGTTTCCTTCAATAATGGTTGGCTGGTGTTGAGAAAGTAAGGCTTTTTGGGATGATTTTTTTCTTGCTTATTAAAGCAAATTTTTAGTATAAAATTTTTAAATTTTTATCTAAAAAGATACTTTAAGAAGTAATATACAGCCGTCCCAAACAAAACCTAAGTTGTTGGAGTGGCGACCATTACATGGTTTGTGAATCTAGCTTTCCTCCCTGTTACTTTCAAAAGCTGGTTGCGGGGCTTTTGTGTGTTTTTGTATATATTGCTTCAGACAGGAATTTGTTGTTATCATAAGTTAATGTGTTTTATGCTGCATTGCTTTCTTGGCAGATACTATGTGAATGAAAACATGAATTCGATCTTGGGATCCACTGCTTTTTGATTTTTTCACTGTAAAAACGCTTGAGCTGTTTTGCTTGCCAAAGACTTTGCAGAGATTTCTGTAACACGTGCTTGTGTTATTAATGGTTGAGCTGAACTAGTTGTTGGGTTTCTTTTTAAACGGCTTGCATGTTCGAGTTAATATTGAATAAATATTTGACGGAAGCTGCAGAACTTAGGCTTAGTTTGAGACGACTTTCTTGTTGCTTCTTAAAGCAATATTTTAGTATAAAAATTTTATTTTGTTACTAGAAAGTTGTTTTTAGAAGTAGTACGAAGCCGCCCCAAATGAAAGCCTTAGTGAGCGCCAACTTACATCTGTCTTTTTTTGTAGATTGAGATTTGGCTTTGACTTCATTTAGAAACTACAAAATATTGGTTGGCATGTAAAAATATCCATGCCGCGTAACTCACTTTGCTCGGTTTTGAGAGTTTTGGAAGGCTTCGTTTGGAACATCTTTCATATTGTTTTTTACAATGGTTTTTTAGTTAATTTTTGTACTAAAAAATTGTTTTAGAAAGCAAGAAGAAAGCTAGCCCAAACAAAGTTTAAACAATCGGCGATTACTTTTATAAATGCACTAGTAATAATGACAAAAAAATTTTACAAATGCACTGTTATTACTTTACTTTGAATATATCTAACCAAACAAGGGAAACATTTCTCATGCGTTTACTTTACAGACAACCAAACAGCCTCAAAGTATTTGGAATGCACTGTATTTACTTTACACTGTATTTACTTTACATTGCGTTTGTTTTGCAGGCAACCAAACAGCCCCTTAGTTAAATATGACATATTTAACCTAATAGCATACATGTTTGTTTAAATAATGTGTTTCTAGCTTTTCAAAATGAGAATTTGAGTGGTTGTTGGGTTAATTTAGAGTTGATTTCGAGTTCTTTAAGTCAACTTGAATCAGACCCGAATAATGCTTAGGTCTATAAATATGATCTATATAGTAATTGGGTCAATTAGAACTAAGTTTTGTTTAGTCGCACTTGTGTCAGGTTATCATATTAGGTTATTTATTAGTACCCCTAGGCACAATGGTGGTTCGTTGTTAACTTCGCCCAAATTGCATTTGTGGTGGTGGGTTTGAGGGATTATTGGGTTTGACTTGACAATCTGAGTAGCATTAACAACTCAACCCAATGGGCAAACACGATTAGGGTTAACCTTGCGAAGTTCAAAGATGTCGATAAGGATGTAATGAGAACATGAGCTGACAATGAGAGTCATGATCAAAGAGATGTGGCTCTAATGAATACTCAAGCAACATGGTAGTTAAGAAGTTAATATGAAGATAAAGGCGAAAAGGTCAACCTATAGTTTGGTAGTGTATATTCTTTTGTGAAAGATGACAAATTATTTAAATGTGAGATGACTAGATAACATCTCACAAAAATCAGTAATGTACAAATTCTTTCATGTTCGTAGGAGGTACAACAATGAAGCAATCAAGACGAGATGATGATGATTTGATTATGTCAAGAATGTTTAGTACTTGTCGAATAAAGTCCCTTAACCTTATAATTAGACATTAAGTCTTGCCACTAAATAGAGCTTAGAGACACTTCTAAAGTTAACATAGAGTATGTCTAATGGGTTGGCCTACCATCTTAAATACCTCATGATGATGAGTGAGCTATGGTAATTGGGTGGAGAACAAAAAAAATATCAAATGGACAATTGGAAAAATGCACACCTAAGAAGAAATTGGGGAGAAGCGAAAAAGTGCCTTCTATGGGTTATGACTATGAAACCCATATGACCTTGCTCTATAGTAAGGTTAGTCTTGACAAATATGGATAAGCTAGCTAGATAGTGACCCCATTCAAACTCATGCAAGAATCAATGATAACAACTTCGTCTGCAGATAATCGAAATGCATAAGTGTGAGGGTTTATAGATGTAGAAGAAAGTGATGATTGGTGGAGTGAAGTGTCAGCTAGTAGAGGGAAAATAGATAGCCTAATAAGATAAAATGAGACCAATGATAATTGGAAAATAAGGTCTGCCACCAAATAGAGCTTTGAGGCACTTCTAAAGTTAACCTAATGTTTATTTAATTGGGTTATATACCCTTCCTCGCTACCTTAAGAGAACAAGCGAGGAAGGGTGATTGGGTGTATGACCTAAGAGTATCAACTATAAATTTATGAAAATGCATACCTCATAGGACATTGGAGAGGAGAGAAAAATTATCTCCTACAACTTGTAACAGTGAAGCTCCATATGATCATGCTCAATAATGAGGTTGGCTTGTGAGATCTTGAATAGGCTAACTCAATAACATTCAAACTCATATGAGAACCAATAACAACAACTTGGGGTGCAAATGATCAGATATGCATTAGAACGAGGGTCCTTAGATTTATAATAAAGTGGCGATTAGTCTAGCAAAGTTGCGGCCAACATTGTGAAACTAAACAACATGATATGAACAAAATAGACTGGCTACACTTTGCTCAACGTTAATACTTCAATGGGATCTTGCCAAAGGAAGGGATTAACGAAATCAATGTCATGTGAAAGTCATGGAAGAAGAAGAGATGAGGACTTATCTATAAAGAACATCATGAGATTGGTAGCTTGTGCATCGCGATAAGAATTTTCTAGGAAGTTCGTCGAGGGGTTCGATGGTGTATGCATCAATGACAAGGTAATAACTTTGTAAGGAAAGTGGTGTTTTTTAGGTGTTTATGGTGTTATTTAAATCATTTAATGTTATGTGATTTAATATATAATTTTAAGTGGTAGACGTGTAAATTGACAAGTTTTGAGTTTTTTGTATATATTGGGGGTCAATTTAAATTAGTATTGATACATCCTCAAATAATTATCTTGATCGAGCACGAATCTCTATGCAAAATGAAGTTGAAAAAATTAAAATTTGAACCATCCAAACTCTGATTTCAGCAAACTTATAGTCAAACTGAATGTCTCGGAAATATGAACCCAACAAGACCAAATTTGACTCAATCCAAGACTAAATGAGTCCAAATCAAGGACCCGAAGCATCGTTAGAAGTTTCAAACCACAATTTGGATTACCAAATAGTTTCCAAACATTACGTGCTTATAGTTGAATCGAGTGGCTTGATGAGACAAATCCAACAAGCCCAAGATCGCTGAATTACAACATCATTAAGACCTTCAAATGTTTAATAAATGGTCCATAATCAAGGGATTCAATATCAGCCGTCCTTTACAACATCATTAAGACCTTCAAATGTTTAATAAATGGTCCATAATCAAGGGATTCAATATCAGCCGTCCATCCAACCACTCCCCATTTACCTTTGATCTATCACCTATTTATAGGTCATGCCACCCCAAAAATCTATAAATAGACCCATCCTTTCTCTTTAAAAGGAGGGGCTCCGAGCAAGAGAGCAAGAGAGAGATCGGAGATCGCTCCTTCCTCCTCACTTCTCCTCGACCACCGCCTGAGTTCTGCCGGACCACCGCCTGACGTCGTTGCTCCACCAAACTACCACTTGAGGCCCTCACCTCCACCAGACCACCACTTGAGGGCCTGAGCTCCGCTGAACCACCATCTGACACCTGAGTTCCGTCGGACCACCGGTTGACGTCGTTGCTCCGCCGAACCATCACTTGAGGTACTCACCTTCGTCGAACCACCACTTGAGGGCCTGAGCTCTATCGAACCACCGCCTGACGTCGGAGTTCTGCTGGACCATCACTTGAGGGCATGAGCTCCGTCGGACCACCACCTGACATCGTTGCTCTGCCAGACCACCACTTGAGTCTCGAACTTCTGCCAGACCACCACCTAAGGCTCTACCTTCTATCGAACCATTACCTCAGGCCCAGACTTCCGCCGAACCACCATTTAAGGCCCAGACTTCTGTCGGACCCCCACTTGCACCCGAACTTCTGCCATACCACCACCTGAGGCTCGAACTTTTTTCGGACCATCACTTGAGGCCCGAACTTCTGTCGGACCACCACCTGATGCATAGGGTTCTACCAGAGTACTGACCTACTACAACGGTTTTTCTAACCCCAATCTCCAGCCATCTACGATATTTTGGACCCTTGTCTCCTACCGACTATGGTACTTTCGGCCTTCATCTCCTACTACGGTCATCCCGACCTACATCGTCAGATAACGGTCTCTTTGACCTCGATCTCCTACATACTACAGTCCTTCCGACCTACATCACCGCAGAATGGTCTTTCTGACCCCGGTCTCCTGCCTACTACGATATTTTCAACATTTATCCTATAAACTATGGTCATGCCGACCAAACAAACATGTCTATGTTGATTATTGTAACTCACACCATGTAATGCATTATATATGATGTATATTTGTGATATCAAGCCAAGGCCTTCTCCATAAGAAGGGCCTCATTTGTAACCAACTGCAAATACTAGTGGATTCATTCAAACTGGGCCAGGCCCCATGATTTTTCTCCCTTTTCAGGGATTTCCACATAAAAACTTTAGTATCTCTTATGAACGCTACACCCTCTCTCTTATCTGATTGTGTGCTAGATCTTTGTGCAATGTTAAGACGTTAAACTTCATATTTCTCTATTGCCACGAATATTACAGGACGTAAATATAATTTGACCAACATTGAACCTAGTTGACTTAAAGCTGGTATAAAAGAGAGGTCATCAAATGGACTCAACAATAAGTGTGGTGTTATTTTAAGGAACACTGCACGTGTTTGCATTAACTGGCCTAACAGCATAAAAGGAAGCTAGGTCAAACTAACATGATGCTAATCATAGAGGGTGTCAGCTGTGGGAGAAGTGGTGACATCAAGCTTAAGTGCCTAACATGTGCGATAAACAAGTGAAAATTGGATTTGATAAGCCTATTGAGTGCTAAACTAGATAAAAATTTGATATGTTAACTTCGAAATCTATGTTATACTCAAAAAGAGATATTTAAATCAACCCTAACATTTGTGCTACACCTAGTAGCATGAAGTAGATATATTTTAAACTAGACACAAGTTGGATGAGATAAATTTTATTTAAACTTGCCACTCATTAGTCCGGTTGAAAATTTTATTCCACCATTCATGTTCATTCAAATAAATTTCACAATAACATATCAACTAACTTTATTATAAACTTTGTATGGCTTAATTGAAAATTTGGAACCTCTAGAGTTTAGCTTGACTTACTTGTGCAATTATATATTAATCCCTCATAAATTTTTAGTTATTGCAATTATACCATCATCATTTGTGAAAAATTATATAATAAACCCTCATATCAACATTCACATTCATTCAAAATCTCATATGTGCAAGTAGTACTCTCAACTCCTACTTAGAAGAACCCCAAATGAACCTATAAAAAAGCAAATGTGATTTTGTTCTTTAGAAATATAATCTAACATGTAAGTGTCATTTAGGTTTCATTTGGTATAGCTTTCGTATTGCTTCTTAAGTAGTTTTTTAGTACAAAAAATAATTAGAAAGCATCTCAAACAAAACCTCAATCATAAAAAAAAAACTACTTTATTTAGTGAACATGAAAACATCAAATTACATTGGCCAACCAAAATCCTCATACCGAGTAGAGAAAGAAGCCAAGCATCTATTTGCAACAATAATATAAAAAAATAATACTTTTTTTTTTTCAAAACAATATTACATGGAAGAAGTCTTTAAAGGCTTTCTTCTCTCCATCTTTCATTGCAGTTCTCTCTTAATCAAAATAAGAACAATTTTATTCCTTATTCCTTTTAATTTTGGATTAAAACCTAATACTTAATAACATCCATACAGTCAAAAGCTATGAAAATTCATCAAAATTACTTTATTTCATGTAGCCTTTTTCGCTCAATGTATTGGATTAAAACATGGCAATAGTCATGGGATCTAACTCCACCATGCACTGGAGTAATAGCTGAGGCCACCTTATAAGCCTTCTTAAAGCTCACATCATCGACTAGTTGATATTCTCAAGCGCTTCCTATATCCTGAAATATCTGGACAAAATGAAAAGTTCATGTAAACAAGTTCAAGTATAAATGAGAGTGAGAGAGAGAGAGAGAGAGAGAGAGAGAGAGAGAGAGAGAGAGAGAGAGAGACTCTTTAGTTCATTTGCTCATAGCAAGGTTTTAATAACTAAACAAGAAATTAAAAAACAAGCATAAAGAAGAAAAAAAAAACTATCAATAAAGAACATTCAAATGCAGCTCAATAGTATTGAGTAGTGTCAAAGGGATCAAAGTTCAAGTTAATATCTATGCTTTAAATGCCATAGAGACCCCTAGAAAGCAAGATTATTCTCCCAAGCAATACTCCATCCAAAGTAAAAGAGAGAGGATTTTGGATCCAAGTTCTGATGTAACAACAAGGATAAGAAATAATCCAAATTAATCAACACATTTCTTTTGATATTTTTGAAGTTTTGATCATAGTGTCTCTGGTGATTATGTACAACGTTCGGTGCATTATCTGACTTGTAATATATAGTGAGAAGCAGATTCAGGTTCCCTCTATCTGCCAATTTTAGAATGAACATAATTGATGTGCTAAAACAATCATGATTCTCCCATATAAGCCTGGTGCATATCCAATGCTGTAATATCCTAAAATTTAGGTAAAGGAAAGTATTTTTTTCAATTATATATTATTATAACAATTAATTTATTATTTATTAAATGCAAATATATAAATTTATAATTTTGAATAGGTGCTTATATTGGATGAGAAGTTTGACAATCACTTATAGTGGTGGGCCTCACTCTCTTTTCTTTTGTTTGAATTTAATGCAAGCCAAAGTAGAAAAATTCTGAAAAGCAAATAAAGGATTTTATTGTTGTTCGGCATAGTGCAAGGGAAAAAAACGACATAGTACTTATTAGGAGAGATCGACACAATGTTGTAAGGCACTGTTCGACTAGTGCATTGAAGAGTTCAGTTATTGTGAACTGCTGGAAGAAAATCCTGTGAAGATTGTAGAAATTCACATCACTGTGCAAGGAAAGTGACACAGTGCAATGCTCGATAATGTAGGTAATAGAAGTGTAGTGAAATTGAGATTATTTAAAATCTATATCAAAGATTGAGTGTGAAGGATTGGTAGGAACTATGTGATGAATTATAGTTTAGTGTAAATGTTGTAACCGTACGAGAGCATTTGCACTGAAAGATTTGTGGTTGTGAAAGATCCGAAAAAAATTTATATGGAGTAAGAATCAAAGGAAGAAATTAAGGTAAGCAAATTGGTTGTTTAAAGTGATTTTTGTAAAGGTAAATGCAAATTCCAAAAGAAAAAGTTATTAATTGTGTAGGAATTTAAATAGTATATAAGGAGGAGAGAAATTGGGTTCGAGGTTACTTACAAAAGGAAAAGAGTAAGAGGTAGAGGAATTAATGAGTCAAATCTTCAATGAGGTAAATAATGCAAGTTTAATTTAAAAGTATATACTATTTATTTTGTAGACTCGTACACTAGCATTTAATGAAAATTCAAGGAAATAGTTAGAAAAAGGGAATGATGTTATAAATGCATATTTATAGCCAAGTATTTATGCATGAACAACCACATGCAAATTTGAATTATTCAGATTTAAAATAAAATGTAATATAATTATTTAAAGATTTTTTTCTAGTTGGTAACATTTTGAAAATAAGTAGAATTCGTTACATGTGGCATATAAATTCTCTTCATGCAAACAATATAATAGATATGTTGTTATAAAAGTATGCAACCCTATAATATAACTAAGAACTATGAATATGTGAAATTTAATGAATATCAAATCAGTAAAAATTAACTATAAAATGATATGATACTTATAATTGTAGGTGGGGCAAAAGAGACTCCAATTATGATACCTGATATTATAGGTGGGGTAAAAGGGAACCTAGAAATATGATATATGCATAGCCGATGGGGCAAAAAGGGACCCCTAAAGAGACAAAAGCGAATTCTATGTAGTTAAATAACGTTAATGTCAGGTTACCTAGGCTCCATTGAATATTTTTATGAAATTTTAGTCAAATCGTTAAAGACTAATATTGATATTCTGTATAAACGTCAAATGAATAAAAAGATAATTTTTAAAGATGATTTATGTTGTTTTGCAAATATTTCTGAATTAATTTAATTATGTTATTATTTATAATCTGGTATTTAATTTTTATGTGAATTGCATAACTTATTGATCTTCATAGTTCACATGTTCTTTTTATGATGTTGTTGTTATCGGAAAATGAGAGGAAAAGGTCTAAACATAATAGGTTCAAATTATTTTATGTTTTATTATATTTAGCTTTATTTATAGGTCTACAGTTGAAGTTGTAGACTATTCAGTGGTGTACTAACTTGGATTTTCTTAGTGGCTCTATAATTATTTATGTGATGAAAGTTGGATCCTTTATATGCTTCCGTTATTATTCAAATGTGATTGTCAATGAATGTTTAAATGAGCATCAAATTGATGAGAACTATTAAATGTTAAAAAGATTAATGTTATGTGTTATTTATGTGACACTCTACGTTACTGATAAGAGGTATCATGAGATGTTACAAATACAATCACCATCTTCTTAATTGTTTGGCACACTAAAGACATCATAGGTGCTTGCCTTACTTCCCGACTCCTTGAGTTAAGCATTTTACAAGGTATACAGTAATGGCACCTAGCTTGAATGTGTACATGGCATTATGACCTCTCATTGCCTAACCCAAGCTCTTAGCTCACATTCCACAAATACATATATCAAACATAGACTAGTTTTGAGAGGTCTGGCTTGATTGCATCCACAAAGGGGGAATAGATACCATCAGCACAAAACTATAAACACATGGAGAGGTACCCCCTATCCACTCCAATAATATCATTTACACTATTTATGTTGCAACCTAAGGGTTGAAATGGCAAGTAGCAATGAACTAATGATGTCCATGTATAGTTGTTAATTGAAATGTTGTTACTCCATTAAATAATGATACTTTTTAATGATTTGATCTAACAATTTTTCCAGAAAATGACCATTTTGATCAATTCATTTTACCATGTGCCGGCATTATAAGGTTTGTAAAGTAGGATGTATTAGGGTATATGATTTCAAATTAAGATCTATCACAAAAAACAAAAACTCATGTAATATGCACACATTTGTATATGGTGCAAAAGAGGAGTTTAATCTAGTAGTTGGTATGCAACTCATTAATAAACGGAATTAAAAACTTGGAACCTCTAGATTTCATCATTTTTTACAAGGGTACATATATTACTTGCAAAAAAAAACTCTACCTAGTCATGCCCATACAACAACAACAACAACATCAAGCCTTTATCCCACTACGTGGGGTCGGCTACATGAATCCTTTTTCTCCATTGAGTCCTATTAAAAGCCAAATTCTCGTTTAAATCTAATAAAGAAAGGTCATTCCTAATATTTTCTAACCAAGTCTTTTTAGGTCTACCCCTACCTTTCTTAACACAAGTCAAATCTAATACCTCTACTCTCGTAACTGGGTCGTCGGAAGGCCGCCTTTTTATGTGACCAAACCATCTAAGGCGACTCTCTCTAATCTTATCTTCTACTGGAGCTACTCCAACCTTTTCACGTATATGCTCATTTCGTATCCTATCTCTAAGGGTAAAGCCACTCATCCATCTAAGCATCCTCATCTCTGCCACACTTAACTTAGTATTATGCTTCTCTTTTAATGGCCAACATTCGGCACCATAAAGCATTGCAGGCCTCACTACCATCTTATAGAATTTTCCCTTAAGTTTGAGGGGTACATTTCTATCACATAACAAGCCCGATGCATTCCTCCACTTCAACCATCCAACTTGAATTCTGCTGATAATATCCCCATCTATTTCACCATCACTCTGAACAATAGATCCAAGATACCTAAAACGTGTACTCTTATTAATGACTTGATCGCCCAAAGTCACAATCCCCTCACTAGGACTATTACTGCTAAAATTACACTCCATATATTCCGTTTTAGATCTACTCAAGCGAAAACCTTTAGACTCTAAGGTTGACCTCCATAATTCAAGTTTACCTTCAACTCCCTCTCTAGTCTTATCAACAAGAAGAATATCATCAGCAAAAAGCATACACCAAGGTACATCATCTTGCAAATGTCTAGTGAGAACATCCATGACTAAAGCAAATAGATATGGGCTTAAGGCTGATCCTTGATGTAACCCAACCGAAATAGGGAAATACTTGGTCAAACCACCTTGTGTTTGAACACAAGTAATAGCTCCTGCATACATATCTTTAATGATTTGAATATAAGCATTATTGACTCCTTTCTTATCAAGAACTCTCCATAGCCCATATCTAGTCATGCCCATGATTAAACTTAATTTTACAATAAACTAATCTGGCATTCTGACAATAAATCAACATAACCAAACAAATGAGCCAAATATTAACATGGAAATAATCAGCATAAGCAATGAATTGACTCACAATACTGACAATAGAAGCAATGTTGGGTCATTGTTTGTGTCTTCATTGTGATATGGTGGAGCTCATTTTTCATTTGAATGACTCTTGAGTAGTTAGCTGACTAACTTAGTTTTTCCATGGTGCTCCAAATTTCTAAGCAAGTGTCAAGCTTTAGGACATAAGGGAGAATGGGAGCAATTAAGGTGGAATAAATGGCAGCAACAATATTTTGGTTCATAAGCATCAAAGTGTTCTAAGAGGGGTTTAGATAAAGTTGTCCATTAACATTAGTTTGACGTTTGTTAAGGTAAGGTATAATTCAATCCACAATTTTATTGAAGCCATTTGCGGTGAAGAGTTTGAAGATTTTAGATCATCATAGTAGACGATTTTCACTTGAGAGTTGTGCCAACAATGAATTTTATGTTGGGACATGAGGAATTTGAGGAAGGGAGGAATGCTTAAGCCATTGAGGTTGAGACCCGAAAGTTCCTCATATAGGGCAACCAATAAGGATTGATTCAACTGGAATGATTGGGAGGAAATTCAAATACATAGGAGAGCACTAGGAGTGTCAATATTTGACACGACCAAAACTCGAACCAAAAACTCGGGGTTACGGTCAATCCATTTAGCAAACAGGTTAGGTTTGGGATTCAAATTTTGACCCATTTAAAAAATCTGGTCGAGTCGGGGTCAACCCGCTAACTCGAACTTGGCCTAGGGTTTGCTTTTCCTCTTCTCCCACCATTCGTAATTCATGCGTGAGGCAAAGTTTTGAACAAGTTGATAAAAGACTTATTAACCTGCTTCGACCATTTGATGATGTTCCTTCTGTTAGGTTGAAATTCACGACAGCTCGTCGTTCCTTTATTTGGATCAAAAATAATGATAACTATGAGAGGGAGCTCGCTCGTTGTGAAGATAATCTACATCTGCTTTGAGCATGAGGTAAAGTTTGGAAAGAGTCGATAAAAGATTTCTTCGCCTCTTTTTACGACGCTCCTTCTGTTGGGTCAAAAGTCACGAAAACTCGTTGTTATTTCGTTGGAACGGAAGTAATGACAACGGGAAGGAGCTTGCTCGTTGTGAAGGTACACGCTTCTTCGACCAAATCTTGCACCGTGGTTTCGTGTTGGGTCGAGTCAACCCGGAAACCCGACGGGTCGAGTCCGAGTTGAAAATCTCTGACCCATCTACAAAAAAAGGTCGAGTTCAGGTCGAGTAAAACAATAATATATCAAAATTAGGTTCAACCCGAACCTTCCCCGCAACCTGATTTTGACCACCCTAAAGAGCGCTTAGGCTAGGGTGTGCTCTAATACCATAAAGAACCTGTGCAATGAATGCAAGTAAAGGAAATTAAGAAAACAAAAGGAAGAAGAGATGAGGAACTAAGTAGAAGTATTTCATTTCATTTCTACATATAGGTATATAGGATTGCACTTAATTCACACAAAGAGATATGGAACTGGATTATTACATGATAGAGATTTGTTTTCCTTAGATGGTGGTGTTAGCATGGTTTGCTATGATTGGATGGTCATTTTTAATTGGCTGAGAGAGTAGCTGCTACTTTTGCTCTACCAAGCTGCAATTTGCATAAGGGTTGTTATCAAAGCTTTGAGAAATGACCCACCAAAATAAGAAATTTAAAAGGAAATGTGATGCTGGATACTAAATTTTAACAGCCTGAGGATGCAGTTGCTCTTTTTTGAATAACATGACAACCAAACCAATAAGCTTGTATAAAAGTAGGCATTGTTCCTTGTTCGTAACAATTACAAAGCAAACTCAATAATTAAAGTTACATCATCAAGACCAAAGCTTCGTTTGAGACGGCTTTCTTACTGTTTTTTGAAGTAACTTTCTAGTAAAAAAATATTTTTTGTACTAAAAAACTGCTTCAAAAATGAGCAAGAAAGCCGTCCCAAACGAAGCCTAAATACGAAATTGAAGAAACATTCATCTTGTCAGCTCCTACGAACTTCTCATGATACAATGATTACTAACAGGACTGCCTTCTCCTAACCAAATAACCCTCAAGAAATGTCAAATGGAATCAATTCATGCAACCAAATACTAAACTAGATATGATCCATCAATTTAATTACTTTCTATTAGGGAATACAAAGAGAGCATCAGAGAGAAAACAAGAATGAAATACAGACCTTCCTCTATCTCTAAGCTTCCAATAAGAGAAATGCACACTGTTATTAAAAACAATCTCTCATCTTCAAGGAAGACCAAGTAGGAGTTGGTTTATTGAGCTTGTTATTAAAAACAAGAGAAATAAGATAGTGACTCATAAAGGGCTGTACACTGGAAGAAATTATTTTGTGCAGAGTCCGGACGCAGAACATCATCCAGAGACCAACCAGAATGCGCCACGTCAATGGTACCGAGCCGCGGTATCGGGTCGCGATACCGAGCGAAGGGGTGATGTGGCATATTTTGGTTGATCTCCGAACGACGTTCGGCATCCGCACATAATAATTTGTCGTTCTTTGGATATCTCCCCATTTTTTTTTTTTCCCTCCAGTGAAAATCCTAACCATCAAATTCGAAATCTGGTAAGAGATATTGCAATTTTTTTTCAATAAGGATAGGAATACCATTTTGAACAGAAGAGAACTGTTCAGAATAAAGAAATATGTGTAGAATTTCTGTAAGTTAGTGAATCTCGTAGAGAATACAAGCGTCCAGCTCTCTGCTTTAACTAGAAGCCCAACATTGAATTTGTACATTTGGTCACAGATGAAAGAATTATCAACAACTACATTTTTCTGCTTCCGGCTAGGATAGCAGTACATTGAACAGTGATTGGATCCTCACTATTTTCTATAGAAACAGAATGCTTTAATCCTACAATTTAACAAAATAATACATAAATTTTCCAAAACAGTATTACATGGAAGAAGTCTCTAAAGGCTTTAATCTCTCCATCTTTCACGACAGTTCCCTCTGAATCGAAATGAGAAAAATTTTATTCCATATTCCCTCAGATTTTGGATTGAAAATGTAATAGTTAGTGATCATCCATACAATCAAGACTTGTGAAAATTCATCAAAATTATTATTTTAGTTCATGTAGCCTTTTAGCTGAGCTCAATGTATTGGATAAAAGCATGGCAATAGTCATGGGACCAACTCCACCAGGCACTGGAGTAATAGCTGAGGCCACCTTGCAAGCCTCCTCAAAGCACACATCACCTACTAGTCGATATCCTCGAGCACTTCCTGTATCCTGAAACATTCGGGCAAAGTGAAAAGATCATGGAAACAAGTTCAAGTAGAAACGAGAGAGACTCTTTATTTCAATTACTCAGAGCAAGGTCTTAATAACTAAACATGAAACACGAAACAACTATAAATGAAGAGCTTTCAAATGCAGCTCAATAGTATTGAGTAGTGTCAAAGGGATCAAAGTTCAAATCAATAGATATGCCTTAAATGCCTATAGATACCCCTAGAAAGCGAGATTATTCTCCCTAGTAAGCGAGATTATTTATGTGTGCTTCCGTTATTATTCAAATGGAATTGTCAGTGAATGTTTAAATGAGCATCAAATTGATGAGAACTATTAAATGTTAAAAAGATGAATGTTATGTGTTATTTATGTGACACTCTACGTTACTACTGGTAAGAGGTATCGTGGGGTGTTACAAATGCAATCACCATCTTCTTAATCAAAACATTTGGCACACTCAAGATAATATAGTTATCCAATGCCTGAGGCAGTAAACCCCATCATAGGTTCTTGCCTTACTTCTTCACTCCTTGAGTTAAGCATTTGACAAGATACATAGTAATGACACCTAGCTTGAATGTGTGCGTAGCATTATGACCTCTCACTGCTTCACCCGAGCTCTCAGCTCACATCCCACAATACATATATCAAATATAGACTAGTTTAGGGAGGTTGGCTTGATTGCATCCACAAGGGGGGAATAGATAATATCAGCACAAAACTACAAAGCACATGAAGAGGTACCTCCTATCCACTCCGATAATGTCACTTACCCTGTTCATGTTGCAGCCTAAGGGTTGAAATGGCAATTAGCAATGAACTAATGATGTCCATCTAGAGTTGATAATTGAAATGTTGTTACTCCATTAAACAATTATACATTTTTAATGGTTTGCTCTAATAATTTTCCTAAAAAATGACCATTTTGATCAATTCATTTTACCATGTGTTGGCATTATAAGGTTTGTGAAGTAAAATGTATTAGGGTATAGGATTTCTAATCAAGATCTATCATGAAATACATTAACTCATGCAACATGCACACATCTGTATATGGTGCAAAAGAGTTCCATCTAGTAGTTGGCATGCAACTCATAATTAAATGGAATTTAAAAAATTGGAACCTCTAGATTTCATCATTTTTTACAAGGGTACATATATTACTTGCAAAAAATTCTACCTGGTAATGCCATGGTTAAACATAATTTTATCATAAACTAATCTGACATTCTGACAATAGTCAACATAACCAGACAAATAAGTCAAATATCAGCATGGAAATAATCAGGAAGCCAGAATGACCAAATTAACATTATATCGCAATTATCTAAAAAAGATAATGGAATTAGCATGCAAGATAGTTTAAAAAATATATAAGTAGCAGCAGCATAGATTTCTCAGGTAATCCTTAGGAGATTGACTACAACTTACATCAACAGGATTAATTCCAACATCAACAACAACAGCACCCGGTTTTAGCCAGCTACCCCTCACCAGATTTGCAACTCCGGCAGCTGAGATAACTATGTCAGCTTGTTTTGTGATTTCTTCAGGGTTTTTAGTGCACGAATGTACCATTGTTACTGTTGCATTTGCTCGCTGTTCAAATGGGAGTCATGAATTTAAAATGAAGAACAAAACCACAAAATCTGATCAGTGATACTGCAATATGTTAAAATCATTCACAAGCAAAATAGAAAATACAACAGCAACAAAATTCCATAACAAATATGTCCAAAAACCTTTCAATCAGGGGGGGAGGAAATGAAATAACAAAGGAGCAGGAATTCCAATAGAACAACTTCTTTTCTGTAACGAACATACTATATAATTTGAAACCAAACTTTGGATAAATAATTACATAATGTTGGAGAGGAAAACCCATTATTGTCTCTTAATTTTTTTTATTATTGTCTCTTAATTGAACTCTAATAATGGAAGGAAATCTAAATAGTAAAAATAACATAGTATAACAAAATCATCCCAAGGAAGATAGAATCTACAAACAAAACAAAAGAAACTTCAAATGAATTATATATAAAAAAAAAACACAGAAGATAATAAGGAGAGATACCTGCAATAACAATGCAGCAGGCATTCCAACGATGTTGCTTCTTCCTATCACAACAGCTCTTTTCCCCTTGATTTCAATTTCATACCTGTGCAGAAGTTCCATGCATCCTTTTGGCGTACATGGGACAAACAAAGGTTCCCTACCTTGCATGGCAAGACGACCAATATTCAGAGGATGGAAACCATCAACATCTTTCTCAATACTAACAGCATTCAAAATTTTCTCCTCATTCATGTGCTGTCAATAATAACCAACAAAGCATAAATCAACTATCCCATTCTTTATAATGAGAAAGATACAAAGGATTCAGTTGCAAACTGATAAATAAGTGTTTCAATTTTCTTTATCATATTTCAATTCTCTTTTCTAGTTGTTTGGCGGGTACCGTCTTCATAGAAGATTAACATGTCATATCATGGATATTCTTAACAAAATGAGCAATCATTAAAACACAAAGCATCATCAAACAAGGATAGATAGTCATAGCTAATGCGACAACCTCGACATGATATAATTATTGGTGTTCAGCTAAAAGAAGAGATGCTTAGAGCCCTTTAAATAACAAATAGATGAATCCATTCAAATCTAAATACAGAAGAACCCAACTGAAGTGTTTATTGAAAAAGCAAAATCAAATTGCCTCATTAAAGAAGCAAGGAATGCAACATACCCGAGGTAGAGGTAATTGTACAAGGATGCCATGAACTAAAGGATTGCTATTGAATTTGGAAACATGCTTGATAACTTCTTCCTCAGAACAATCCTCAGGCAAATTAGCTTCATAAGATGCAATGCCTACATCTTCGCAAGCCTTCTTCTTGTTGCGCACATAGGTTTGAGAATCTTTTCTCGACCCTACTAGAATAACTGCCAATCCAGGTACAATGCCAGTTGATTCTTTAATGCCATCTATCTCACCAGCAATTTCATCTCTGATCTTCTTTGCAATTAATTTTCCATCAAGCAACTTTGAAGATGTCTCGGTTGTCATAGCAACTATAAATGAAATTGAAGGCAATAACAAGTAAAATAACTTATTAACTATAATTCATTTGAACTGATGACAAGGTTAGTCATATTGTAACGGATCAGAAAAATTAAAAGCATGGATTCATAAGAATAAAAAAAAAAAAACAAAGCAAGAAAAGCATAAGCGGTTAAGTACCACAACTACTTCCAGTTTACATGGTATTTATATGTAGGCATGCCAAACCCTAGAACCAAAAGCTTCCATTACAGTGATAACTTCACAGTCAATTCGATGGTCATTTGTAACTGTGAGTTGGAAAAGTGTCAAGCTCTAAGATTTAAGTATGTTAAAAACTCTAATGATGATACCCCTTTCAACAATGTGAAGGAAACTCAGTTGACTTTGCTTCCTGCTAGGATAGAACTACATTGAACAGTGATTGGATCCTCACTATTTGCCATAGCATCAGAATACTTTAATCCTACAATTTAAAAGGTAAGAACCCCAATGACATGGAAGCAAAGAAAAACTATACCTTAAACTCCAATAAAAAAAAAAAAAACTCCCAGGTAGATAAACCAATATTCAATTATGAAGAGACATTTCCGCTTACAGCATTTCAATCCCATGAAAAAATGTAATCCACCACACAAATCAAAATTCCCCGTAAGGAAATTAAGACAAGATACAATACAATCACCAAACTATCCGCTCAGCCTCATCTTACAAGGTTACTCAACAGTGTAGTGACAAGGAGCTCCTAGCCTCCTAGGTAACTTAACATTCAATTACCAGAACTGTGAGCATTTGTGAACTTACCAAAAAAAAAATTATCACTAAAAGGGCGACGGGAAGCAGATGGGAGTGGAGGGGCGGAAGATCAACCTGAAGCGAAAGCGGATGAACTCACAAAGCTCCGTTTGTTGGATTTGGGGGAGAGAAAAAGCGTGCGGCGTAGATGGAAGCCGCGGATGCGAAAGGGAAGAAGAAGGCGACTCGTAGCCGAGTAGGAGTCTGAGAATACCGTCGAGGACGCCGCCATCACTGTAGGAATTCCGGTAGAGAAGCACTTGGAAAAACGTTGACCAGGTTGAGGGTTTTTAGCGGGGGGAAAACGCAGACACAGTGGTCAGATGGTTTGTATAAAATTTTTCTATTTTTATATATTTAATACTTAAATTTTTATATTTATATATATATATAATTCTCAAAATTTAAATAATAAAAAACAACATAAATATTAATTTATTCAAGATAAATTTCATTTTTAGCATAATTTTGATATTAAAATTATTGGTGTCAAAAATTGACCTGACTCGCCAGCCTAGACCGAACTTAACCCGAAAAATTTAGGCTTAGGTTGACCAATTTAAATAATAATTTGACTTTGAATTGTGTTTTCCGACCTGTTTATTAAACGAGTCTAATTCAAATTGACATGCTAACCCATATTCATCTGAAAATGATCCGGTTACCATTTTTAATTTTTACATGTGAATTTAATCTTTTTTTAATAAAATATCATCAATTTTATAGTTAATATGTTAGAAAAAAAAAATTAATCAAAATGGATAAACGAGTCGTAGCAGCGGAGGAAAGGCCCCCCCACCCCACCAAAAAAAAAAAAAAACAAATAGGATTTAGGGAACGGTTAAATATCACGACGAGTTAAATTCTCTATTTCCCTATTTTTGCTATAAATCTCAGATTTACAGGATTTGGCCGAATAAGCACGCAAAAGGAAAAAAGATGGCTACCTTCGCAACGAGCAAGCTCCCGTCGTCATTGTTATTACGTTCGATCCAACAGAAAAACGACAAGGAGGTGTGACCTCAAATCTGACAGGTAGGAACATCATCGAAGGAGGCGAAGAAGTTATTTAGTAACTATTCAAAACTACTTCTCACGCGGAAGTCGAATAGCAACGAACAATCAGAAAAGAGGAAAGCAAAGCTACAGCTAAACAGCCCTTTTTGTTTTTAAGGGATTATTTTTTCATCAATCTTATAGATTTTGTTGATTATCAAGATTTTGTTTATTTGGTTGCTCTTAATCAACCAAATTTTAAACTTCTATTGCTTGAAATGCGTTTATTTTTTATTTTTTATATGATCACTCTATCATATGTTTTTTGTTTCAAGCATGTGAACACTCAGCATTTCACTTTCATTTAACACTTGTATTTTTTACAATTCTACATGTAGCCAAACAATCCCTTAGTACATTTCAATTTTTTGAGTGTGTTTCTTTCATTTCTTATTCCATTAATTCTAAAATTGGGATCGAAAATTTATTAAAATAGAATTTGCACCCCCCCCCCCCCCCCCCCCCCCCCCCCCCCCCCCCCCCCCCCCCCCCCCCCCCCCCCTAGTTTGGGTTTGCATCATTATGGTTACTAGAGATTCATAGTGATGTTTTTCATCCATTTATTAAACTGGTCGGATTTTGAATGATTGGTTTTGGGTCTGATCAATTTCGAGTCGGATCCAAAGCAGACTTGTCGACCTTGTTTGACACTCCTAATTAAGATGATGCTAAATAAATATAAAAAAAAATTAAAATTAAATATATAAATACATAAAATTATGTGTGTGTGTTCGTGCGTGTGTATATATATATTCTCAGAAAGAGTTAACATAACACCAATTGTGAATGAATACTTTAAGCTAAGTAACCTTTTTTTTTTATTGAGATCTAAAATAAAAGGGGAAAAAAAGATATTATAATTAATTTGATATATGTACTCATAAAATAAAAATAAAACAGATTTGTTTAAAAAAAAAAATATTTTGATATTATCAAATTTTTATTTATGATTTTTTTAACAACTTTTTTAGCTCATTTAGAGAGAGAGAGAGAGAGAGAAATATATTTATGATAAAAATGTTTTTCTCACTCTTTTTTCATTTAAAAATTTCAATCAAAATAATGCATTTATCATCTTCCGAACTTATTCTCACTACAAATTCTAATACTTTACTTTTTTAGAAATAATAATAATAATATACTTTTAATAATATAAAAATTAAATTGGCTCATTATCTAAATAAAGTGGAGCTTAATTAATTAATTTACTTGGATTTCTTTGTTGAGTGAAGGTTTACAAATTTTAATTCATTGCAAAAAAATTAATTTCTGTTTTGCCACTATGCTTTGTTACTTTTAAAAAAAATTATATTATAAAACTTTTTTCTACAATAGTTTTAAGAAGTTATTTTCTCTATAGCAACTATACAATGTATTAAAAAAGCCGCCCCAAACAAAATCTAAGTAATTTCTGTAAATAGTAAAAATGCTATGATGTCACAAAAATGCCTCTTAACACTTAACCCATTATTTATCGGATTAAATGGCCAACAAAAAAGGGTATATCATAAAAAAATAAAAATTGAATCTATATAAAAACCCTTTTTTTATAAATATCTTTTTGTATGTGATTTAAAATCATAAATATGATATTATTATTTAAAAATAAATAAATTTAGGCCTTCACAATAAAAACTTTCTAGCTATGCCATTGGTTATAATTTTCTATCATAAGCTTAAATACATTATTTTCATCTTTACAATTTGATACAAGTCCAAAATAACGTATATGTAATAGTCATTGTACATAATGAACTGACTCAACTGAATGAATACGACTACTAAACACCAGTACATCAGATCATTCTGAAGCTTTATTATCCTTACTTGAAAATATGTAAAAACTACATAATTAGCATAAAAGCTCAACAAACACCACTATCTATTGCTGAAATCAATACACATAACATATCATATAAATAGTCTTTTATCATCTATTACATATCATGCATCATGTTATATTGTATCAGTGACGTAACATTGTCATATAAGTATGGCTACTTATCATTCATGTTCCTGATATCATTCAATTAGTTACAATCATTATTATCAATTACTAGCCAGTAGTAGTCAATTTATCATATCTATCATATGTTATCTCTCTCTTCTACTACATCATGTCAATTAGTAGTCATCAATCTTATCCATTTGATAAGTACATATATCTGTATCATATGCTATCAATGCACACACATCTATGACATATGCTTCAACATACTATCAATATATGTATGCATCAACGTATGACTAAGCAAGGCAGGACATTCTACTTTAATATGGTATTTTGCATCCTTTCATTAAATATTTATATCATTAATCATTATTATTATCATTACATGTGTCTTTCAATAATCTTAAAGAATTGTCACTCTCTGCCCGTTGGAGTAATCAGTCATTTGTTATAGGCTACAAATAGGATAACACCACAAACTATCTATAAAGGAAAGTCCATCGGCCCACCCTCATGCATATTATATTATGTTTTAGGAGCCAACCCATATTAATTATAGTGTTAATAGCCTACATTCCTTGCTTACATGAAATTAACACATGCATCGAATATCAGTGGTATCATTTTCATATATGAAATACAATAATTCATGAATACAAAAAAATGTGTAAAATATGCATTAACTTTGAAAAATCATAACTCACAATTTTCCCATTGAAATTCAATAATATTCTAATCAAAATGTTCATAAATAACAATCTCTATCACATATCAAAAGTTACATAGTTAAACTTCACATAAATAAGAGATATTAACTTTTTATCACTTTGAAGAGAGAGAACATACCAAACTCAAAATAATTGAAAATAGAAATAGAGTAATGATTACTTACAATCATTAGAATAACTTTTATAATAGGAACAACAGATTTTAAAGCCCCAAAGAACTTTCTCTATTCTTTCTCTTCTTTCTCTTTCTCTCGCCTCTCCTTTCTCTCCCTCTCCTTATCCTTTCTTTCCTACAAGATGAAGTGAAAGGAAGGGATGGGGAGATGACATGGATTTATATTAAACATATAAAAAAATACTATTCATAGGGCTATGGTTTAGGACATTCTAAATTTTCAAATAACTTTATTTTAAAACATTTTTGGGTTTTTACACTAACTGCCGCTAACATTGGGTTTTATAGCACATTTATTTTACTTCAAATAAAAAAATAACATATAATTAGAATAAATTATTTTTGTTTTACACTCATATAAACAACTTCAAATATTTCAAATACATTATCTTTATTTTATACTATATTTTGTTTTACTTTTTTTTTTTTTTTGTGCAAATCAAAGAGCATCTACTACAACTTATTTTGTAAGATACATAAAATCATCAGAGTCAACAAAATTAGAATTGCAGCATTCAATTTTTTCCTCATAATTTATTTCAAGATATCATTTAAAATATATGTGAATGACTTATTTCTAGGAAAAAAATTTGTATCAACATATTCCAGCAAAAAAACTTGGTCAAAATTTCTACAAATGTTTAAATTTGTTTTAATATAAATACAAAATAAGAATAATCAAGCAAAACTTATATTATATTAATCTCAAAATAAATTTAAATTTTAAAAATTTATCAATATTAACAATTTAATTAGATACCTTATCCTATTTTTTTCTTCTCCATTATTTAAATTTTCACATGAAAACAAGTAAATTGGTATGCACATGTGAACATGTATGAGTGTTTATTAATTATTAAATGATTTATTATAAATTATATAATTTGATAAATTACTCGTTATTAAACATGTGAAAATTGATCATATTAGATGCAAATGATAAGATAATACATAAAAGCAATAGATTAAAATGTTAATAACTATTTTCTACATAAATAAGGGTGTATTTTGAATGATATTTTTTAAATAATTTTGGCAACAGTTCTATATATTCATTTTAATCCAAATTATATTTGAATCATATCCCTAAAAAGAAAAAATTCATGCTTAATCGCACCCATTTCATGCCAATAAAGTGAATTTGAGAGAATTTTTTCACAGCTTTCGGTTTCGTTTGAGGCAGCTTTCTTAGTGCTTTCTAAAAAACTTTTTAGTATAAAATTTTTTTGTTCCAAAAAATTTTGTACTAAAAAACTCCTTTAAAATAGTAAGAAATGCATCCCAAATAAAGCCTTCATCTACACTAACTGCTTCCAACCCCTACAAAACGACTATTTTTCATAACATGATAACATGATATCATAGCATGATGAACAAAGAGATAGGCCAACATTGGTGTTCAAAAAAGTGATTACTTGAACGCATAAAGAGAAATTTCTGATCGTTAAATTCATTTAATAAAAAGAAGAGATGAGATCTAACATCCCAACAAAAGTAATTTTAAAACATAAAAGCAAACACTTTTAAAAAAATAGTTAAACAGCCAATAACTTCTAAGAATAAGCTGGTAGAAATAGTACTCACTTGTTTGGGAAGTAGACCAGGGGAGAATAAATGATATTTTACATTTCCATATGCTCACTTGCTTGATCTGGTAATAGAAATGCTATATTGGAGATGTCTAGCTCCACCTCTCTCATGATACCAAGAAGCTTTCTGGCCAGAATATCATCACTTAATGACCAGCTACAGCAGAAGAAAGTTTCAGTTTTACAGCCACTTTGCCCCTGCTGGATCCTGTATCAAAAGAATGCCTTCAGCTATTCTTTCATTACTGCAAATTTCTGAGATCTCTTCATGATGGATAATGGTATCTGCAAAAACGCAAAGCGGTTCGTGCTTTGCTTTCGGTTAAAGTTTCGATTAAAATGATTTCTCAAGAATGATTTGGTGACATCAACTCTTATAGTTTGTCCGGCAGGAACAGACACAGCCTCATTGTTTGCTGGATAAAAACAAGGAATTCCAAGTTCAGACTCTATTCTTCCTTTCAATATTGCCATCTTAGGCTTCTCTCCATGTACAAGTATGACATGTTTTGGAGATAAAAAGCTAAGGAGATCCATGATACCCTTTGCATCAGTGTGAGGGCTGAAAGACATCTGATGGATCTGGCAGGAATAAAACCTTTTTAGAGCATAAGAAACAGAAAGGAAAAAAACAAGCAAAACAATGCTTAACAATATAATAGATAGATAGTTAGCCTTGAATTACTATGTTATGAATTTTACTAATTCGTTGTATTAGGCTTTTGATGATGCTAGAATATAGCAAATAATTCTCTCTGCCTTAAGCAACTTGCATGTTTATCAGGGAGCCAAAACTGCTTACGGAAAGACGCTTTATCAGGGAGTAAAATTTAAAGATAACAATGCATTTCTGTGAGAAGACCCTTTTTTAATGAGTTGTTCATTGGCATAGTCTCTCCTAAAAGAGCAATAGTTAGAGGAACTAATTTATTGATACCCAACAGATTTTTCCATCTTCGTGTAAATCATAATAAAACAACTGCATGTAGATAAACTTTTACCATTGAGTCTAAGGCTTCATTAGGGATGGCTTTCTTACTGCTTCTTAAAGCAGCTTTCTAATAAAAAAATTTTAATTTTTGTACTAAAAAGCTACTTTATGAAGCAGTAAGAAAGCGGTCCCAAATGAAGCCTAAATAAAACTTGCAACACCGGTAGCAAGGTAGAGAACAGCTTTTGAACAAACCTGGCATCGGACGTCAATGCAAGTATCTTTGTCCAAATCAATCCGAGTAGGTTTACCGGACATAAGTTTATGCCCCACTGTTCCAGCAACACAGTAGCTGCCAAAATAATAAAAAACCATCAAACAACAATCAATATGCTAGAGTTCTTGCAGCACTAAAAAAAAAAAAAAAAAAAAAAATCCAACAATCAAATATTCTGGGAAGGCAAATACAATCAGAAGAAATTCAGATATCCAAAGGCTCCAATAATCCAAAAAGAGATGAAGATTAGATAAGGGTTAATTGTAGTTTCAAGTACCATGATAATCAGAGGGGTCCTACTAATCATTCTATATGTTCGTGAAATATGAGAACCTTTCAAATGGCAAAATATGCCTATAAAAACCTTGAGTTGGTTATAATTTCTAGAGCAGTTATTTTTTTTTTCTCACCATGTTATATATCTGAATGGGTTGGGTTTGGGCACAAAATAGTGAAGTTGATTATGGTGTAGGCAATAATTTTACTTATTATTATGATCAACTAGCAGTAACATTAGAGCATAAAAGCTTTTTGGAAGACAACTACAATGGTACCTGGTAAAAATCTAACTTTGAGGGTTTATAACTCCCCCATAAAGTGTATGCAAGAAGGTCTAGCATTGATGAATTTCCCTAAGTCATCAGTAATTACTATAACAAAATCTTCACCTGATGTTAACTACCTTTCCTTATGGGTCTCAGACTGAAATTAATAGAGAAAAATGTGGGGAGACGATTGTTGCCGGGCCACTACTCAGAAGCATCAGATCACTCAAGTGGCGCTTCCATACTCAAATTTTGACACCATATGACTACTTTTCCCACGTTTGTTCATCAAGGCAGTTTGCTTTTACCCAAGTTCCGTACCAACTCTGACCAATTTGTCAAAAAGCAAATGAGGCATCAATAGAGTAATCCGTCAATTTGACATGACAATTCTCAATTGTTAAGGTAATATGTCATCGGGACAATTTGATTTGGTGCCCTAGCCCATCAGGTGGTGAGTTAGTGGCTTAATATGTTAGTTTTCCACTCTATGAGCCTCACTAGTCAGGTCAGTAGTCAACCTCCAGAGTCATTGGATGTGGTTTATGATCCAAGTGTATATTCGCCTGATAGAACTATCAGTTCTCTTTTGCACCTATTGGGTCAAGCTAAGACATGTGAAAATCAAAAGTGCAAGTAAAATTTAGATCTCTTACAATTCCAACTCAAAAGCAATCTGAAATGCTTGATCCATTGAAGAGGTAAGATCATCTTTCATCAAACAACTCCTATGGAGAACTCTAAGAAACAATTAACTTAAGATTCCCCATGAAATCACGTCGGATCATTAGTTCAATATATTTATCAAAGAAGTGAACAATTGTCATGATTATTAGACAAGTTTTACGTTGGTTGTCGATTATCTAACACAACCCTCAACTTTTATCATTCAGGACATGATACATGGCAACGACAGTGTTAAAACTATGGGAGAGAGTTATGGAGCATAGGTTGCACCGTGACACTAATGTTTCACAAAATCAATTTGGATTCATGCCAGGTAGCTCTACTACGGAAGCTATACATTTATTGAGAGGTTTGATGGAGAAGTATAGAGAGAATAAGGAGGATCTACATATGATTTTTATTGATTTAGAGAAAGAATATGATAAGTTCCAAGAGCAGTGCTACGGAGAGTTCTACATAAGAAAGGAGTTAATAATGCTTATATTCAAGTCATTAAGGATATGTATGCAGGAGCTATTACTTGTGTTCAAACACAAGGTGGTTTTGACCAAGTATTTTCCTATTTCAGTTGGATTACATCAAGGATCGGACTTAAGCCCATATCATTTTACTTTAGTCATGGATGTTCTCACTAGACATTTACAAGAGGTTGTACCCTGGCGTATGCTTTTTGCTGATGATATTCTTCTTGTTGATAAGACTAGAGAGGGAGTTGATAGTAAACTTGAATTATGGAGGTCAATCTTAAAGTCTAAAGGCTTTTGTTCAATTAGATAAAAAACAGAATATATGGAGTGTAATTTTAGTAATAATAGATCTAGTAGAGGGATTGTGACTTTGGGTGATCAAGTCATTAATAAGAGTATACATTTTAGATATTTTGGGTCTATTATTCAGAGTGATGGTGAAATAGATGGGAATATCATTAGTAGAATTCATGTTGGAATGTTGAACTGGAGGAATGCTTCGTGCTTGTTGTGTGATAGAAAAGTTTCTCTCAAACTTAAGGGAAAATTCTATAAGATGGTAGTGAGACCTGCAATGCTTTATGGTGCAGAATGTTGGCCATTAAAATAGAAACATAATATTAAGTTAAGTGTTGCAGAGATGAGGATGCTCGGGTGGATGAGTGGCTTTACCCTTAGAGACAGGATAGGAAATGAGCATATACGTGAAAGGGTTAGAGTAGCTCCAGTAGAAGATAAGATTAGAGAGAGTCTCCTTGCATGGTTTGGGCACATAAAACGGTGGCCTTTTGATGACCTGGTTAGGAATGTAGATGTGTTAGATTTGACTTATGTTAAGAGAGGTACATGTAGGCCTAACAATACTTGATTAGAAGATATTAGAAATGACATTTCTTTATTAGATTTAGATGAGAATATTTTGACTCTTAATATGACATAATGGAAAAAAAAGGATTCACGTAGCCGACCTCACATCGTGGGATAAAGATTTGTTGTTATTGTTTTTGTAGTCAACAATTTGTATAATACTTGGCCTTAAGATAAGCATCTCATTCATTAATTGGCCATGATAAGCACATAAAAGATTCATTTTATTTGTTGTTGTTATTGTTGTTGTTATTATTATTACTATTATTATTATTATTATTATTTTGCCTTCATCTTTCTGCACTATCTACACATTCCTGACCAACTATAAAGCTTGAGAACAAGTTAGCATTTAGCAAACATGAACTATCATTCTCTATACATCATTTGCCATTCAAATTTGTGCCACATATTCATAAAATGTTTGGAAAAAAAATAGAGGAAAAAGCTTTCAAGAAAATCATCTAAATAGGTGCCATACTCTCAACCTTTAGTCAAATTGTTTCTGTTAAATCCCAGCATTCCCTTGGCATTTTAGTCCCCCAGCTAGGATGGGGATCCATGGAAGGCTCACCTAGATTGCGCCGATTTCCATCGTCCCTTGGCATTTTGATCCCACAACAAGGATGGGGATCTGTGGGAGGCTCACCTGGATTGCGTCGATCTCCTTCCATATTTAGGTGGCTGATTTAGGAAGGATAATATTAGAACAATTATATATGATTATGTAATTATTTGTTTATTTATTAAGATATATTGTATAGATCTATAAATAAGGACACGTTGAGCAATAAAATTAAGCATTTTCCCTCTCCAATTCTCTGAACTTAACATGGTATCAGAGCCTAAGGAGATATAACCCGTGAGTTTCACCATCAGCCTTCATTGTTGTTCTCGTTCAGAGACTAAAGAGAAGGAAGCAAAGAGCAAGCAACCTTCATTGCCAGCCTTCTCTTGTTATTTCTACTTCTCTTATAACCAACGTAGCCTTCATTGTTGCTGGCTTAATTAATGTAGCCTTCATCACTATCCTTAGCCACCAAAATATCTAAAGTTAATTCCTCTCAATGCTCTATGTAGGACTCTATGGCGCATCAAGGAAGAGGAGATCTCCAAAATATGTAACTTTCTTATCGCTTAAATGGGAAGAATTACTTGAAGTGGTCTCAATTTATGAAGATCTACTTGAAAGGGAAAGGATAGATGAATCACCTCCATGGGGTAGGACCAAAAGAAGAAGATCACAATTTTTGGGAATGGGATGAAGTAGACTCCATGATTATGTCATGGTTGTGGAATTTCAATACTCTAGAAATTAGCAAGACTTCATGTTCCTATCTACTGCAAAAGACATATAGGACGCCACCAGGCAAACCTTCTCAAAAGCTCGAGATGCTACACAAATCTTCAAAATTAAAGTTAAGGTGGGAATCACAAAAAAAGGAAGCACGACCGTGATTGAATATGCTACTCTCCTTCAAAACTTATAACAAGAACTTGATCACTACAAAACCATAGAGACCAAGTGTCCAGAAGATGTTGTTATCCTGAAAAAATTTATTGAGAAAGATAAAATGTATGATTTTCTTGCATAATTAAATGCAGAGTTTGATCAGGTAATAGTTCAAATATTTGGCAAAGAGGAAACAAATTCATTAAACAAGATCATTTCTCTCATTCGTACCGAGGAAAGATGATTTGGGATAATGCTATAGCCAAAGGGAGTTGAAGGTTCAGCAATGGTGTTTAACCAAAGAGGCACCATGGACGTAAAATGATAAGGATTTTTCAAAATCTAAAGACAAATACTCCCTTTGGTGTAGTTATTACAAGAAATCAAGACACATAAAGGAGACATACTGGAAGATATATGGAAAGCCCCCAAGTAAGGAGTGGAATCAAAGAAGTGGACAAAATGGTATATCACAAACCAACACTACAATAAGTCTGTAATACCTAGAAAATTCAGGTAATGACGATTTCCACAGATTAATTTTTTAGTTTAAAAGAGTTTCATTAATATTTTTATTAAAATTCATTATTAAATAATTAATATTTACTTAATAGTTAAGTACTATTAAGTAAATACTATTATTAATACAAAGCAAAACATAAATGAAATTAATTATTTCCCTAATTCCTGAATAGGTGCATTCTTTGGGTAAGAGTGTGAGAGCAGTTAAGGTGGGCCCTCTCATCTTATCCTCTTTATGATATGAATTCACTCAACCAACAAGCAGCCACTACTTTAAGGTGTGGCACAGTGTACTACAAGAAGTGTGGTTACTGGATTATTGAAGAGGAAGTCGACACAGTACATGAAGAGGATTCGTGTAATAATTGGTTTGGTCTGGCCGGTTCAGTCGAACGGGCCAGATCTATTAAAAAACTGAACCGGTCATATCTATTAACAGGGCAGACAAAGCCTTTTGTGAAACAGAGGGGCGTTCGCGAACAGAGAAGGGGCGGACGAGCAGTTTCATGCGAGAGCATGAGATGAGTTATTTTTTCAATTTTAGCAAATGATTGTCTTCAAGAATAAGAATTAACGATTCCTCTTCATTACTATCGCTAAAGGAGTGATAAATATGGAAGAAGTTTCAACGAACGGGAGGAACAATGACGAAAAGAGGAAAAATGTTTGTTTTTTTAATTTTGTATAAATTATTTCCTAATTCATTCTCTAATTAGTATAAACATTTAATTGAAGATAAGTAAGACAATTTGAAATGAGGAGAAGAGATTTGAGAAGGAAAGAGAAAGAATTTGGGATTTGGAAAATCCCGTTGTTGTAATTAAACTTTCATATGAATTTTTTTAGATTTATTTTTAAAAGCATATTTGTTTCATGAAAATTATATTGCTTAATTTTAGAAATTTTAAAAGGAAAGAAATCAAGCTATAGGATTCAACAAGAAAGAGAATTGAAGCTGAGGTTGTGACAATGATTGATTTCAAAGATTAAAGTGGGTAATTATAATTATAGTGGTGAAATTTTAATATTTTATATTTTCTTTCAACATTACATAACATTTTATATCATAGTTTTGCTTAAAGGTTTTACTCCTTTTTGAAAACCATCATATGTGAAACGATGTAAGTTTAAATGCATAAAAGAATATAGATATTGTTACAATGGAAAATGAATGAATGAAATTGTGTATATGTGAAAAAGGATGTATAAACATATATGATACATGTATGTCTTAAGAAAGTATGCACATGAAGAAATGGTATATGAAAATAAATAAAAAATGAATATATGAAAATGAATTAAAATGAATTAAATAAATAGAAAAGAAGGAAAACGATATGCATGTAAACTTACAGGAATTCACCCCCATAGAGTATTAGCTGAGGAAGTAACATACTCGTGCATGAAAAGAAAAAAGGTTATGGAAAAGGAAATGAAAATGATTGTACCTTTGGTACATACAATGTTCATGTACAAATTAAATGAGAAAGTGAATAAATATTAAAGCTTTATAAATGTTAGAAAGGAATATGACTGGATATGTATAAGTGATTGAAATGAATGAAATAAAGATAACAAAGAGAAATGAATAAGATGTATATTACAGGTTATATGTCTATTGTATATATATTTTTAATTTCATGTTGATTGTTTTAAGAGTTACCCACTGAGTTTATTTTGCAAATTCATTCCATTAAATAAATGTTTCAGGTAAGTCTTCAGAGATTTATAAATGACAAAAATGGAAGAATTTATTTATAGAAGGCAACGTAACACTAAAAACATATAATTTATGATATTTATAAATGTTAAGTATTTGAGAAATTTTATTAATGGTTCTTCAGATAAATTGTGAAAGAAAATATGATGTTTTAATGTTGTATTAATTCTAAATTAAATGATTTGATCCTACCGTCCGACTTTCATTCTCGCCTTGTTAAGTCGAACATCCGGCCGGGTCGTGACAAAAATGATATCAGAGATCAATTAATATATGAATCATATTGGAAGAACTATTAAGATGATTATTAATGATTTAAAATTTTAATGTAAAATAAATATCTTACTAAAATAGGAATCAAAATGATCTCGGAGAAGAGGAAGAGGCAGAAGTGGAAATGCCAGTGCTTAATGTTAATGTTAACCTTGATGCATTGACACACATGATGATGGGTATGACTCAGTTAATTCAAGACTCATTGAATCAAACATCCGGAAGTAGTAGCGATGGTGGAATGTCTATGGATAAATATCTCAAATTGTTTCAAGATATGAGACCACCATTATTTAAAGGAGTAGAGGGACCAATTGAAGCTGAAAACTGATTACTAATGGTTGAAAAAATTTTAGAATGAATGTTCTGTCCAAAGGAAATGAAAGTTTCCCTGACAACCTTTGATCTTGATGGAGAAGCAGAAAGGTGGTTGAGAGGTCAGCATAAAAATAAAACTGGAGGAATTCATGATATGCAAATTAAGTGGGATGATTTTACACGAATATTTAAAGATTGGTTCGTACCTCCTTCTACAAGGAGGCAGCTGCATGATATATTTATGAGATTGGTGCAGGGAGATAAATCAGTTATGCAATATGAAGCTGAATTTACAACCTTATCCAGATATGCTCCTCAATTGATACATACTGCAAAAGAATAGTGTCACTGGTTTTTATCTAGATTGAAGGATGCAATTAGGCAGCCTCTTGTTCCACTTAGAATTGAAGAATACTTAATGTTGGTGGAAAGGGCTATGAGGGTAGAATTGGACCTGCAAAACACTCGAAGGAGACGTGACTTTCAGAAGAGGAAAAGTGGTAAGGTTATAGGAATTTCTCAGGATTCACATAGCAAACCCCTTTCACAAGCTGGGAAGTTTAATTGGAAGAAGATTAAGTTCAATAGCAGTGACAGCTCAAGTGTGAACAGTTGCAACAAGTGTGGAAGACAACATAAAAGATAATGTTTATCGGGCACAAATAGTTGCTTCTGGTTCATCAATCAGGTCACATAGTCAAGAACCGTCCTACTTTGCGGCAAAGACCGGCAGGAGAGTCAAGGATAAACCCTGGATCTCAAAGAAAGTTTGGAAGATCAAGAACGATAGAATCAACTGCTTCTATCTAGGACCAAGTTAAGGCCGCTAGAATACTCTGCCTAGAGTATATGCATTGACTCAGAAGAATGTTAAGGATTCACCTAAAGTGATTACATGTGAGATTGATGAAAAATGAATAAATATGTATTATGAAAACATTGTTAAAGAAATGATGAATGTTTATGTTATTTTATAGGTGTGGTAGCGATTCAAGGAAAGCCTGTATAGATCCTTTTTGATACATGAGCTTCACACCCCTTAATTTTAGAGGCATTTGTTAAATCAATGAGATTGAATGTTTATGAAATAATTATAATTTTGAAAGTTTTGATGTCAAATGGGTCTGTTGTGAATGTAAATGGTGTATCTCAAGTGACTTTCAAAATAAATGAAAGATTGTTTGAAACAACAGTGAATGTTTTATCATTGCAAGAATTTGACATGATATTGGTATAGATTGGTTATCAAAATATTTTGTGATTATTGATTGCAATAGGACAATTATAAAAATTAATTTTTCGGGAGAAAGAAAGTTGAAATTCTTTGGGGAGAGAGGAATTTGTTCAATGATAATCACTTATATGAAAGTCTGCAAATTTGTATCCAAAGGGTGTCACTATTTTCTTGCTCAAGTAAAGGATACAAATAACAAAGTTAAGGAGTTGAAAGATAATTGTAATCAAAGAATATCCAAAGGTGTTTTTAGATGATTTGTCAGGGTTACCACTATAAAGATAAATAGATTTCACTATTGAATTGATATCAGGTTCATAACCACTAGCAAGGGCACCTTACAGAATGACAATCAAAGAATTGCAGGAAACTCACCTCTCAACTATTGACATTCACACAGGCAGTACAAAGATGTATCAAAAACTGAGATGATTATTTTGGTGGCCAGGATTAAAGAGAAATACTGCAGAATTTGTGGCAAAATGTATTTCCTGTCAGATGATTAAAGTGGAATATTAAAAGCCAAGTGGTAAACTAGAACCTTTAATTATACCTGAATGAAAATGAAAAGATATTGTAATGGATTTTATAATTGGATTACCCAGGTCAATATAGAGTCGAGATGCAATATAGGTTGTTATTGACATATTAACTAAGTTAGCTCATTTCTTACCAATCAAGAAGACAGATTCAGTGGAGAAATTGATAAAAATTATGTGGATGAAATTATAAGGTTGCATGGAATTCCAAAATCAATTGTTTCTGACAGAGATGCCCAATTTACTTCTAAATTATGGAAGAAAATGCATGAAGCTATGAGCACCCGATTAACTTTCAGTACAACATTTCATCCTCGGACTGATCGGCAATCAGAAAGGATAATTGATGCTATCAAGAAATTCTGTACTTTTTATTTTATTTGAACAATAGTGTATTTTGTTTTCTTTTCTTTTTTAGCTATCCAATGATGGGAAAGCATCCAATGATCATGGTAGGTAGTGCATATGACTTGGTAGACCTTTGGTTTGCTGGCTCGATTGGTCCCTGGCTGCTGGTGGTTCACGGGTTGGCTGTTTTGGAGCATTCAGTTTTGAGCTTGATCTCTAAGTTGCTTGAGCTGAAGTTTAGTAGCTCATTAATATCCAAAAAGGTACATCATTAAGAAGATTTACTTTTGGAGTGGCCATGTCCCTTCCCCTTCCCCTTTTCTTCTTGTCTCTTGGGAATCCGTGGCCTGTTCTTAATTATGGCTGCATTATTTTGGAGAACCGTGGCTTGCTTTTTAAATGGAGGCTGAATTCAAAGCATTTGAATTTATAACTGAATGCTTTTTCCCTTGGGAGTCCATCCAGTCTCAGATTTCCGAACTGGGATGAATTTTCCCGTGGGTTTGATGCTTTGAATTCTCGGCCTGCTTGCTTCCGAAATGCTGGCTCCTTGGTTCCGTGAGATGCTGGCTGTTTTCCGAAATCTGTGGTTTTGCTACTTTGAATTCTCGGCCTGCTGACTGCCTCTTTGGTTCCTGGTTTGGGTGATTATCCAAGAGCATGGGGGGAATATTTCTATGCTTATTATGCTTTGGTTCTAATGGAAATTAAAGATATGTGGCTTTTGGTATTCCTCTACTTTGCCTATAAATATGAGATGATGAAGTAAAGGAAGGCATTTGATATTTGTGAGCATATTTGCTATTAACCTGCGGGTTTATTCGGAAATCCTGCGGGCTCTTTCCAACCTTCTTTTCTCATCCCCTCCGGAAATCCTGCGGGCTCTTTCCACCCTTTCTTCTCGGGCTTCTAACCTCTTCGTCTCTCCGCAAGTGCCACTCCATCTGTATCCTTCTTCTCAACAGTGAAGCAACTTTAGGGTGTCGTGTCTTGGTTGATTTGGAAGCATTTGGGACAATCTTGTAGTGGTGGACCATCGGTTTGCTAGTTCTATGCACTTTACTTATTTAACCTACAAATTCGATGCATGTGAGGAACCCGCTCTGACGGTTGTCTGAGGATAGCATCTTTTTAAATTTCTTTATTTCTTTAAAATCTCCTAGCATCTTTTGTTAAGTTTTGGGTCGTTTGCGTTTATTTAATAAAGTTTGTTTTAAGTTCTACTCATTATGTCAGTTTTCTTCTTGTGTGTCTATTGTGATCAAGAGATATAGGTCCCCTATCTTTCTTGTCTACATCAATTTGGTATCAGAGCAAGTTCGTCTTTTTTTTTTTGTTTTTAGGAGTCTTTCTCTTTCGTGTCAAAAAAGTTAAAAAAAATGGCTAATGAACAAGGGGATTGGCAACAAGTGATGCAACAATTAAATGATTTGCAACATCAAATTAATACGGTAGCTGAGGCCATTGCTAATCTAAATGTCAATCAAGCTAACTCTAATCCTAGCATTATATCTTCTGGGAGTGAAGAGGAAGAACCTAGAAATCGAAATAGGCGACAAAGAAATTGGGATCACGGAATTAAAATCGACGTTCATAATTTTGAAGGAAAATTACAACGTGAACAATTCCTAGAATGGGTAGAAAAAATAGATCAGTTTTTTGAATGAAAAGAAATTCCGGATAATCGAAAAGTTAAATTTGCAAGATTGAAACTAACGGGACATGCATTAACTTGGTGGAAAAACTTACAAAACAACAGATTAAGAAGAGGCAAAGAAAAAGTTCAAAATTGGGAAAGAATGAAGGAGAAAATGAAAGGAAAATTCTTGCAACCTGATCATGCTCGAACAATATTCAAAGATCAACTCAATTTGCATCATATCATTAAAACTGACGAGGCTTATCGTATGTCTTTAAAATTGGAAAAGCAACATCAAAAGGAAAAGGGTGATAATAAATCGTGGAAACGTATAAACGTCGTTCAACTAGCGGGATTAAATCTCAATCTCAAACTTATGGGGGAACATCAGGTCTGAAAATTAAAGCTTTTGAAAGTCAAAATCAAGAAAAAGAAAAAAGAGTAGCAGGAAATAAACCGTCTGAACAATCTAAGCAAATTGGACCTTGTTACAAATGTGGGTTATATGGTCATTTGTCAGCTACTTGCAGAAAGAATAATCCTCCACGAACTAATTACATAGAAGATGAAAATGAGATAGAAGAAAAGGAGGAGAATGAAACAGAATATGAAAATGAAACTGAATTAGAAAAATTTGATTTAGAAGGAGATGAAAGTGAAGTCTTTGGTAATTCGACAAGTTCTAACAATAACAATTGACAAAGGGGATAGATGGCTAAGAGGAAACATATTCAAAATAACTTGCACCATCAAAGGAAAAATCTGTACCCTTATGATAGATAGTGGAAGTTCTAGAAATTTTGTTTCTCAAAAATTGATTGGCAAACTTAAACTCAAATCAAAACCACTTGCTAAATCCTATAAGATCTCTTGGTTTAAAGAAGGGGGTGAGGTTCCAATCACTAAACAATGTACTGTCAATTTATCAATTGGGGGATCATTTAAAGATCAAATTATTTGTGCCTCTTGAAGTTTGCCATATTTTGCTAGGACGACCTTGGCAGTACGACAACAAAACTGTTCACAATGGAGAGAAAAACACATATACTTTGATGAAAAATAATAAGGAGTTTACTCTTCATCCACAAAAGAATGTGCCAGATTCACCCGTTAAGAAAAACATAGTTGCCAAAATTACTTCTCCTGAATTGCTTTTAAATGATAATGATTTGAAACATTTTGAGATTGCTTATTTGGTTTTGGGAAAAGAATCTGATACTGTTTTATTGGATGAATTTTCTGATATAACTTCTGATGATTTTCCAATTGGATTGCCTCATATGCGACAAAATCATATTGACTTGATTCCTGGAGCTTTTTTGCCTAATCTTCCTCATTATAGGATGAGTCCAACTGAACATGATGAATCTTTTAAACAAGTATCTGAACTGCTGGAAAAAGGTTTAATCCAAGAAAGTCTGAGTCCTTGTGCTGTGCCTGCTTTGCTAACTCCAAAAAAGGATAAAATATGGAGGATGTGTGTGGATAGTAGGACAATAAACAAAATCACCATTCCTAGACTGGATGACATGCTGAGTGATGCCTTTTGGTCTTTCAAATACTTCGAGTACTTTTATGAGAACTATGAATCATATTTTGAAACCTCTCATTGGAAAGTTTGTTATTTTAAAGAGATTGTTCGTCTTCATGGTGCCCCTCGTACATTTACTTCTGATCGGGATATTAGATTTTTAACTCACTTTTGGAGAACTCTGTGGGCTAAGTTAGGAACTTCTCTTCAGTTTAGTAGTGCTTATCTTCCTCAAACAGAAAAACAAACTGAAGTTGGCAATCAAAGATTTATAAAGAATTTCAGTTCTCTGATTGCTCTTATTACTGATTGTTTGAAAAAGGGAATTTTTAGATGGACACTTGAAATTATTAAAACAAAAATGAGTCAAGCTCCCATTCTTAGATTGCCAAATTTTGAAATCATTTTTGAAGTTGATTGCGATGTCTCTCATATTGGTATTGGTGCTATGCTTAGTCAAAAAGAAAAACATGTTGCTTACCTTAGTGAAAAACTGACTGAGTCTAAGTCTAAGTATTCTACTTATAATTTGGAGTTCTATGCTATTGTGCAAGCTTTAAACTTCTGAGATGTTATTTGGTTCAAAGAAAATTTGTTACTGATCATGAAGCACTTCGTTTTCTGAACACAAATGCATACCTCTTGGATCTACATATTAATGTTGGCACTTTTAAAAAGTTAAGTAGAAAGAAATTTGGTCCATTTCGTGTGATTAAAAAATTAGGTGCTAATGCCTATTTGCTAGATTTACCAGATATTGTTGGCACTTCACCTGTTTTTAATGTTTATGACCTGTCTTTGTATGAAGGAGATTCTGACGATTTTGTAGATATTGAAACTTTACCACTCTCTGCTCCTTTGGTAAAGTCTGAAGATTAAATCGAAGATGTTATTGATGTGAAGGTTATTCAAATGAGGCATGGAGAGCACAAAAAGTTTTTGGTCAAATGGAGCAATCGGCCATTGACTGACTGTACCTGGATTGATGTGCTGATCTAAAAAAGAAAAACTTGAAACTTTATGAACGAGTTACTGATACGTTCTCATCAGGAGATGAGAATTTTCCACTAGGGGAGAATTGATGCTATCAAGAAATTCTGAACTTTTTATTTTATTTGAACAATAGTGTATTTTGTTTTCTTTTCTTTTTTAGCTATCCAATGATCATGGTAGGCAGTGCATATGGCTTGGTAGACCTTTGGTTTGCTGGCTCGATTGGTCCCTGGCTGCTGGTGGTTCACGGGTTGGCTGTTTTGGAGCATTCAGTTTTGAGCTTGATCTCTAAGTTGCTTGAGCTGAAGTTTAGTAGCTCATTAATATCCAAAAAGGTACATCATTAAGAAGATTTACTTTTGGAGTGGCCTTGTCCATTCCCCTTCCCCTTTTCTTCTTGTCTCTTGGGAATCCGTGGCCTGTTCTTAATTATGGCTGCATTATTTTGGAGAACCGTAGCTTGCTTTTTAAATGGAGGCTGAATTCAAAGCATTTGAATTTATAACTGAATGCTTTTTCCCTTGGGAGTCCATCCGGTCTCAGATTTCCGAACTGGGATGAATTTTCCCGTGGGTTTGCTGCTTTGAATTCTCGGCCTGCTTGCTTCCGAAATGCTGGCTCCTTGGTTCCGTGAGATGCTGGCTGTTTTCCGAAATCTGTGGCTTTGCTACTTTGAATTCTCGGCCTGCTGACTGCCTCTTTGGTTCCTGGTTTGGGTGATTATCCAAGAGCATGGGGGGAAGATTTCTATGTTTATTATGCTTTGGTTCTCATGGAAATTAAAGACATGTGGCTTTTGGTATTCCTCTACTTTGCCTATAAATATGAGATGATGAAGTAAAGGAAGGCAGTTGATATTTGTGAGCATATTTGCTATTAACCTGCGGGTTTATTCGGAAATCCTGCGGGCTCTTTCCAACCTTTTTTTCTCATCCCCTCCGGAAATCCTGCGGGCTCTTTCCACCCTTTCTTCTCGGGCTTCTAACCTCTTCGTCTCTCCGCAAGTGCCACTCCATCTGTATCCTTCTTCTCAACAGTGAAGCAACTTTAGGGTGTCGTGTCTTGGTTGATTTGGAAGCATTTGGGACAATCTTGCAGTGGTGGACCATCGGTTTGCTAGTTCTATGCACTTTACTTATTTAACCTACAAATTCGATGCATGTGAGGAACCCGCTCTAACAGTTGTCTGAGGTTAGCGTCTTTTTAAATTTCTTTATTTCTTTAAAATCTCCTAGCATCTTTTGTTAAGTTTTGGGTCGTTTGCGTTTATTTAATAAAGTTTGTTTTAAGTTCTACTCATTGTGTCAGTTTTCTTCTTGTGTGTCTATTGTGATCAAGAGATATAGGTCCCCTATCTTTATTGTCTACATCAATAATTCAGACTTTGGAGGATTTACTACAGTTGTGTGTATTAAATTTTAGAGGAAATTGGGAGACTCACATGCTGTTGATTGAACTTGCATACAATAACAGTTTCCAATCTAGTATTGGAATGATACTGTACGAAGCTCTTTATGAGAGAAAGTGCAGAACACCCTTATCTTGGGTAGAAACCTGTGAAAGAAAAATAATTGGAACTGAACTGGTAGATGAGGCTACTAGTAAAATAAGATTGAACAGAGATAAACTAAAAGAAATACAAGATATGCAACGAAAGTATTATGATGCAAAGCACAGACAAGTTGAGTTTGAAGTAGGAGAATTTGTTTATCTCAAAGTTAGCACAATGAAAGGTGTTCAACGATTTGGGAAGACAGAAAAATTGAGCCTATAAGATTCATAGGTCCTTTTGAAATCATAGAGAAGATTGTAAATATGGCTTATAGATTAGATCTGTTAGAGCATATGAAATGAATTCATGATGTTTTTCATATATCAGTACTTTGGTGTGTCAGATGAGTCAAGGAGAATCCAGTCCACATCAATTAACTTGCAGCCTAATTTAAAATATGTAAAAAAACATGAACGCATACTGGATTATAATGCAAAATAGTTGAGGCATAGAGCAATACCTTTTATGAAGATTTTATGAAAGCATGCATTAGAAAGAAATGCCACATAAGAGAAAGAAGCAGAAATGAAAAATTAATATCCTCATTTATTCAAATAAAGTATGTTTTCTTATACTTGATTTAATTTCGAGGACGAAATTTTTTATAAGGGGAGATTGTAATAATCGGTTCGGTCCAACTGGTTCTTAACCGGTCAGATCTATTAAAAGGGCGAACGAAGCCTTTCGTGATATAGAGAGGTGTTCGCGAACAAAGAAGGGGCGGAGCATGAGGTGAGTTTTGTTTTTCCAATTTTAGCAAAAGATTGTCTTCAAGAATAAGAATTAACGATTCCTCTTCATTCTTATCGCTAAATGAGTGATAAATTTGGAAGAACAACGAGGGAAAGAAAAAAAAATTGTTTTTTTTTCAATTATGTATAGATTGTTTCCTAATTTTTCTCTATTTAGTAGAAACATTTAATTGAAGATAAGAGAGACAATTGGAAGTGAGAAGAGATTTGAGAAGAAAAAAAGGAAGATTTTGGTATTTGAAAAATCCCCTCATTGTAAGTAAACTTTCATATGAATTTTCTTAGATTTATTTTTAAAAGAATATTTGTTTTATGAAAATTATATTGTGAAATTTTAGGAATTTTAGAAGGAAAGAAATCAAACTATAGCCTGTAGGATTCAACAAGAATGAGAATTAAAGTTGAGGTTGTGACAAAGATCGATTTGAAAGATTAAAGTAGGTAATTATAATTATAGTTGTGAAATTTTAATATTTTATATTTTCTTTCAACATTACATAACATTTCATATCATAGTTTTGCTTAAAGGTTTTACTCCTTTTTGGAAACTAGCATGTGTGAAATGATGTAAGTTTAAATGCATAAAATAATATAGATATTGTTACAACGAAAAATGAATGAATAAAATGACTTGAATGGAATTGTGTGTATATGTGAAAAAGGATGTATAAACGTATATGATACATGTATGTCTTAAGAAAGTATGCATACGAAGAAATGGTATATGAAAATGAATCAAAATAAATTAAATAAATGTAAAATAAGTAAAAAGGATATGCATGCAAACTTATATGAGTTCACCTTCGTATAGTACAAGTTGGGGAAACAACATACTCGTGTACGAAAAAGGTTATTGAAAAGTAAATGGAAATGAAAATGGTTGTACCTTTGGTACATTTAGACGGTGCTCTTATACAAGTTAAGTGGAAAAAGAAATAAATATTAAAGCTTTATAAATGTTATAAAGGAATATGATCGGATATGTATAAATGATTGAAATAAATAAAATAAAGATAAAAAAGAGAAGAATTTGTATATTGAAGGTTATATATGTATTGTATATATATATATATATATATATATTAATTTCATGTTAATTGTTTTAACAGTTACACACTGAGTTTATTTTATAAATTCATTCCATTAAATAAATATTTCAGGTAAGTCTTCAGAGATTTAGAAATGACATAAAGGAAAAAATTTATCTATAGAAGACAACACAACACTGAAAATAGGTAATTTATGAACTTTACAAATGTTAAATATTTGAGGAATTTTGTTAGTGGCTCTTCAGATAAATTGTGGAAGAAAATATGATATTTTAATGTTGTATTACTTATGAATTAAATGATTTGATTCTACTGTCCGACTTTCGTTCCCGCCTCGTTAAGTCGAGCATCTGGTCTGGGTCGTGACAATTCGGCACATTGCTGTGGAGGAGAAGCACGGAACAATACATTGGGGAGAATCATGAGTGAGAGAATTGTAGCAATTCACGCACAGTGCAGTGTTGGAAGAGTGAAGTGCTCGACAGTGCAGATAACGACAACTATTGAGTTTGGGAAGGGAGTGAGAGTGACTGTGTAAGAGAGCAATTTTTGTGAGTAATTGCTTTGAGGGAGCAGTGACTATGTGGGAGAAAGAGACAATGAAGGAAGAATAAAGAAAGTTTAGGGAAGAAAGAAAAGGAAAGAGGATTCATTGGATATATGCAGAAGGGAGGTTTTAAGGTTACTTGTAAATGCGGAAGAGTAAGAGGTGGAGGATTGAAGGAGACAACTCGCCAGGAATATAAGTTATGTAAATTCTAATTTCTAAAAGCAAGAATTATTAATTCTATATACATACAATGTCACTTGACTTGTTTGAAGAGATAAATGCATTAAAAGGATTTCAATTAGTGAATATGAGCATACATTCAAGTATTCATGCACAAGTAATTGTATATCCATATGTATAGTTGGAGTTTGAAATAAGATCAAGTATGATTGTTTAAAACTTTTCTTAATCAGTAATATTATGAAAAGAAGTTCAATTCTTTTTCTTATTGTAGACACATTTTTTCTACAAATAGTATAAAAGAAAGATTGTTATGGAAGTATGCAATATACAAATCATGCATGAATTATGAATAATTGAAGTCAAATCACCTTTAGGAGGGGACTGAAACTGAGGAAGATGAGGAAAGTGAGCTTGCCCCTCTTGACCTTCTAGCTCCACCTCAAACCAATCCACCTAAACCTAAAAATAAATCCAGGGAAACTGAGAACAAAGTTATTATGGACAACAAGAGGCTTGGGCAAGTGTATTCTAAGCGCACAAATCCAAACTATACTCCAGAGTAGATCCAAGAATATAAACCGTCTCCTGAAGTTGAGATAAATACAAGTTCACCAAAAAACCTCTCTTGTACCCCATAACCAACTTTGTATCCTTCCATAACTTCTCATCTTCACACACAAAATTTATGATTGTACTAAATAATATTCATATTCCTAATGATATTTTCGAGGCTATCTAATAAAAATTGAAAAAGTGTAATGAAAGATAAAATGCAGGCCCTGGAGAAAAGCAATGCCTGAGAGATTAACAACCTACCAGTAAGAAAAAAAATAGTCGGATGCAAATAGGTGTTCTCTGTGACATACAAAGATGATGGTACATTGAAAAGATATAAGACATGACTTGTGGCAAAATGGTACATTCAGACATATGACATAGGATACTAGAAAACTTTTGCACTTGTGGCCAAGATGAACACGATGAGGATCCTACTCTCACTAGCAGCTAATTACAACTAGCTAGTGTCACACCCCAGTTTGACTCACCCTCTACCACGAACTGGAGTACAACAAAAAAAGATTTCAACGTATCAAACTCCACACTTAACAACAGGAAGCATATAATATACCTTATTGAACCTCAACATAATTAAAACAAATACAGAGCTCTACTAAAACTTTTGAAATTCATTCACATACTCAAAAGTCTTTACATCTAGCATTCAGATCTCGCATTAGATCTCTTGCACCCCAAAACATACTTACATCAAAAGAACGGCCACCTCTTTTTATTGTCCCAAGGACTCCTTCCCCTTTCCTGCAGTACAACCACTGCTAATGAGCTTGGCTCAATGAAATACGCAAGCAAGTTATAAGAAATAATAATGAACCATTAAGAAATACCATAACTATGTTAACATAATTAAAATACATATTGAAATATCATATTGAGCCTGAAAGTGCCTAGCAGTATTATTTATCTTACCAAAACTATTCTACATCATTAAATAAGTTATAGAATGGTTATAAGCTTTTGCACCATTCAACTTTCCAATTCAAGGTTGAGTCTAATTTCCCAACTTTTAGAATGGAAGTTGTTCTCTCATTCAGGGTTGAGTCAAATTTCTCAACTTCTAGAATTAAGAGTGTAGGCTTACCTCATCAGGTCTTTCGCTTTTACTTGTGCGGGCCTATCCCCTATATATAACTTATTTCACTTTCATATAGTCATCCTTTTTAGAGCTAACGACATATGCTTTTGATAATATAGTTGCGCTTTAGCTGCTATTCAGTTACCCTTTAGCTTCCCTTTAGGTGCCCTTTAACTGCCCTTTAGTTGCCCTTTAGGTGCGCTTTAGGTGCCCTTTGCTTGCACTTTAGTTACGCTTTATGAATATTTACCCTTCTATGCTTACTAAATCATTTACATTGCTAAAGATTATCCTTTACATAAACAAATTCATACATAAACAACCATATTCATTCAAATAACCAAAATAAACTAGAATACATGTGATCATAAACATAATGAAGATGGAGTGCGATAATAAAACATTTATTAATTCTTATAACCTTGTTTGGGTATCTCACCTCGGTATCCCGATTCTTTCTTCTTTTCCTTTTGTAAACAACCTTCACTAAACTTCCTCATTCAACACAAAACATTTACTTCTCTTTCTGTAATACATTTAGCAAACCAATTTCAACAACCCCTTTATTTCAGCAAATCGCAGCAGTACCTATTACTTACTTTCAGCAAACAACAATACCCTTACATGCATTTAGCTTTTCCTCCATTATCCTTACTGATTTCCACATTCAGCATTCAAAAAGAGTGACAGAAATCCACAATTTATGCATTCTTGAACTGCAGCTTCTCCAACACTAATCGTAGATTCAGCACTTGGTTTCTCCAACTTCCAGCAGCCGAATCCTCTACTATTACTCAGCTTGCTTGCCCGCTGCTTCAATTCCAGGTGATGGGCAAATGAAAGTAATGAAGGGGACTTATAGGTCTACTAGTGCTTTACCGTAATATATAATATTATTATAAGATAGTGCATTCTCCACTACAATTCCACTAACATTCTAGCCGTCTGATCTCCATCCAGCCCATGCATGTCAAGATTAGTGGAGACTGCAGTAATAATTAATAAATTGTTGTCAATTAATTGTTATTCATTAACTATAATATTAACTATAATACTAAACAGTTATTTAAAAGATACCTATTCATAGACATTTAAGATATATTGATACCAAAATTACTCGAAATTCAATATCAAATTTGATGAAAATATTTTTGATACTTTCTATATGTGAGAGAATATAGGGGAAATTTGTATGTTTACCTTTTTGGACCAAAATTTTGGGTATTATAGCTAAAACAGTTGGATGTCAAAAATATATTCCTACTTGAGGACTTGGAGAAAGAAATATCTATGGAGATTCAATTAGGATTCAAAGATAAATCTAGGAGGTGACAAAGTGTGTAAACTCAACCCAACTATGACAGTTCCTATAGTGTTTTGCCGTGACAAGAAAATCCCAAGATCTAATTTTAAAATATTTCAAATTCTCTTTCAATATTCATTTTAAATAAATTACAGATTACAGAGCTATTAAAATATTCAAATACTAAAAAAAAACTCATCCATAATATTTCTTTCATTTCTTCAAAATATATCTACACTACAATATATGACTACATGCAGATATTACAAAATCGAATAATAAACTAGTCATGACTGTACAAAAAATCAAAATAAGGAAATACAAATAAACTCTGATCAATCCTGAACTGCTAATCCATAAGCTCCTTCCACTTTTCAGAGCCAAAAAATCAGAAGCAAAATCATATTGAGCTACAACAGCTTAGCAGGCCACACAAAACGATCTAAATTTTCAAAATTATTTTATTCAACATTTTGCTTAAAATATTTAAAATTAATTAAATGCAATAAAATAAATTACTGTACTGAGAAATATAATATGAGCATAACAGTTATCCAATTATAAAAAAATAATACTGAGCAGATGAATAAAATGCAATTCATATCATAGAGTAGTTCATATCATATTCCCCGGACCCAAATAGAATCTCAAAAGGATTCTGACCCCTTATGATTATCTTTTGTGCATATAGCACCAGAACTTGCCCATATGCACTAGAAAATAGCATATATGCACAAGAATATTCCATGACACAGACAAAATATCAAAAAATTCTGATCCCTTATGACTCCTAACATATATTATTTAATCACATAGGCACATTTTTCATCATATTATAGAAATTAAAGCGTAATTGAGCATGTGTGAAAATTGCACAATTTTCTCTAACGGTAGGCAACAAAAAAACCTATTACGCAAAAATACATATTTTTTAAAAATAATCAAATTATCAGGGATTGTGTAAAATAAACTTTTAAAACTTTTATCATAATACAACACTATTTTTCAACATCCAGATAATTTTCTATTCAATAAAAATCTCACAAATTTCAAAACTCTCGTTATAAAATTTTCAGAAAATACTCAACATTCATAATCTCAATCTCTATAACATATAAAAAGTTATGAGGTAAAAGTTTTACTGGTACAAAAGTATCCGCATTTTTCACTAACGAAAATAAAAATTTTATCAAAAAATTAGATAAAAACTATTTATTTTTTAAAATCGAGATAAACGCAATGTGACATACCTCGATTCAGATAATTTTCTGAACTAGGCCGACGGCTAAAAATAATCTGAAATGGCTAAAAAATCATATTCTTCATCCCCAAATCCTCTTCTTACAATGTTTCCAATCAGGTCAAAACAGGTCAATCCAAATGCTGAACCTAGAGATGTCATACTTTATATGGACCAAAGCAATCACCTAGATCTTGGTTTAGAAGATTCTCAAAAGTCATGCTATTTAATGATTATCGGCAAAGCCAAGGGAACCATATATTATTTTTCAAGCACTCAGACATAAGGGAAGACAATTTTATTAGCTAATGTGGATGATATCATCTTGACTGAGAATGGTGAAAAGGAGAGTAATTATGAGAAAATGTCTTTCCATGGATTTTGAGATCAAAGATCTTGGTAGATTAAAATATTTCCTTGGAATTGAAGTAGCCAACTCCAGTAAAGGAATCTTCATTTTACAAAAAAAATACATTAATGATCTTCTTAAAGAAACACATAAGCTAGCTTTTAAATCGGCACCAAAGCAAGTACAACTAAGTCTCAAATTGGGAGAAGCTAAAGAAGTCCAAATGTAGATAAGGAAGCCTACCAGAAACTTATGGGAAAATTGATCTACCTTTCCCACACAAGACAAGATATAGTGTTTATTATAAGCATGATCAGCCAGTTCATGCAAAATCCAAAGCAAACTCACATGCAAGCTATATAGAAAATATTACACTACCTTAAGGGAAACCTAAGTAAAAAGATTTTCTTCATAAGAGACAGTGGAATAACCCCAAAAGCATATACTGATGCAGATTACGCAGGATCACCAGTAGATAGATGATCTATCTCAGGATATTACACATTCCTGCATGAAAATCTTGTTACATGGAGAAGCAAGAAATAAAATGTGGTGGCAATGTCTAGTACAGAAGCAGAATACAGAGCTATGACCTTGAAAATATCTGATCTACTATGGATCAAGATGATTTTAGAAGAACTAAAGATCAAGTGGGAAGGACCCATGAAGCTATACTGTGACAACAAATCAGTAATCAGCATAGCTCACAATCCGTTTTAACATGAAAGAACCAAGCACATAGAAGTGGGCAGACATTTCATAAAGGAGAAACTAGATAGTGGTCTTATATGTATCTACCATATCTCATTAAAAGATCAGCTTGCAGATATTTTTACCAAGGGACTAGATAACTCTGCCTTTTTGAGACTAATTACTAAGCTGGGAATAACATATATGTATTCCCCAGCTTGAAGGGGAGGGTAAAATCCCAGCCGTCCCTTGGCATTTTGATCCCCCGGCTAGGATGGGGATTTGTGGGTGGCTCAACTAGCGCCGATCTCCTTCCATATTTAGGTGGATTTAGGAAGGATCATATCAGAGCAATTATGTATGATTTTATAATTATTTCTTTCTTTATTAAAATATCTTGTATAGATTTATAAATAGGAACATGTCTGAGCAAGAAAATTAAGCATTTTCCCTCTCCAATTCTCTAAATTTAATAGTTCTCTCGCTCTGAGCATACAAAAGAAAAAATTTTCAAGCATGATATTGGCCATTCAATGAATTAATATACACCATAAGGGTGATGTACAAAAGAAGAAAAACCACCAGTGGGGAAATTCCAATATTTGCTCCAAACTAACAACCAGGATTACAATTACCCTTCAAGTTAACAGTGTCCCCCTACTTGATTAAAGTTAACACGTGACCAGCAGGGCCACTATTGCTCGGATCAGCAGCTTTACAAGAAAGGACTGAAGCAATCTCGGAAGCATCTATATGTCATGGATCTATTCATTGCACAGCCTCTAAGTGATTGACAGGTAAACTGAGATGTATTGATATGTGCAATCTCGTAATGCATCCAACTGACGATGTAAACCATCAAGATATCTTAATGTTGATGATCTGTTGAACAATCTCAGTATGAATTCAAATGTTAACTTGCCATGAAGCATCCTATGTCCAAGTTTGAAAACAAGACCTTTATTAGGTATACAGTGACAATGTACTGGTGATATACCAATGATTATTAGAAAGCCTTCAGCAAGTTCATGGTAAATGAAGGTTTTTTTTTTTTTTGGCTTGCCGAAGATGGGCTTCGAGAACAAAATAAATTTAAAAATATCATAAAGGTGAAACCCCAGTGATGAATATCAAAACTTAATAACTCTGGTATTAAAGCAAGCAACCTTTTTTCTGTTACTATTTCAAAAATCATTGTAAAATGTAACAATATTTCCTATTTTGGGCAAAACTACATATATGGTTTGCGTTGCCTTCTGTAGGAAATCATTATAAATAGAGGTTAATTACATAGGTTAGAGAATACCCAGGCAGCGTAACAAGATTCTTTTCAGAGGGAGCCCATTGCTTGAAAACTTCAAGAGAAAATCCGCCACTAATCATCCCAGGGGTCGCAAAAAGAATGCAAGGTCCAGGTGCATTTACAAGGGACCGATCAAAAGAGCAAACTTGAAAACAAACAAATATTATGCCAATAAATCTCAGAGAACAGAAAATATAACTCTAGAAACACAAATAAATGTCAGTAAAATGAACGAGCCACTAGTCTAACAAATAAGTATTTAAAAATATGTTGGATAAATCAGGTTTCGAGATAACATGATCAATACAAAATTATTTAAATAATTTAAAAAAAAAAAACATGGAGCAAATATACAGTAGACAATAGTTGATAATCCTAGACTCTCTTCTGAAAATAACTAATAAAATTATTTAAACTTTGGGATAACCGAAACAAAAAAATTGGAATAGCAGCTGGATATTGATATCATGTGAACTAAAAGTACCAAGAAATAAAGCATTGTAAACGAGTATCGTGTTAAATATTGGAATGCCAAAGTCTGAAAAAAAAAAGAAAATTTTTGAAATGCCATGCAAATCCACACTCAGAGATAACCGAATACAAATTCCTAGTTTTATGAAAGATGAGTATTATTCTCTAGTCAACATAATACGTGTAACTATCACGTAATAATTTCAGGAATAATAACAAATATCAAGAGATTTAAGCATTAGCCAAAACCATTCTGCCATACTTCCAGAACATTCCTGTTAAGACCTGCATTTCCTGTCAAATCTAGTTAATTGCATCTTTTCAGTTAACTTTCGGTACAGGCATTCTAAACTTAGCAATTGCCGATAGGATTATTATTTTACTTTTGAGGGATTAAAACATTTCTCTCATATTCAATAGAAACATATGAAAATAGATATCAGGCGTATTTTGAATCAAATATTTGAGCCTTGGCCAATTACTCTCAGAGGAAACAGAGCTATTACAAATATGTGCTTATAGTTGAACAATAACAAGACTTTGACCAAATCCAACGAAAGAAAATAAACTCATCAACACAACACAAAAACATTTGCTCGACCTTTGAAAGCAAAGAGTTCAACAGCAGATAAACTAACCAAAAGCTTTAAAAAAAAAAAAATTAAAACACAAGAGAGCAAGCTTCAAAATTTTCCAACTTGGAGGCTTAAATATAGAATTATTTCTTTTAATCGGGAGTTGGAAACGAAAACTACCGAGATATAAAACCAAATTAAGACCAATTTGATTACCTGACCGTGACAAAGGATTCCATTTATTTTGGAAAACCATTCTGCCAAATCTACACACAAGTTTGGTTTCTCATAAGCTAACCACAAGGAGTTAAACCAATCTACAAAAGAGTTGAATCAAATTAGTTTTCAACGTATCATTAATTTTGGTTGAAATGTACTTAGTTTTCTCTTTTTTTATTTAGAATAAATATATTAAGAATAAGGATAATTCCATCCATCATTTAGGGCTATTTTTCCTTTCTAAATATGATTGCTTGTATGGACTTTTTGGATATTGATTAATGAACGAAATTGATTACTTGTGAGGCCATTGATCCAAGTAGTGCACACATATTTCTTCCTCCTTTCATCAATTCATCTGCAATTTCTGTACGGAGAGTTCTTTTCATGATATCAAATCCTAGCTCCATTGTCCAATCAGAAAAGGAAGATAGAAAACGCATTAACGCCTCCATTAATTTGATATTAAAATAACAACAACAACATCAAGCCTTTATTCCATTGCATGGGATCGGCTACATGAATCTTTTCTACATAAATTTGATATTAAAATGATGTATAATAATTTCTTCGTATCTTTCTTAAAATTTTCAAGCATAAATCCATCATGTCTTGTTTTTCCACTCTCTCCTTTTCTAAAATTTTCATCCAACCATACACCCTTATTTTACAAATAATTAAATAAAATTTAAAGAGAAAAAGAAGACTATCAAAAGATAAAGCTTTAAAAATTTTCACAAAAAAGGAAAGAAAATGTGTAAACTCCCTTATAAACATAAGCCTCCTCTAATCAGACTCCTCCTTTCCCACTCATGAAACCATCCAATCACCCGGCCCCAGCAAGTGGAGCCAGTCTATCTGGCAGACGAAAAAGCCCAGTGGTCCCCATTAGTGTGAGCGATAGGAAAAGAGAGAGAGGGGGGCTCAAAGGGGATTAATTATACCTTTAATTACTTACCATAGAAAATCAAAATTTGGAAGAAATTAGGAAGGTTTATTTAGGAAAAGATAGTTAATTTGAATTCAGATTGGGAGAGAGAATTAGGATGGTTTATCTAGGGAAATATGACTTATTTGAATTCGTAGTTGGGAGGGAATTAGAAAAGTTTATTTAGGATTAATTAAGTTGTTTTATTTTCATTATATGATTTTGTCTTTAGCAGACATTTTCTTTGGAGTTGTTCCTAGTGGCGCCTAGGATTTGTTGAGAGCACCGCTCAAATAGTAGATTACCAATATCAATAAAATTAGTCAATAATCTTATTATTTATCATTGATTTATGTTGTGTTTTCTCTTCTTCATTGTTGCTTTTTGACTGTGTGGAGATCGGACTCCTATCAAATTAGTATCAGAGCTTTTTTTTTTGGACCTATGACGGCTAAGAAGATTGATGTGTTAGAGTAGAGGCTTGATGGAGAAGTTGAAAATTTGAAATCTGAATTCAGAGAGTAAATTTCAGCAATTGAGGGCAGATTTTCAAATCTGGAAGAGATGATGAAAATGATGGTAGAGTTCAAGCTAAGATGCAATCATCAGAGGAAAGGGAACCGTTGACCGGATAAGGAAATGGGGAAAACTCTAATATAGGGACGATGAGAGAGGATCAAGAGATGAAAATTTTGGGAGAAGAAGAGGAGATGCCACTTTTGAAGCCACTTCTAAGGAGGGTAACAGGTGAAGGGTATGGCCGGTGAATAAATTGGGATGGTGAAGATCAAGAGCTGATTTGGGGGAGAGGAAAACATGGAGGGAACACAACACCCACTATAATGGAGAAGGAAGAAGCAATTGATGTGATGGAGATTATAGGGTGAGAAAGTTGAAGATGTCATTTTTTTTATAAAAAAAATGCTCACATGTGGATTTATAGGGTGAAGCGATATTTTGTTGTAAATGGATTAACAGAAGATGAAAAACTTATTGTAGTCACTCTATGTCTTGAGGGGAAGGCTCTGTCCTAGTACTAATGGGGAGATTTGTGAGATCCGATCCAATCATGATGGAGTTCAAAGACAGTTTGTTAGAACATTTCTAAACTAGTCGGGAAAGATACTTCAATGAACAATTCTTTGCTCTGGTGTAGGAGGGGATGGTAATAAAGTACTGGGAGAAGTTCAAGTACTCCTCAAGCCGATAGGGAAGGTTGTCAGAGACTGTGCTAGAGGAGAATTTTATGAAGGAGCTTAAGCCTAAAATTCGAGCGGTTGTTCAAGTATTGAGACCATGTAGCTTAGGGGCTATGGAGTTAGCCCAGTTGGTGGGGATAAGAATTCCTTAGAGAGGAGTAGCTGTAGCAGCAGTTAGGCATGACCACTATATTTTTGACACCAAAAGCGAAGACAGTGCCTATTCAAAAAGATGCTCCGAGGGATAAAGGTCAAGGATTAAGACCAGGGGGAACTTCAAGAGGTAGATGAGCTAGAAATTCGGGAGAACATAGTTAAGGATTTATGCTTTAAGTGTGATGAAAAAGTTCGCCACCATGATGGCGTTCATTACATGTCCTAACTGTTCACTTACTTAGATATTGCAGAGGGACTCGAGGGAGGCATTCTTAGGGAGCCCCGCATGATGGGAAAGTCCCTTAGTTGTGGACTGGGAGCATGAGAAGGAAAGAGTTGAAGGATTGGAGAAAATCACGAGAGAATTATTGATGAACAAGGATAGTTATCTAGGCTATACCTTAATAGATTAGAGATTGTTATACAAAGGGTGAATGGTGATATTGAGGATGTTGCCATATGTACCCCATTTGCTGCAAGTGTTTCACGGTAGTGGGGCACTCGGGGGTACAGAAGACCTATCATAGGCTGTAGCAAAATTGTATTGGGTTGGAATGTAGAAAGCTACGGAGGAGATGGTGGCCAATTGCGATATCTATTAGAGGCACAAATATATGGCAATGGCTCTAGGAGGACTTTTGTAACCTCAAGCTATGACCGAGAAGGTGTGGAAAAAGATAACCATGTATTTCATTGAAGGTCTGCCAAAATCGGAGGATTTTTTGATGATTTTGGTAATATTGGATAGGCTAAGCAAGTATGCTGCCTTTATTTCCCTACAACACCCATACTTGGCGGTATCAGTTGTGATAACCCTTAGTTTTTTAAAAGAGCTATTTTGAATTATAACAATAAAAAAATATTTTAGGAGTCATTATAGGTCCAAATCACAAACCGTCTTTGACATAGCATAGACATTATTATGTTTTAATTTTACTAAGCATTGGTATAATAGAGGATCTTCTGAGAATGTGTTCTAGATTTTGGGGTAGTTGGGAGGATCATATTCCGCTGATAGAGTTTATGTATAACAACATAGGTATGGCTCCTTACGAATCTCTGTACGGTAGGAAATGTGGGACTCCTTTGACTTTGATAGAGGTGGGAGATATACAGGTAATAGGCCAGTCTTTGCTGATGACACTACAAAAAAAGATCCATTTTATTAGAGAAAGATTAAGATTTGATCAAGATAGGTAGAAAAAATATTATGATCAGAAACACAGGTTGGTTGAGTTTCATATTGGTGAATTTATTTATGTCAAAATTAGCCCTGAAAGGTTCAACAGGGAGAATTGGCAAGCTAAGTCCAAGGTACATTGGACCTTTTGAGATCATTAAGAAGATTGGTAATTCTGCTTGCAGGTTATTATTACATGATCATAGGTCCGATATACATAATGTGTTCCATGTATCTTTTTGAGAAAGTGGGTATCTGATTCTGGAAAGAGATTATCTATTGATGATGTTGAGATTCATCCGTATATTTACTATAGGGAAGAGTCTGATAGGATTTTGACATATGATGTGAGAAAATTGAGAAGCTACCATATTTCTATGGTCAATGTGCAGTGGAAGCACATGACCGCTAGAGATGCTACTTGGAAGAAAGAATATGAGATCAAACCCTTGTATCCAGGTTTATTCTAACTCATTCTGGTTTGGAAATGCCGAGGACGTTTGTTAAAGGTGGGTAGACTATGATAATCCTTAATTTTTTAAAAGTTATTTTAACCTATAACAGTCAAAATTTATTTCAGGAGTCATAAGTCTAAATAACAAACCTTCTTCCTTATAATATAGATAATATTATGTTTTAATTTCACTAAAATCAGATACTGTTATTTTTAAATCAAAATATTTTCATATAATTATTTTCATTAATTTGAAAAAGAAAAAAAAGAATAGAAATTTTGAAATCACTTACAAAAAAATCTTCTCAACATCATTTCTTCCTCTTTCTTCTTCAAATGTTCTTCCTTTGCATTCAGACTAAATATAGACTCTCATTTAAGTTTCATTCATAGAGGAGATTGCCAAATAATATAAATTAAAATATATAAACTTACTTTCATTCTCCACTTTCTTCTTCCTCCCTGTTGTTTCCTCTCAACGGAAAATTTCTCTTGTGTTTTCTTTCACAGGAACGATTGAAATATAGATATCAATGTTTTAAAATTGTGTAATCGGGTATTGAGGCATTTTTCGTTCGTGAGGTGAGGTGTAAGGCTCAAGGCATTTTGAGGCGTAAGCCTCAAAATCAAAAGATTGCGTAAATATAAAATGATAAATTTTTTATATACTAATAAGTAAAAAATATAAAACATAAAAAGGCACAAAATATGAAGTGAAATCAAAATATCTTAATAATAAGACAAAATGAAATATAGTTCAACTCATAAAGAAGCAGACTAACACTAACAACTATTAGTGAAATATATTAGTGCAACATATTAAACCCCTAAACATAATGCTTCACTTATTCTACATTAAGAAAACTTATACAAAGCATGCACTCATGAAGAAGCAGACTAACACTAATAACTATTACTAAAGATGACGAATAAAATAATATGTCGGGCAGCCGGGGGTCCAAGGGGGCGCTGCCCCCTAGCGGGGTTCGACCTTATTTTTATTGTAAAAGTATTTTTGAAGTTTTGCTAATTTTTAAAGTTCGTAAGTCGTTTGGATGGAAAGATACCGAGCATGTACCTAGCGGTACCAAACATGTGCCTAGCGGTACCGAGCGGACCGAGTATGTACCGAGGGGTACCGAGCATTGTTGTACCGAGTGGTTAGGTTTTTTTTTTTAATTTTAAAAGGCGGACGCCTCTAAAACATAAGGCAAGGCGCGCCTTGAGACGCTCCTCAATGAACTTGAGGTGTACGCCTCAATGTCAGCTCTCATTGCGTAGGCTTTGAGGCTTTAAAGTTTAAAATTGCGCTGAGGCGCGCATCATATTGCGCAATTTTAAACCATGATAGATATTACTCACGAGGAGTCGTTAGTTATCTCCCATTTAGCAATCCTTCGCTCAGAATCATAAACCAGCTCATCTGGATCGCACATGCACGCGGGAGGCTTCGTCTGGGTCGCGGCTCTATTCGGCTTCGCCTGTAATTCGCCCACTGTATTAAGCATTCAGCCAGTTCAGTTGAACAAATTATTACATACGGTATGCAACTTAAAATTTTGGTATGAAAATAAGAGTTTCCCAATACACAACATAGCAAAAAGGAAGGAAACATCTAGTACATAGCTAGAAAGAGAAACAAAATAGCATGAAACATTTACTAAATGATCAAAAATCTAAATTACACGAGTCTAGGCACAATCTATAATAATAGGCCGTATTTTCTAAAGGTAAAACTATCCTAAAACATATTAGGCAAAACTAATCCTAAATGACAAATGACAGCATTAACAACTAATAATTAAGGAAAAAATAACATAAAGCAAGACATATAATAACTATGACTTATCACTTGACACATATGGCTCAAAGTGTTTCAAAATTCTATTGAAGCTCTATTATCAAGAATCGTCCACATTGACATTTACTAGCTAAAGGAAGGGTGATTTCACCACCCACCAATACATCCATTACAAACATGAACCCATACAATGGTTCAATTGATACAATATCCTTTAAAAGGCTCCTACTCAAAATGTCATTTGCCAACAATATGTTGTTTTATCCCCTACATTGCTAAGAAAAAAAAAACTCCTGATACCAATCATCTAAAAACAAAGGCCCGAATGTTTTTTAGGGCCAATTTAAGAGACAAGTTCAATTGCAATGAGTTTTCGTTGATCTTTATGTATTTAACAAAAATTTAATTAATATGAATGCAGTTATTTTGTTTGCTTAGAGTGCAGTGAGTTTCATTTTATTTGCACACCTATTAAATTTATACTATATTATTAGTATTACTATAAATAATCACAATATTCCAACCCACTGTCTTACTTTAGATAATTCTATTATTAGCGTATATCAAAAGTAAAATTGAAGATGATTTATTAGCCCTCATGATGGAAACACACTAGTCATAACGAAGGTGAGTTAAACAAAATAGAAACTTGCTTTCATTCATTTTCTATCCAATAAATGCTTGAAACTCAATTCTAAAAATGAGTTCCAGTCATTTGTAACTACTTATCTCAAAACAAACTAGCCCTAAGCGGCACAATAAGGGACAATAATAGGGGGGGGGGGGGGGGGAATGGCCTCCGCCCAGATCTCCACTTGGTCTTGTCGATAAGCTTTGAAGAACTCATTTAATAGGATGTTTGATGCTGACGTAGAATGCTATTTTTAAATTTCTCACTAACTTATCAATACCAAACTCCGAGTGCCAGTTTCCGTTTTACACGAGCAAGTATCAAGTATCAACCAACTTTGATGAACAGATAATCCCCTGCAAGCCTTTGTAAATTAAGCTAACTTCCATAAAATAAGCGCATAAATTGTGTTTTCAAAAAGTACCATGTTTGAAGTCAAATGCATTGCGTGTTCCATAAGCCTCCTTAATCTTTTGGCTAGTCCATCCAATAAGCATTTTATAGTACATATTTGCTTGAATTGTTAATCCTGTAAAACAAGAAACTGGTCAGAGATAAACACCTATCAAGTTATAGGTTCAGTACAAAGTTAAAAAGTTACCACAATCTAAGGAAGTTATATACTAATCATAAATTCAGCCAACTAGCCATTTACAAACTTTTTTCTCATGTTTTAAACATATTATATACAGATATACCATCATGATCTTAGACACAAATAGAAATAACTGTCAAATTCTATGTTTAGGAAAGGTTAAGCCAGTTTGCACTATTAGGAAATTAAATAATAAACGGATTGTAAATCTAAAAGCTTCACTTTTTCAATAACTTTCTCTTGTTTGAAAATATAAGAGACTTTAGGATATATGCTGTGGCTTTGCACATGGTTTAAAATTGCGCAATGAGGCTCGCCTTTGCGCAATTCAAGTAAAAAACGCCTCGATGCTTATGCCTCGAGTTTTTTTTATGAGGCTTGCGCCTCAACTTGATTGAGGTCCGCCTTGAGTCCCGCCTCGCCTCACTGGCATGAGGCTTACGCCTCACGCTATATATATTAAAACTTACATAAATCTTGAAGTAAATGCCCGACATTGGACTATATAGGAAAGGAGGAAGGGGAGAGAGCAGTTTATCATAATGATGATTCAAATGAAGAACCCCTTAGTGATGACAGTGCTTATGACTTATGAATTCTTATATGATATGCCATTAATATTTATTTTTGGATATTGGAATTATATGTTAATGAAAAGAATACTAGGATTTGGGAAAGATAGAATTTTGAGTTGAACTATATTTCATATTGTCTTATTATTGAGATATTTTGATTTCACTTCACTCATTAGTATATCAAAAATTTATCATTTTTATACTTACACAATCTTTTGATTTTGAGGCTTACGCCTCAAAACGCCTTGAGGCTTACGCCTCGCCTCACGAATGAAAAAACGCCTCAATACCCGAATACTCAATTTTAAACATTGGCTTTGCATTCATATGCACCACTTCTTCCGCTCCACTGCATCAATAGTGATTCAGGAAAATATATTATGAGAAAACTGAGGCTTGAGAAACAATGAATTTTTGGATTAGCATGAAAGAAATGATGATGCTAGATACTACATCAAGAAGGTAGAGGAGAATAAGGAAAGGAGATCAAGACGTGAAAATTTAAAAAGCTATGACAATGTCCACATTAGATGAGATAATCCTACCTCTGTGATATCTTGAAATAGCTATGAACTCTAGTTTAGCTGCCTGAAAACAAAAACATAAAAATGTAGAAAATACCAAATAAGTTGACTCAAACTCGACTCGTTAATGAGCTCACGAGTCGAGCTTATCGAGTTTCGAGTTCGAGCTTACAGTTGAGCGGACTAGATAAAAATAATAATATAAAATAAAGCTTGATATAACTATCCGATTCGAAAGCAGCCCAGCCCTAATTTCATTCTCACCTTGGTGACAGCTGGGAGTTCAAGCGAACATTCATCTTCGCGTGACCTAGTGAGTGCAAGACGTGATAATTTCAACGCCAAGACGCAGTCCGCACTCCGAGTTTAATCTTCTTCTTTGGTCCTCAACACTTGTAGAGGTTCGTATTCGGTGAATTGAGCAGTTTGTTGTGTTCTATGTTCAACAAATTTTCTTCTTCGTTCCTCTTAATGATTGTTGTTATTTCCATTTCAATGAAATCATTAATATGTTTCTTAGCAAGGTTTTTGCAGTGTTTGAAGATTATGAGGTGAGGGATTATTCAATTCGTGATTTCATCTATTTTAATATCCTTCTTTTTTTTTTTTTTTTTTTTTTTTGATTCTTCCGAAGGTCAATAGTTTTCTGGGTTTTTTTTTTCTGGGTTGATTCTCCGTCTAGTTCAACCATTGTCCCAACTCCCCAATTAGCACTATTTTGTCCTGTTAGAAATTGAATATGGTTTTTTTTTTGGCCACAGACGGAGATGATTTTGTTTAGATATGAGTTCATTTTCATAATTAAGTTGCAACTTAAATGCATATTCATATTGTATGTCTATAGTTTATCTAAGTTATTTGCTAACAACACAGAAAGTGCATCTTATTATTATGTTAATGGAAAATACAATGGAGGAAAATATGAAAAGTACTGATTATTGGGGTTTAAATAAACGTGGGTTCTACAGTACATTAGCAGACTCCTGGAACCTCTATTTTACCTACTTGAAATCTTTTATCAATTATACAATTACATTGAAATATTAGTATGTCTTTGCAAGTACATTTGATAAGGAAGATTGTTTAATTGCCTAACTTAGTTACTAACACAAATCACTAACTCAATGAGCGAAGAATGAATTGCTAAACGTGAATTGTAGATTAGCTTGTATATTTACTTCTACTTGAAATATTTTATCAATTGCTAAACGTGGTCATTCTACTGGACTAAGCATTAGTCTTTCTTATGTTCACATCAGAGTGTTGGCTCAAGAAAAAAGGCTCGAATGCACGAATCCTGCTTTGCGACCTTAGGATTCCATTTCCCTTAAGTCAGATTGAAATTAACCAGATTTCCTGAGGGTAGTATGAGGGTAGTATCAGGGTTTATAGATCTGGGGATCTTACTTCCTATGAGCCCAAAACACCTATAGTTAATTACCCCACTTACTACATAAGAGAGAACTCTCGATTAAGGATGAATAAATTTTATATATTTTTTTAGTCTCAATAGTGGGAAGATGGAGGTAAACCCGATCAAGATCCCATGGTTCCGTCGTCCCGGGTATACCGTAGATTTCAGTCTACCAACACTAACAATCATTGACCGTAGCGTCCAGACAATCTGATAAGCAACCATGGGTTGCCTCCTCTAAGGAATCCCGAGTAGACTGAAGAAGTTAGATGTTGATTTTAGTTTAAATTTAATTTTTTTTATTTGGGGTTTGGGGTTTACATCTACTAGAATACCCAGAAAGTTGGTTTGGATCGGGTCTTATGGCTTCCTCGGGAAGTAGCCCAGGGATTTAGATTTGGATTAGGACTTATGACTTTCGTAGAAAGTAGCCCGAGGATTTAATTTAGAATTGGGGCTTATTACTCTATTTATGAGTTGCCCAAGGATGGGTCTTACAACCTAACTCTATAGTGAGGCTGCCCGAAGGTTTTAAATTATTTGGGTAGGACTTATGGCTTCCCTGAGGAAGTAGCCTGAAAAGTGGGTCTTACAACTTAATCCTTTAGACTAAGATTCCCATAGGTTTGAATTAAATTATTGGGGTTTTAAGGTCATTACAATTTATTTAGTAATTTTCCTAAAACGTTGGGGCTTACAACTTCAATTAGAAGTTGCCCGATAATTTGTTTAGTTTGGGGCTTACGGCTCCAATTAGAAGTTGCCCAGATAGTTTGTTTAGTTTGGGGCTTACGGCTCCAATTAGGAGTTGCCTGGATAATTTGTTTAGTTTAGGGCTTACGACTCTAATTAGAAGTTACCCGTTCATTTGTTTAGTTTGGGGCTTATGGCTCCAATTAGGAGTTGCCCGAAGAATTTCAGTTGGATAGGTCTTATGGCTTCCTTAGAAGTTGCCTAACGGTGGGTCTTACGACCTAGCCCTGTAAGCTAAGCGGCTCGAGTTGTGGGTCTTACAACCTAGTCCTTTTAGACTAAGATTCCCATAGGTTTGAATTAAATTATTTGGGTTTTAGGTTCATTACAATTTATTTAGTAATTTTCCTAAAACGTTGGGGCTTATGACTTCAATTAGAAGTTGCCCGATAATTTCTTTAGTTTGGGGCTTACGGCTCCAGTTAGGAGTTGCCCGCATAGTTTGTTTAGTTTGGGGCTTACGGCTCTAATTAGGAATTGCCCGGATAATTTGTTTAGTTTGAGGCTTACGGCTCTAATTAGGAGTTATCCGGATATTTTGTTTAGTTTGGGGCTTACGGCTCCAATTAGGAGTTGCCAGAAGAATTTTAGTTGGATAGGTCTTATGGCTTCCTTAGAAGTTGCCTAACGGTGGGTCTGACGACCTAGCCCTGTAAGCTAAGCGGCTCGAGTTGTGGGTCTTACAACCTAGTCCTTTTAGACTAGGATGCCCGAAAAGGGGTCTAGGATTGCATTATCACCTAAATATTTCCCTCAAAGCTAAGCTTACGACTTCTATTAAAAGTGGCCGGATAGTTTTAATTGGAGGTTAGGAGTCATGTAAATTTTTACCTAAAACTTCTCCCTAAGGTCGGGCTTACGACTTTCCTACGAAAGTTGCCGGGTAGCGGGTCTTACAACCAAGTTCTTATAAATAAGGCTGCCCATTAATTTGTTTGGATTTGAATGTGTGTTTGTTGATTTGACACTGGTTGTTTGACATTTAGTTTGTGCTTTAGTTGTTTTATGCTAGTAGTCTTTTTCCTACTATAGTAGTTCACTTTTTTTTTATCCGTCTTTTCAACACACTGTTACACTACTAGCTTTTTTCATACTTAGCTTTTCTTGCTTTCTAGTACTCTGTTTTACCTGCAGTAGCTTGAATTTATCAGCATTCATTCAATTTACTTATGATATGCTGACTTTTCATTTGTTTGTTTACAGATGTTTGTAGACAGTAATTGAAAGCAATCAGGGCTTGCAGTTGCAGATGATAGAACACAGAGATAGCTGCAGGAGCTCGTATAGGAGGGACTTTTGGAGAATTTGCAAGAGTTTAGTTTGAGCGCAATTTGTAAATGTTAATTAATGCAAACAATATTTCTTTTCCTGCATTTTTTTTTTCAAAATAAATTTAATTAATCAACTAACTAAAAATAAAAATTTTCTAGTTAATTGTATTAATTTCGATCTTTAAAATTCTCATATTTTAAAATTCTCAAAAGTTTAAATTTCTCGTATATGTATAAAAAAAATCATTTAATGCCCTCGAACTTTGAAAATTTTGAATTTCAAAGGCTCTAAAAAAAATTTGGATTAGAGGGGCGGGAAGAGAATGAGTGCTTGTAGGTTCTCCGATTCCGCGCATTTGATGATGTAGGAGATCTCAAAGATCTCAATTTGTCAATTATTTTGATTGATCTTAATCAACCAAATTTTATTAAATCATAATTAATTAAATCAGTTTATTAATATTTAAATGTTAATTTTAACATTTCAATTAAATCAAAAATTCAAATTGAATTTCCCTCAAAAATTTGAGGAAATTTCGGCATCCTCCCGGCGTCCTCCCCACCGAGGGATAAATCGGGATGGCACTGCTGTAATTTCTTCCTATCCGGACCTAAGGATGACGGCGTAGGGTCTTCGAATTTAAACCATCCCACCAGAATCTAAGATCGACTGCGTGGGATCTTCGAATTGCAAAACCATCCGCCCAGATCTAAGATCGATGGCGCGGGTCTTCAAACTTTAAAACCATCTCGGCTGGACTTAAAGTCAACGGCACGAGGTCTTCAGATTCAAAATCATCCTGGTCGGACCTAAGGTATGACGGCCGGGGTCTTCGACGCCTGTTTGAATTTCTATTTTTTTTTTTCAATTCTTTCCTTTTCTTTTATATAATATATTTTATATTATATTATTTGTAATATGATTATATAATATATAATATTATATACTATCATATTATATTATATATAATATATAATATAATTAAGGGGAGAGAGAGAGCCGAAAAAGTGATGGTGCGATCTCGGGGAAGCAATGGAGCCGAACAGCAAGGAAGCAAAGAAGTAAGTCATGCAATCTCTATTCCTCCTGCCAAGCAAGGGAGTCGGACAGCAAACAAGGAGTCGAAGTCGGCCAACCACGCAGGAACCGAAGAGTGACTCATGCGATCTATTCTCCTCCCACGTAGCAACGAAGTCGGACGGCACAAGGAGTCGAAGGAGCAGCTCTTGCAACCCTTCCTCTCTCGTGAATCAAAGCCGCACAGCAAACGAAGGAATCGGAGAGCAACTCGTGCAATTTCGTCGCCTCCTATGAAGCAAAGTCAAACAACAACGACAAAAAGGGAAGATAAAAGGTGAAGCCTAGATGCTCCTGCGAAACGACGATGTTGAACAGTTACCAACGAAGCAAAGCAACGTTTGGGGATAACAGGCGAAGTGGGGACGATGAAACCAGGTTCGTTGTTTCATATCTGTTTCAAAATTCTCTTTTTTTCTTTATTTATTATTATTTTTATTCAACACAGAGTAAACAAAACTCAAGATGGAAGAATTGGAAGAGTATGAAGTACTACAAAGATAAAGACAATGAATAATTTTAACTTTTGTTGAGTTCTTCTTTTGGCTTTATAATGGAACTTTTAATGGGTTGCATAATTTCAATTACTTTTTTGTAATGATCTAATGATAGACACAAATTTATGTTTTCATATATTTTGCATTTCTAGCTTGATTAGTTTCAACTTTATGAAATGTTTTTGTTGTTGTGAGTAACTACACCAAAATTGTCATTGAAATTGCATAAAATTATAAACTAGTATTGATTTGTATGTTATACGTCATGATTTTTTTATAAGAAATTCAAAATTGAATTTACTTTATCTTCTTGGTTATCTTATTGAGAACAAATTTTAACTCATTGTTGGAAGCAAAATTCTAATAAATTTATTTTTTCTGATTTAAAATTAAATAATCGAGCCAAATAAACGAGTCAAGCTCGAGCTTTCCAAACGAGCACAAGTATTCGAGCCAAGCTGGAGCACTATTGCCAAGCTCGAGCTCGAGCTCATAGATAATTAAATGAGCTTAGCTCGATAAGGCTGATACTCGACTCGTTTACACTCCTAAACTCATATAATAGTCAATATGAACGAACAGGGGTAGCGGATAATGGAAAAGCTGCAAAAAAAAGATTGAGGAATGACTATATCAGAGGGATAATTAGGGTAACATCAATTAAAGATAAAAAAAAATGAAAAAGGCTAAAAAAAAGAAAAATAAATGCAAGTGATTTGAGTGTGTATAATAGAGTTATGAACATATAACCTTTATTTAAAATTGCGCAATATGAGGCTCGCCCTGAGACCTGCCTCAACGCAATTCCAGTGAAAAACGCCTCGAGGCTTACACCTCAAGTTTTTTTTATGAGGCGTACACCTGAACCGATTTATATATTTTTTAATTCAGACATACCTAAATCCTAAACTAAAGCCCCTAACAAAGTATGTCTTCATGCACCCCCAAGCCGCAACAACTTCCTCTCAACAGCCTCAATCACTAGCCCACGACCTTTGTCATAGCCGCCACTAGCATAGCCACCGTCGAGAATTACTTGAAAGCCGCACACCACCACCACATCCTACTATAAAAATTTTGAAGTATTATTCTCATCTTTATATTGATGACAAATAATTATGAAAGAAAAAGATGATTAAAATAAATGAAAAAGATTCAAATTGAGAGGCATTGATGCGGGCAAAAAATATTAGGGGTGCCTATACCCTTCGCCCACAAGTAAAGAGAACAAAAAAAAACTACTATGAAAATGACTAAAGACGAGAAAAGGACGAACAAACTCTTACATTTCAAATAAAAGTAAAAACTAGAAATCAAAAGAGTACAAACGACGATCTACCAAACTCAAATCGAAAATTAACGAGACCCTAAATTTGTTTCACTTAGAGAAGAAGGATACAGGTGGAGTGGCACTTGAGGAGAGACGAAGAGGTTAGAAGCCCGAGAAGAAAGGTTGGAAAGAGCCCGCAGGATTTCCGGAGGGGATGAGAAAGAAGGGTGGAAAGAGCCCACGGGATTTCCAAAGCAAACCCGCAGGTTAAAGCTTTTCCAAAAATAACTTATCATTTACTCACTTCAAACATTACAAATCCCCTATATATATTGGTATGAAAGGGAATACAAAGAGACACCTAATAAATTTACATAGGAATTCTAAACATCACAATTAATTAAAACACTAATGTTTTGCATGAAAAAACATCCCAAGCCAAGGAACCGAAGGGGCAACCGCGGGAGCCAACGAGGCATGGTCACGGAAAGGAGCCCAGGCACGGAAATCCAGCAGCCGGCCGGAATCCGAATTTTTATTGCGTCCTCCCACCTGACGTAGAGATACGTCCTCCTACCGCCAAAAAACTCGGTTTTTGCTCGATATTGCTAGGTATTATTTGATAATAACGAGGAATATCATCATGTGAAGACCAATACCGAGTTATACCGAGTTATACCGAGTTGTACCGAGCAATACCGAGCAATACAAAAAAATACCGAGTTCTTTCTAGGAAAAACTAGGTATTTTTTTGTATTGCTCGGTATAGCTCGGTATAACTCGGTATTGGTCTTCACATGATGATATTCCTCGTTATTGCTCGGTATTTCTCGTTTTTAGCGCGAATTTAGCTCTGGGAGGATGTATCTCTATGTCAGGTGGGAGGACGCAATAAAAATTCCCGGAATCCTAAGGGGCAAAAGCACAAAATACTAAAGGCCATGGTGGAATTCAAGGAGCCACACATGAGAAAAGAAAATCTTGGAATTTCAAAGACCGGTTTGGAATTCCAAGAGACAAATATGAATACAAATATAAAAAGCATAAAATAACATTAATTAAAAGATAATAAATGAACTAAAATATTAGCTAATAATGAGCTAACCCTTAGTTCAATAAATGAACTAAAGACCAGCTCATAAATGAGCTAAAATTTCAGCCCAAATTTGATTGAGCTTGTAAACTCGAGGGAGGCCAAAATTGATTTATTTTGGACATGAGTTGACCCTCCCTTTGTCTACATCAGACTCCCCTTCTTGAGAACTCAGCTCCTGATGAGTTGGTTGTTGATTCCCTTAAGGAGGTAAATACTACGCATCCAGCTCTTTGAGTTTCTCACCAAATCTCTTCAAAATTTCTTCCTGCTCCTTTTCGAATTGCTGTTGTAGATACCTTTTGTACTTCTCGAATTTTTTATCACATAGGAACATGTGATACTGAAGTTTGTATAGATGATCTTAAAGTGGGTCAGTAGAATCTCCTTCTGTAGATAACCATCTGTCCAATGGAAATGGGACATCAGGATTATGTTTATCGCTTTCTTCCTTAAATGTAGCCATATTTTTAGTATTTTCCATTTTTTAAATTGACTCAAAAAAGACTAAAAAAAACTCGATCTAAACTTAGACACAATTCTTTTACGACTCAAGACTCGCACAACTCTCGACAAGACTTACAAGACTCACACGACTTGACTTGACAAACTTAACAAAATAAAATAAAATTTGACAACTACAACTTGATAAACACAACCTAGGACTTCCTAACTTGCTCTGATACCAAATGATAAGGGCAAAAAATATATGGGTACCTATATCGTTTGCCCACAAGTAAAGAGAACAAAAAAAAAACTACTACGAAAATGACTAAAGACGAGAAAAGGATGAACAAACTCTTACATTTCAAATAAAAGTAAAAACTAGAAATCAAAAGTGATGAGGACATCGAAGATCAACGGCTACGATCGTGTTTACTTATCTTGATGTATTTTATTTGTTATTTGTACTTTTCCCTTTCTACCCTCACTTGAGGGTTTTGTCTTATGTGGCCCTAGGGGCAATTATGTCTTTTATTTTTCCTTCATGTAATTGGCTATTTAAGCCTCCCCCTTTCTCTTGGAAAGGATGATGATTATTGATAATGAAAAGTTTCATGTTCTTGTTGATCTCTTAGTGAGTTCACGTGATCTCTTAGTGAGTTCATGAGAGGAGAAGCCCGAGGAGGGTAATTCGCAATACCCGCCAATCTTTGGAAGAGTCTGAGGTTCGCGGTTCTTACGATCTCTTTGTGAGTTCGTTAGTTATCTCTATCTTTCTCGTATATTCTTGTTCTTCTCTTTTCTCCCCTCTTCATCCACAAAGTATTCCCCTAGCTCCATTGCCGCCGCCCATTGGAGTCCACCGGCCGGCCACCCTCACGGCTCCGGCCGGCCACTTTGTTGGCAACCTCCCCAACCGTCCACTCCTCCCTCCCGCATGCTCCAAATTTGAAATTTGAATTTCGAATTCTTTCCTATTTTGGAAATCCAATTTAGGAAAGTTTTATTTGATAAATTCCAATTTCAAATTAAATTAAATTGGAGTTCTCATAACTTACCTCCACGTCATCACCCACCTTGTTCTTCAAATTTCGAAAATTCAAATTTGAATGAGCTCCAAAATTTTCATAATTGCCAAAGTCCAAATAAGGAAAGAATTGGATTGAATCCAATTCAAATTTCATGGCATGAGGAGTTACTAATTTTCATCCTAGGTGGCATCCTCCTAATCGAAAATTGATTTATTCACACTAATCTCCCTCCTCTCCTCTCTACATGCCGCCGGCCTCATCAAGGGGAAAATCCATTTAATGCTAGTTTAATGCCATCAATGCCTTGATCCAAAAATTCAAATTTCAAAATAACCCCCCTTAATTTCATTCATAATCTGAAATTAATTTCAGATTATGAAAATGAAACTCCCTCTCCCCTCTCTAAGCCGCCGGCCTTGCTTGGGATTAAGTCCATTAAATGCCACTTTATGGCATTGATCACATGAGTTGGGGATTCAAAATTCAAAACCTAACTCCTAAAAGCTGCAGTAAATTGCTGTCCAGCAATTTTCCAAGTGGAAATTGCTGTCCGGGAAGTTCCAACCAGCCATAGTGCTGCCCGAACCTGCTCCTGTTTGCTAACCAGAAATCCCTCACGTGCTGTCCAAGACGTTTCTAACCTCAAAGGCTGTTGTCCGAAGTTTTCAAGGGTCAAAATTGTTGGCCAAGCTTTCCTAGTGACCACCCAAACATCTGTAGTTGCTGTCCAGCCATCCTAGCAATGTTCCTACGGCTGTCTTGCTGTTCAGAGGGTCTCCGGTTGCCGTCCAGAAGGTTCCCCAAACCTTGTATTTCTGCCCACTTCTTCCCCAAACCGTGTCCAAGCCTTGATGTGCTGATTACTCGTCATCCAGTGCCTTGTGATCAAACCGGAAGCTTCGTAATCTCTCGTCTTTGGGTAAACTCTTCCCCGGCTCTTTTATCTTCGAAGTGCTTCTCAATTGTGGTAGTAGATTATCACATTAATTCTTCTCCGCTAAAACCTAGTAATTAGAAGAGTTGTGTGAGGGACCTTTTATAGACTAATCTTATTGTTAGTTTTGGAATTTATTGTTGGAACGATCCATGTATGCAATGTCGGATTAAGTTGGCTGTCTTTTTGAACTTAACTTTTATTCATGTGATTTAACTTAAGCTAAGTGCCTTTTAATATTTATCTTATCGTTCAATTCCGCATAAGATCTGCCTATTATTGCCTCTAAATCTAAGCGTGCAAACTTTCATTAATAAAATCATTTTCGCATGGGATAGTTTCACATCAAAAAGACTACAAACGACGATCTACCAAACTCGAATAAAAAATTGACGACACCCTAAAGTTGCTTCACTTAAAGAAGAATGATACAGGTGGAGTGACACTTGCGGAGAGACGAAGAGGTTAGAAGCCCGAGAAGAAAGGTTGGAAAGAGCCCGCAAGATTTTCGAAGGGGATGAGAAAGAAGGGTGGAAAGAGCCCGCAGGATTTCCAAAGCAAACCCGCAGGTTAAAGCTTTTCCAAAAATAACTTATCATTCACTCACTTCAAACATTACAAATCCCCCATATATATAGGTATAAAAGGGAATACAAAGAGACACCTGATAAATTCTCATAGGAATTCTAAACATCACAATTAATTAAAAACACTAATGCTTTGCATGAAAAAACATCCCAAGCCAAGGAACCGAAGGGGCAAACCGCGGGAGCCAAGGAGGCACGGTCACGGAAAGGAGCCCAGGCACGGAAATCCAGTAGCCGGACGGAATCCCAAGGGGCAAAAGCACAAAATACTAAAGGCCATGGTGGAATTCAAGGAGCCACACATGGGAAAAGGAAATCTTGGAATTCCAAAGGCTGGTTTGGAATTCCAAGAGACAAACATGAATACAAACATAAAAAGCATAAAAATTACATTAATTAAAAGATAATAAATGAACTAAAATGTTAGCTAATAATGAGCTAACCCTTAGTTCAATAAGTAAACTAAAGACCAGCTCATAAATGAGTTAAATTTTCAGCTCAAATTTTATTTGAGCTAGTAGACTCAAGGGAAGCCAAAAATTTAATTATTTTTTACATGAGTTGACCCCCCCCCCCCCCCCCCCCCTTTGTCTACATCAGGCATTGAACTCCATAGGATGAGCCAGGGGAGAGATCAATTTGTTATAATGAAGACTCAAATAAAGATCCCCTCATTGATAACAGTGCAGATGATTTCTGAGTTGTTGTCAATTATATAAGCTTTTTTTAGGAATTGAATATAGATGAGTAGGAAACTAAGAAAGAAGAAATTTAGAGCTGAACTTAAAATTATAAGATATTTTTACATGCTTATATTTCATGTCGTTATGTTATTGTAACAGTTGGTTTTTAATTCTATGTAAAGCAATTTGTCACTTTACGTCTTGTGCAATTTTTTATTTCATATATATGTCAATTTGTTACTTCATAATCCAATAGAAAGTTAATATGTCATTCTTTAACATATTATTTGAGTATTAAATAAAAAATTAATTTTATTTTTTTTTTTACTTTACACATTTTTTGGATTTTGAGGCTTACGCCTCAAAACGCCTAGATGCTTACGCCTCGCCTCACAAAAGAATAACGCCTCAATACCCAATTGCGCAATTTTAAACCTTGCATATTGTCACGACCCGGCCTGGGGGCTCAAATTAACGAGGCGAGAACGGATGGTCGGACGGTAGATCAAATTTTTAATTTCCTTAAAGCTATCTCAATAATCTTAAAATAGCCACTAAACTTAAAATATATAAACTGATATATATAATAAATATAGATACCTTTTTCTTCTTGTGCCCCGTGTCTATGTTAGACATTTTCGTCTCTTCTATTCGTTTGATTATCTTTAAACTTAACTGAAATAAAAATTGGAGTAACAACAATAAGTCAAAGCTTGGCGAGTAACGCATGCCTTTAAACTACAATAATTCAAGGCAGTAGAAGTAATATGCTAGATGTCACTTTCGTTTAAACATATCATAAATTTGATTTCTTATAAACATATGCATAAATTGTAAATCAAATCATTTCATATTCAGTTTACATTTATCATATCAGTATTCGTAACTTTCTCATTTCATATATAATAGAACCGTCACAAGAGCCACCGTCTAATACCAATGAAGGTACTACTTTACTATTTCTTTTTTCATAACCTTTATCATTTTAACGTGCACGGGTACAACGTCCCCAACTAGTATCATAAAGAGGTGAGTTCCAGCATTTCAACATGCACATGCAATCACTTAATATATCAATCATATCATATTCATATATCATAATATTATGCTTTATTATATGATTTATGTAGGAATACAGTGAATCACTTAATATGCGAGAGATAAAATATTGAATCATTTGAAATGCAATAAAATGAATAACTTGCAATAACAATTAAATCAAAATTTGAAACGATATAATTACCGTAACATAAAAACATGTTTACTCACCTTGAAATTGGGAATCGATTTTCTTCACTTGTACTCTTTCCTTCGAGGTCACAAAAATTAACACATATAAGAAATAATTTAATATTCGTAAGCTAAAGCTAATAATCTCAAACTTAATTCTTCTTCTCCTATAAAATTATATCATCTCTCTCTCTCTCTCTCTCTCTCTTTCTAATTTTGTACAATATCACTAATCACTCAAAATTAACCTATTGCTAAAGCATAAATTAAATTTAAATAAACATAATTTTCGGATTTAAATTAATTAGAAATTAGGAAAAAAATAATATTTTGTGAAAACCCTAATCTATACCACTAGAAACCCTCCTATGGTCATTTGGAACATTACTCCTTAGAAAATCTTCTTAAAAATCAAATAGTATGAAAAAGCCCTAATTTTTCAACTCAATATTTTTAGAGAAAAATCTCATTTTCACGATTAAAATCATCTCCTAAACCTTCCATATAAATTTCATAAAGAAATTTAAAGTTTCCATTAAACCCTAAAAATTTCTTTATCAAAGAACTCTAATTAAAACAATGAAAATTTCTCTTAGGAACTCACCTTACTCCTCCCCAACGTTCTCCCTCTGATCCCCTCCACGAACCGTCGCCGGAATCCTCCGCCAAAGCTGTTATCTGTCCCTTGCCCGTCCGCCTCCTTACATTCAGCCGAGTGGAGCAGCCGTAATAAAGAATGAAAGGGACTAAAATGAATTTGGTCACTTAAAGCTACGGGGTGTTTAGGGATTGCTAAAAGTCCATCTTGCCCTCACTTGCTTTATCTTTGTTCTAATATCCTAAGGGCACTTAAATAATTTGTTATTCAAATTATAACTTCGTAAAAAACCGACGACTTTGAAATTTCATTTAAAGTTTATTGTGGTGCATTGAAAAGCGTGTGATGTCTAAAATTGACATTTTCGAGTTTTACAATACTCCCCCCTAATAAAAATTTCATCCTCAAAATTTACATACAACTTCTAGTTATACAATCAACCAACATCTTCCATTTTATTTAACATAAACTTCAACATTGTAACAAAAAAACTAAGCATTAGATATATCATAACAAAATAATCTAATCAACCCAAAATATCTGACATAACATAACAAGATAACCTGCTAAATCCAAAACATCTAATATAACATTACAAGTCACAAAAAATAAACAATAAAGCCATCTCAACTATCCTTGTCAACATCCAAGGATTCATTGGGCTCCTGTTGAGTCAAAGTATAAACCCGCGGTCGGACATTTTTCCTGGATTGATTTTGTACTGAACCTTCAACTGATGGTTCTACATCTAGGGTTTGACAAAATTCCTCTGTGAAGGTGCTCATTTGATCTCAATTCTCCTGACGTCTTCTGAACCAATGCAGGAAAATATTTTGTTGTCCAAGCTGACGACACCAATAGCAAGTGTTGGAACCAATCAAACATTAACCCTTATGCAATCAGCCACACTTAGCACAAGCTTCCATAACTTTACTAACAGGTGCGCCGCTAACTCCACTATGACTAAACTTAGGTTTCTTCTCATTTGATCCTCCAATTAGATTGTTTTGTAAATCCTCTTCAACACTCCTTTTATGTTGATCCACTCTCTTCTGAGTAGCTTGTAAATCTAACTCAATCCTTCGGGCCCTATCTACCAGAGTAGAATAATCCTCAATGTTAAAAGGAATCAAAGGTTGTCTAATGATATCCTTCAAGCCAGATAAGAAACGATGGCACTTCTCTTCTGCATTGGATATCAGATGTGAAGCATAACTGGAAAGTCTGGTGAACTCGGTCTCATACTACGTAATCGATCTATCACCTTGTGCCAATCTAATGAATTTATCTTGTATCTATCTTCTAGCTGACATTAGTACATACCAATCTCGGAATACTTTCAGAAACTCTCCACATGAGACTTGACTACTGGATCGCCCTCCAAAAGTCTCTTGTAACTGGCTTCACCACCAACTTTATACCTCACCATTAAAGGCAAAAAAGCAACAAGAGTAACCCATTTATCTTCAGGGCAAGGCATATCCTCCAGAATTTTCTCTATCCTCATCACCCAATATTCTGTCTCTATAGGTCCACCACTTGAAAATAACGGAGGCTTCATATCTTGGAACAACTTTAAATTTTTATCCATGATAGTACTACTACCACCGGCTTGAGTTTAAGTGTTCTTGATCATTTGGGTCATTGCTGCCATCATTTGTGTAAGAGATTCCATAGTAGCATTGATGCTACTACTCGAAGGCTCTGCTACGGCTGGTAGCTCCCTCCTAATTTCTCCCGTATTGCCATCAGTGGCAACAAGTTTAGGATCCATGGCCCTGAGATATAACGCGATGAAATAAACTAAGTAGTCTGTAACACATATATCATATACCTTCTCTAACGTATAGAATCATCTTATTGGCTCTTTCATATAAATCAGTATGTTAAAACCCTTTGCTCTAATACCACTTTTGTCATGACCCGACCCAGGGGGTCGAATTAACAAGACGGGAACGTATGGTCAGACGGTAGATCAAATTTTTAATTTCCTTAAAAGTTATCTCAATAATCTTGAAAGAGCCACAAAACTTCAAATATATAAACTGATATATATAATAAGCATAGATACTTTTCTTCTTGTGCCTCACGTCTATGGTAGACATTTTCGCCTCTTTTATTCATTTGATTATCTTAAGCTTAACTAAAATAAAAGATGGAGCAACAACAATAAGTCAAAGCTTAGTGAGTAACTAGTGCAAGCAAAAATCCGAGGGAACCCCTAATTTTTGCTTGACAAAAGAAAACTCTACTAGGTAAGAGAGTGGGCAGAGCAAAAGGGAAGGAGGTCCTCATATGTCCTACACGTGTTAAAGGCTATAATAACACAAATAAAGACACAAATAATATCATTTTATAAAAACTATTACAACTTGGACATTTACAAACTTGACTCAAACAAGACACCCTAAACTAGCTTCACTTTGAGAAGAAGGATACAGATGGAGTGGCACTTGCGGAGAGACGAAAGATGTTAGAAGCCGAGACGAAAGGTTGGAAAGAGCTCGCAAGATTTCCGGAGGGGATGAGAAAGAAGGTGGACAAAGCTCGCAAGCTTTTCCAACGAAACCCGCAGGTTTACATTTCCAAAAATCATTAACATAACATTCACTAATTTAAAACATAACAAGCCCCTCATATTTATAGGTATGAAAAGGGGAATACAAACAGACATGGCAATAAATTTTCACAAGAACCCAAACATCACAAGCATGGAAATCCCCCCATGCTTCACGGAAAACAGCCCAAGCTCAAGAACCGAAGGAGTAGCCACGGAAGCCAAGGAGGCCACACGGAACCAAGGCGCTACATCCACGGGAAAACTCCCAGGCTCGGAAAACCAGCAGCCGGCCGGAAATCCAAGGGGCAAAGGCACGGGGAAAGCCAACCCGTGGAAGCTAAGGATCCATGGCACGGGTAAACACATTTTCTTGGAATTCCAAAACCGGTTTGGAATTCCAAGAGACAAAAATAATTAAAAACATAAAAAAAAAATTAAAATTACATTAATTAAAAGATAACTATGAACTAAAATGTTAGCTAATAATGAGTTAACCCTTAGTTCAATAAGTGAACTAAAGACCAGCTCATAAATGAGCTAAAATTTCAGCTCAATTTTGATTGAGCTTGTAAACTCGAGGGAGGCCAAAATTGATTTATTTTGGACATGAGTTGACCCTCCCTTTGTCTACATCAGACTCCCCTTCTTGAGAACTCAGCTCCTGATGAGTCAGTTCTGGTTGTTCTTGAGGAGGTGGAGACGGAGCATCCACTTCTTTGATCTTTTCTTCAAATTTCTTTAAAATTTCTTCATGTTCCTTCTCGAACTATTGTTGTAGATATCTTTTCCACTTCTCGAATTTTTGATCACATAGGAACATGTGATACTAAAGCTTATATAAACGATCTTGAAGCGGATTAGTTGAATCACCTTCTATAGGAATCCATCTGTCCAACGGGAGAGGGACATCATAATTGTTTGAATTGATTTCCTCGTTATATGAATCCATTTTTTTGTTATTTTCCATTTTTTTTGACAGACTCAAAAAAGACTAAAAAAAATTCAAAAGACTCAACCTAAAAAACTTAGATTCAAAATACTTTCGAGACTCACCAACCTAAAAACTTAAGACTAACAATGCTTGACTTGACAAACTAAAACAAAACTTGACAAACCAAAACTTAACAAACAAAACCAAGGACTTCCTAACTTGCTCTGATAACAAATTAGTGCAAGCAAAAAACCGGGGGAACCCCTAACTGTTGGAGAATTTTTGTATCCTCAAACGAATTGCATATTTTTATCATCGAGCACGGCATAATAAGAACATGATATATCACCCTGAAGGGTAAAAATATCATTTCCTTATGGACTCAATAATAAAATTTACAATTTTAACAGAGATTCCCCCACTCAATGTTTGGTTGAGTGGGGTTTATTTATTTCTGGGGTACAGACGTCCCATAGGGGCAAGCCCATATGGTTAATTACATCCTAAGCTTTAGTGCTTGAGAAAACTTTTGATTAAACTAGTGGTTTTGCTTTTCTTGGAAGTCATTTTAGACATTGGCTAAAGTTTACTTTTTGTTTTAAAATCCATGAAAGTCTTGCTTAAAGGTTTTGGCCCTTTAGGAATTTTAAGGTGGAATTGATCAACTTAGAATCAGATTTTTGGAGTGAAGTCCAAGGGGATGTGAGGTAGGAGCACTTGATTCTGATGGACACTCAGAGGTGCTCAAACTATCCTATATTGGGCTTTACATTTTAGTAATCTAATTTTAGTTTAAGTTGATATTTTTATTATAAGATTGGGGCTTACATCCCAACAACACTTGTTGGAGGAATTGCCCGAAAGATGAGGACTTATGGGATGATTTGGAATCAACTCTTGCCTCGGACCCTAAGACTAAGGTGAGGACTACCGATAAGTAGTGCCTCGAACCTAAATCTAACGAGTGCACAAGGGGCTTACAAACTACACCTCACAAAAGGCATAGCCTGCCCGACCTCTGGATTTATTGTCCCGCCTGGAAGGGACTACCAGCTAACCCTCCTAATCGCTTTTAAAACCATGTCATCCGATCTCAATGCGAATGTAGTGTGGAGAGGTTGTTTTTATTTAGAATGTAGGACTTACAACTTGGCTTTGAGGCCAAGATGCTTAATTATGTATGGTATGCAAATGCTGACTCACAAAAAAAAAAATTTGTTATCTAATCCTTATGTGGAGGCATTCTACATGTGACACACTTTTGGCCATGCACGATTATTTTAAGTTTTTGGAAAACTTGGCTCTTTAAAAGAGAGCCATGCAAATTTTCTTTTGTTAGAAAACCATGAAGCCTAATTTCATTTTTAGGTTGCATACATTTTAAGGGGTAGAAAACTTAGTTTTTATCCTAAGAGCCTAATACAATAGAGTCCAAGCCACGCCCACAGAAACAAAAGAAGAAACCTAGGAAAGACATGTTCTATTGCACACCCAGTAAACAAACAACGCATGTTTTTTTGTATATAAAATAAAGACAGAAATGTAAATGATATCCCAATTATTACAAACATGTTTAGCAGCTGAGTTGTCTGTCATTATATAACCCAGTTAAATTAATTACAGACTCTACTTGTGGGGTCTTCAAGCTTTACAAAAGTTCTTTGGGCTTCATCTCCCAAAATGTATATCTTTTTCATTTTGCTCCTTTCTTTTACTCCAAACCCCCACAAGTTCACATCCTACTTTTAATCAAATACATGATATAAAAAATAGAAAAGACTCAAACCTGCAAGACAGAGTTAAGAAGCAATTTATATGATAATCATATTATATTCTCAAAATTGGCCTAACACTTAGAGTGCTAAGTGCTAGGCCTCCTGCTTCTACCCTATTGGCCATGCCTCTTAGGGGTTTTAAGCAGCGCCTGCAAGCAAACAACATTATGATAATCATGATTTAATTTACCCCCTCTTGGGCATGGCTACCTGCACAGAAAAACATGTATTTTTCTATACTAACCACTTAAGGGCAAGTGCCCACACGCAGACAATCCAAGGGCAATCACTCCACAATATCAATCACATGCGCACACAAAAAAAATCCTAATCCTAGCATGCCTAAGGGGTTGTGCACCTAAGTGTGTGTAGCTTGTGTGGTATGTCACACTAAGGGTCCTTCTAGAGTTTGGATCTAAGGAAGAAGTGCCCAACATGTGTCTTTTGGGCCACTTGTTGAGGGAAATTCTACTTAGCTTTTGGAGCTAAGAAGAGGAGGTAAGAATCTAACATTTAGCTCAAAATATTGGAGAGCTCTCTCTAGCTTTTGGAGCTAAAGAGAGGAGAAGTCTCCTACAACTTTGGAGTTGGGGGAGAATTGAGGAAAAATGCAACTTTTGGGTTGCAAATTCACAAAGGTCTTTGGACACTTTGATGTAAGGGTTGCACCCTTCCGACTTGAGTTTGGAAGGGCAAAAAGAAATAGGACTTGAATCATAAGCTTGGGGTGAAGTTACTTGTTGTTTTTGTTTCAACAAGTAAGATAAATAGAATAAGATTAAACAATCCAACATGGATTGAATACAAGGAAGTCCTATACAACTTTTGAGTTGTAGGAAGATTGAATTTCTCTACAAAGGTGGAGTTTCATTTCCTTAATTTGGGTTAAGAGAAATGAAGAGAATTTTGGGGGTTTCCTACAATCTAGATTTGTAGGAAAAGAAGTAGTCCAATGTGCAATCTAGGGATTGCAAATTAGAGGAATTCCTTTGGACATGTGGTGTCCAAAGAAAAGAAAGGTTTCATCCCTCCAATTTTGGGTTGGAGGAGAAAATGAGAGGGGATGTGACTTGGAAGTTACAACCCCAAGAGGATTCTTTGAACATTTGGTATCCAAAAAAGAAAGATTCATTCCTCCAATTTAGGTTAGAGGGATAGAGAAGAATGAGATGCAAATTGGAAATTGCAAACTCTTGAAAGTCCTCTGAACATTTAGTTATTCAAAGAAGGGAATACACTCTTCAAATTTGAGTTAGAAGAATAAGGGTAAGAAGATGAACTTGGATACTTTCCTACAATCTTTGACTTGTAGGAAAGATGAAAGGAAATGCAACTTGAAGGTTGCAAAGTGGAAGACTTTCTTTGAACATTTGGCGTTCAAAGAAGGGGGTCATCCACTCGCCCAATTTGAGTCAATGGAATAAGAAAAATTCCTACAACCTTTGAATTGTAGAAATAAGAGAAGGAACATGCAACTTGTGGGTTGCAAATCTATAAATGTTCCTTAAACTTTTGATGTTTAAAGGAACAAATTCATTTGCCTAATTTAAGGTAGGCAAATGAAATCGAGGAATTGGGGAGATTCCTACAATTTAGAACTTGTAGGAAAAGTAAGTAGCCATAGTTGCACTTAGAGGTTGCAAAATTGGAGAAAGAATTTTTCTAGAGTATTTGGGTATCTTGTTCAATGAAATGACAACTATTCACTTGTTTTAGGCTAAGTGAATTTGAGAGTTCTTCTACACTTTTTGTTTGGTAGAAGGTAGGAAATAATGTGTAAGATTGGAGATTCAACATTCATGAGGAATCATCAGGCTTTAGATGCCATAAGAAAAGGTTCATCACCTAATCATGGGTTAGGAGAATGAGATTAGTTATTTTCTACAAATTCTGAGTCCGTAGGAGAAAGAGGATTTAGGATGCGAATTCTTAAGGCCGAGAAAAATCATTCATTGGGTTTGGTGTCTCCATATTGAATAATGGTTTAATAGATGTCCTACACTTACGGGGTTGAGGGAGAAAGTAAGAAAGAATGGAAGTTAAGAAAAATAAGTGTTGTACTAATAAAAAGAAAAAATGGATCAAAGAGAAGATAAATCCTTTTTGATTATTTGATGTATTTCAAAGAGTTGGGTGATTTCATGTGTCTATA